>LR778276.1:47596154-47795202 GCA_902810595.1 Coregonus sp. 'balchen'
TGGAATGTGTGTGTGTGTGTGGTGGTGTTTGTGTTGGGTGTGTTGTGTGTGTGTGTGTGTGTGGGTGGATAACAGTATGGAATTAGCCATGATGACCCATTCATCCTGGTTGAAACATGAATTGATCATGAAAGGATACTTTAAAACAGGGGCTTACTGTGTGGGGGCACCCACACCATGATCCCCACTCACACGATACAGAAAAATGCTAATTTCCTAAATGCCATAGTTTTGTAGTAATCGAGGAACTGTTCTGATGAATGGCTGTATTAGAGAGAGAGGATGCTGCTCCATTGTTCTGATGAAGTCTGTATTAGAGAGAGAGGATGCTTGCTCCACTGTTTGATGAATGTCTGTATGAGAGAGGAGGATGCTGCTCCACTGTTCGATGAATGTCTGTATTAGAGAGAGAGGATGCTGCTCATGTTCTGATGAATGTCTGTATTAGAGAGAGAGGATGCTGCTCCACTGTTCTGAGGAATGTCTGTATTAGAGAGAGAGGATGCTGCTCCACTGTTCTGATGAATGTCTGTATTAGAGAGAGAGGATGCTGCTCCATTGTTCTGATGAATGTCTGTATTAGAGAGAGAGGATGCTGCTCCACTGTTCTGATGAATGTCTGTATTAGAGAGAGGATGCTGCTCCACTGTTCTGATGAATGTCTGTATTAGAGAGAGAGGATGCTGCTCCACTGTTCTGATGAATGTCTGTATTAGAGAGAGAGGATGCTGCTCCACTGTTCTGATGAATGTCTGTATTAGAGAGAGGATGCTGCTCCACTGTTCTGATGAATGTCTGTATTAGAGAGAGAGGATGCTGCTCCACTGTTCTGATGAATGTCTGTATTAGAGAGAGAGGATGCTGCTCCATTGTTCTGATGAATGTCTGTATTAGAGAGAGGATGCTGCTCCATTGTTCTGATGAATGTCTGTATTAGAGAGAGAGGATGCTGCTCCACTGTTCTGATGAATGTCTGTATTAGAGAGAGAGGATGCTGCTCCTCTGTTCTGATGAATGTCTGTATTAGAGAGAGAGGATGCTGCTCCACTGTTCTGATGAATGTCTGTATTAGAGAGAGAGGATGCTGCTCCACTGTTCTGATGAATGTCTGTATTAGAGAGAGAGGATGCTGCTCCACTGTTCTGATGAATGTCTGTATTAGAGAGAGAGGCTGCTGCTCCACTGTTCTGATGAATGTCTGTATTAGAGAGAGAGAATGCTGCTCCACTGTTCTGATGAATGTATGTATTAGAGAGAGAGGATGCTGCTCCACTGTTCTGATGAATGTCTGTATTAGAGAGAGAGGATGCTGCTCCACTGTTCTGATGAATGTCTGTATTAGAGAGAGAGGATGCTGCTCCACTGTTCTGATGAATGTCTGTATTAGAGAGAGAGGATGCTGCTCCACTGTTCTGATGAATGTCTGTATTAGAGAGAGAGGCTGCTGCTCCACTGATGAATGTCTGTATTAGAGAGAGAGGATGCTGCTCCACTGTTCTGATGAATGTCTGTATTAGAGAGAGAGGATGCTGCTCCACTGTTCTGATGAATGTCTGTATTAGAGAGAGAGGATGCTGCTCCTCTGTTCTGATGAATGTCTGTATTAGAGAGAGAGGATGCTGCTCCACTGTTCTGATGAATGTCTGTATTAGAGAGAGAGGATGCTGCTCCACTGTTCTGATGAATGTCTGTATTAGAGAGAGAGGATGCTGCTCCACTGTTCTGATGAATGTCTGTATTAGAGAGAGAGGATGCTGCTCCACTGTTCTGATGAATGTCTGTATTAGAGAGAGAGGATGCTGCTCCACTGTTCTGATGAATGTCTGTATTAGAGAGAGAGGATGCTGCTCCACTGTTCTGATGAATGTCTGTATTAGAGAGAGAGGATGCTGCTCCTCTGTTCTGATGAATGTCTGTATTAGAGAGAGAGGATGCTGCTCCACTGTTCTGATGAATGTCTGTATTAGAGAGAGAGGATGCTGCTCCACTGTTCTGATGAATGTCTGTATTAGAGAGAGAGGATGCTGCTCCACTGATGAATGTCTGTATTAGAGAGAGGATGCTGCTCCACTGTTCTGATGAATGTCTGTATTAGAGAGAGAGGATGCTGCTCCACTGATGAATGTCTGTATTAGAGAGAGGATGCTGCTCCACTGTTCTGATGAATGTCTGTATTAGAGAGAGAGGATGCTGCTCCACTGTTCTGATGAATGTCTGTATTAGAGAGAGAGGATGCTGCTCCACTGTTCTGATGAATGTCTGTATTAGAGAGAGAGGATGCTGCTCCACTGTTCTGATGAATGTCTGTATTAGAGAGAGAGGATGCTGCTCCACTGTTCTGATGAATGTCTGTATTAGAGAGAGAGGATGCTGCTCCACTGTTCTGATGAATGTCTGTATTAGAGAGAGGCTGCTGCTCCTCTGATGAACGGTACCATTTTGCTCTAATCTCTAGAGAGCAGTGCCTTGCAAAAGTATTCATCCCCTTGGCGTTTTTCCTATTTTGTTGCATTACAACCTATAATTTAAATGGATTTTTATTTGGATTTCATGTAATGGACATACACAAAATAGTCCAAATTGGTGAAGTGAAATGAAAAAAATTACTTGTTTCAAAAAAATGAAAAACAGAAAAGTGGTGCATGCATATGTATTCACTCCCTTTGCTATGAAGCCCCTAAATAAGATCTGGTGCAACCAATTACCTTCAGAAGTCACATAATTAGTTAAATAAAGTCCACTTGTGTGCAATCTAAGTGAATAGTTATGCACGCTCAAGTTTTCCGGTTTTTTTTGGACTTATTTCTTGTTTGTTTCACAATAAAACATATTTTGCATCTTCAAAGTGGTAGGCATGTTGTGTAAATCAAATGATACAAACCCCCCAACAAATCCATTTTAATTCCAGGTTGTAAGGCAACGAAATAGGAAAAATGCCAAGGGGGCGGGGTGAATACTTTCGCAAGCCGCTGTATGTGGTCGTCTACGTCACCCAGGAGACGAGGCCACAACATCCGGCAAAAAGAAAGTAAATGTAGTATCGACAATATTGCATTGGTCCGTGTGACAGATTAGAAATTAACTTCAAATCAAATTTTATTTGCCACATGCGCCGAATACAACAGTTGGAAAAATTACTTGTGTCATGCACAAAGTAGATGTCCTAACCGACTTGCCAAAACTATAGTTTGTTAACAAGACATTTGTGGAAGTGGTTGAAAAACGAGTTTTAATGACTCCAACCTGAGTGTATGTAAACTTCCGACTTCAACTGTATTGTACATGTGGGTAGAGGTAAAGTGACTATGTATAGATAATAAACAGAGTAGCAGCAGCGTAAAAGAGGGGGTGGGGTGGGGTGGGGGGGGGGGGCAGTGCAAATAGTCTGGGTAGCCATTTGATTAGCTGTTCAGGAGTCTTATGGGCTTGGGGGTAGAAGCTGTGAGAAGCCTTTTGGACCTAGACTTGGCGCTCCGGGTACCGCTTGCCGGTGCGGTAGCAGAGAGAACAGTCTATGACTAGGGTGGCTGGAGTCTTTGACAATTTTTAGGGCCTTCCTCTGACACCGCCTGGTATAGAGGTCCTGGATGGCAGGGAGCTTGGCCCCAGTGATGTACTGGGCCGTACGCACTACCCTCTGTAGTGCCTTGCGGTTGGAGGCCGAGCAGTTGCCATACCAGGCGGTGATGCTTTGGTTAAAAGCAGCAGTGCTTAGCGTTGTGGCAGAGGAATTAACTAAATTGAACTGTTATGAGTTGATACTAAATGGCATGAGTGTACAGAACATTAAGAACACCTTCCTAATATTGAGTTGCACCCCCTTTTTGCCCTCAGAACAGCCTCAATTCATCAGGGCATGGACAAGATGTTAAAAGCTTTACACAGGGATGTTGGCCCATGTTGCCTCCAATGCTTCCCATGTTAATAATGTTTTGTATAGTTGAACCAGTTAGCTAGCGGAGGGATGTTGCCGAGGACCTCATCACATGTATTCCCATGGAGGAATGGATTACCTACTACGCACAGTTTGTCCCAAATGGCACCTTATTCCCTATATAGTGCACTACTTTTGACCAGGACCCCTGCACTACTTTTGTCCCATAGGACCCTGGTCAAAAGTAGTGCACTATATAGGGAATAGGGTGCCATTTTGGGACGCATTCAGTGTTTTAAAGCAGGTGCTAGGGATCAAAGAATGATGTTGCTCAATAACTAAAATAAGTGAAGCCTCAGCACGACGGTCCCATGTGGTTTATACTAACAATCCTAACCCCAGGTTCTCGGTCAGGGTTGCAACATAAACCACATGGGGGAATAAAAAGGGATCACGGTGTTCTGTCTCTGGGGGTCGTGTCCCAAATGCCACTATTCCCTTCATAGTGCGCTACTTTAGACCAGAGCCATATGGGTCCCGGTCAAAAGCAGTGCACTATATAGGGAATAGGGTGCCATTTGGTAGTGACCCTAAATGGTATGTATGCAGCTGCTGTTATCACTGTGTCAGACACGAGGCCAGGCAAGGACACAGAAAACTGTGGCAGCAGCTGAAGCAGTCCTATCTAGAACAGGACGTGTCTCCAGATAACATAACTACTCTTCACGATAACCACCGTGCGTTACAAACAGAACACATTCATAAAATGTTTCTCTGTTCTTTCATAAGGTCAGAAAATAAGCAGTCCGACTCCCACACAACGGATCAGGGAAGAAAAAAAAAGGATTTCAGTTATTCAGCTCAGTGGTCTTGGAATTCTCTTCAGACCAGTTTGAAACTCCAGGAGGAGTTTAAAAGTTTGGTTGATCGTCATTCGGAATAGTATGTTTTCTGTAATTAAAAAATGTACAGTACCAGTTAAAAGTTTGGACACCTACTCATTCCAGGGTTTTTGCTTTATTTTTACTATTTTCTACATTGTAGAATAATAGTGAAGACATCAAAACTATGAAATAACACACATGGAATCATGTAGTAACCAAAAAAGTATATATATATTTTAGATTTGAGATTCTTCAAATAGCCACCCTTTGCCTTGATGACAGCTTTGCACACTCTTGGCATTCTCTCAACCAGCTTCACCTGGAATGCTTTTCCAACAGTCTTGAAGGAGTTCCCACATATGCTGAGCACTTGTTGGCTGCTTTTCTCAATTGGGTTGAGGTCGGGGGATTGTGGTGGCCAGGTCATCTGATGCAGCACTCCATCACTCTCCTTCTTGGTCAAATAGCCCTTACACAGCCTGGAGGTGTCTTGGGTCATTGTCCTATTGAAAAACAAATGATAGTCCCACTAAGCCCAAACCCTATGGGATGGCGTATCGCTGCAGAATACTGTGGTAGCCATGCTGGTTAAGTGTGCCTTGAATTCTAAATAAATCACAGACAGTGTCACCAGAAAAGCACCCCCACACCATAACACCTCCTCCTCCATGCTTCACGGTGGGAACCACACATGCGGAGATCATCCGTTCACCTACTCTGCGTCTCACAAAGACACGGCGGTTGGAACCAAAAATCTCAAATTTGGACTCATCAGACCAAAGGACAGATTTCCACGGGTCTAATGTCCATTGCTCGTCTTTCTTGGCCCAAGCAAGTCTCTTCTTATTATTGGTGTCCTTTAGTAGTGGTTTCTTTGCATGAATCAGGCCTTCATGGTCGAATTGCTGCAGTCTCCTCAAAACAGTTGATGTTGAGATGTCTATGTTACTTGAAGTCTGTGAAGCATTTATTTGGGCTGCAATTTCTGAGGCTGGTAACTCTAATGAACTTATCCTCTGCAGCAGAGGTAACTCTGGGTCTTCCTTTCCTGTGGCGGTCCTCATGAGAGCCAGTTTCATCATAGCGCTTGATGGTTTTTGCGACTGCACTTGAAGAAACTTTCAAAGCTCTTCATGTCTTAAAGTAATGATGGACTGTCGTTTCTCTTTGCTTATTTGAGCTGTTCTTGCCATATTATGGACTTGGTCTTTTACCAAATAGGGCTATATTCTGTATACCACCTTATACAGGGTGGATTAGGTAAAGCAATTCCACAAATTAACAAGGCACACCTGTTAATTGAAATGCATTCCAGGTGACTACCTCATGAAGCTGGTTGAGAGAATGCCAAGAGAGTGCAAAGCGGTCATCAAGGCAAAGGGTGAATATCAAATATATTTTGATTTGTTTAAAACTTTTTTGGTTACTACATGATTCCATGTGTTATTTCATAGTTTTGATGTCTTCACTTTAATATACAATGTAGAAAATAGTAAAAATTAAGAAAAACTCTGGAATGAGTAGGTGTGTCCAAACTTTTGACCGGTACTGTATGCGTCTACGTCTATAAATCTCTTGATGCTGTGTCTAAATTGTTATGGCCGATATTTGTCCGAAACATTGTTCCCCCTGTTGCCGTCTTGGTTGGACCAGCACTCTTGAAAAATAGATTTGATATTTTATCCCGGCTTGCTTCCCAATCCCAGATTAAAGGGCTTGTTTCCCAATCACAGATTAAAGGGCCCGTTTCCCAATCCCAGATTAAGGCTGCTGCTAGCGGGACTAGAAAGCTCCTTTAGTTAAAAAGAGACAGTGTTTAAATCCAGGAGGAAGGATTCATCTGATTGGCCTTCAGTGGCTCCAATGGTAAGAGCGTGGCACTAGCAACGCCAAGGTTGTGGGTTCAATTCCCGCAGGGATCACATACTATAAATGCTTTGGATAACAAAAATGTCTGCTAAGTAGCAGATATTATTATGATGATGTGAAGAGTTGGACTTTGTTTGCTGTCTGTTTGCCGGTCTGTTTAGCCCCCACTTCGCTAAATTCTCCTACGCAACCTTGTTGCGTTTCCCTGCCTGACCACTACTCCCATGCATCTGTTGTTTCCCTGCCTGACCACTACTCCCATACATCTGTTGTTTCCCTGCCTGACCACTACTCCCATACATCTGTTGTTTCCCTGCCTGACCACTACTCCCATACATCTGTTGTTTTCCTGCCTGACCACTACTCCCATACATCTGTTGTTTCCCTGGCTGACCACTACTCCCATACATCTGTTGTTTCCCTGCCTGACCACTACTCCCATACATCTGTTGTTTCCCTGCCTGACCACTACTCCCATACATCTGTTGTTTCCCTGCCTGACCACTACTCCCATACATCTGTTGTTTCCCTGCCTGACCACTACTCCCATACATCTGTTGTTTCCCTGCCTGACCACTACTCCCATCCATCTGTTGTTTCCCTGCCTGACCACTACTCCCATCCATCTGTTGTTTCCCTGCCTGACCACTACTCCCATACATCTGTTGTTTTCCTGCCTGACCACTACTCCCATACATCTGTTGTTTTCCTGCCTGACCACTACTCCCATACATCTGTTGTTTTCCTGCCTGACCACTACTCCCATACATCTGTTGTTTCCCTGGCTGACCACTACTCCCATGCATGTCCAACATTATGTTGTGTTGGACATGCTGAGATCTGCATATTTGTCACCTTAGCATGTTTTGCACTACAGGATGTTATTTGCGTTAATTGAGCTGTAATAAAATTCAGCAGTTGAATGTTCTCAGGACAGCTACAAATACACTTTTTGAAGTTACCCCAGAGTTTAAAGCGTGGGTGCAAACGTCCTTGAGGGCCACACAACATTAGAGTTCAGAACCCAGGACACACACCTCCCGCCTATCCAATGGTAGCTATGGAAAACACTTGACAGAGGTGTGTTTGATTGTTTACCTTGATGTTGAGGCTGGAGACCACCTCGTCTCCGTCTGAGTCCTACACTTTGAAACACATTTCAGGAGTTAGCCAGGTAACTTTGGCCAACTCTGAGTTCAACTGGGGATAACCAGACTATAAAAAAAAGGTGGCTCACCTTTTAGCCAGGTAAGTTTATAACGGCAACAAATCCTTCAGATCTAACCTGCTGTTTGGCAGGCTAACTCACGGATAACTCCACTTACCCTGAATTAAATGACGGAGCTGCGAGTTGAGGACCAGTGAAATCAGATTTCCTCCCTCTCGCAAAGATTGTCATCATCCCCTTCATTTGAGGAAGACAGCTGATTAAAGAGCGACTACACTTCCTGATTTGGCCTGTTTTTTTTTGGCTAGCTCATCAAAAAAATGCTGGCGGCCATGACTGAAGCCAAATTAGATTTGTCTTGGGGGTGTGATTCGATATAGCAGTTACTGATGTTTGTCCCCCATGAGACACCATAGTAATCACTTCCTCAAAATAGTCAGAATGAATCTAAGATAAATAAAAAAAATTACAGATTTATTGAGTTGACGTTCTTGCGGAGGAGCTTTTAGTCGTGTAATTTTACATCTAGCTAAAAAGAGGTTTGGTGCAGTATTTCTAAAGTAAAGAAATGTGTTGTCTAATGTAAACAGTGCTGCACTGCGGTTCCCACTAGGATTCTGGGCCACTGGGCTTCTGGGCCACTGGGCTTCTGGGCCGCTGGGCTTCTGGGCCATACGAGTGGATAGACGCAAATCACCGCAGCTGGTTATCCCGCGGTAGAGAGCGCATTGTCGAAATCAAAACCCAACCTTGATTTAGTCGTTTCGACGCACTTCAGTTCCAAACTCCGTTTTAGACGAGAATGACTGACCAGAATGATCCTTTTTACACTTTGAAGTCAATTTTGACACTGGAATAAAAATGTGTGACTCATAGATGCCACATAGGTCTTTAGGGGCAGTCGCTCTTTAGATATTTGATTAATCAAATGTTTTATAAAACCTATCACATTACACATTTGGTAATGACATGATGCCTTTGAAAGTTAATAAAACTTGTATGACTAACATTTTAAAATCGATAGGAGTGGGGGAAAAAAGGTGCATTGTAAAGCACACCAAAGACTGCATTATCGATAAGTAATACAATAAAGATGGATCTTCTAAAAGACTATTTCACACCACAGCCTGATGAATTTGCAATAACTATTTGGCACAAATGAAAAACGTGGCACTAACTCGCCCACGGATTGATGTTTCAGCATCGTCTCAACTAAGAGTTCTGTGTTCGACCGTGTCACGTGCGACATGCACGTGGACGAACAGTATCCACCGTCGTAGTACAGATGAAGCCTGAGCTGGAATGTGAAGCTAACTGCTAGCTGGTTAGCGTTAGAAAACTCTTGAATAGATCTAACTTGCTAAAGTTATGTTGATGGAGCTTGCTTCATATGATATCCCTGAGGTGTCTGTTTTACCTTGATGTTGAGGCTGGACACCACAACGTCTCCTGTTACCTTGATGTTGAGGCTGGACACCACAACATCTCCTGTTACCTTGATGTTGAGGCCGGACACCACAACGTCTCCTGTTACCTTGATGTTGAGGCTGGACACCACAACGTCTCCTGTTACCTTGATGTTGAGGCTGGACACCACAACGTCTCCTGTCACCTTGATGTTGAGGCTGGACACCACAACGTCTCCTGTTACCTTGATGTTGAGGCTGGACACCACAACGTCTCCTGTTACCTTGATGTTGAGGCTGGACACCACAACGTCTCTGTTACCTTGATGTTGAGGCCGGACACCACAACGTCTCCTGTTACCTTGATGTTGAAGCTGGACACCACAACGTCTCCTGTTACCTTGATGTTGAGGCTGGACACCACAACGTCTCCTGTTACCTTGATGTTGAAGCTGGACACCACAACGTCTCCTGTTACCTTGATGTTGAGGCTGGACACCACAACGTCTCCTGTTACCTTGATGTTGAGGCTGGACACCACAACGTCTCCTGTTACCTTGATGTTGAGGCTGGACACCACAACGTCTCCTGTTACCTTGATGTTGAGGCTGGACACCACAACGTCTCTGTTACCTTGATGTTGAGGCCGGACACCACAACGTCTCCTGTTACCTTGATGTTGAGGCTGGACACCACAACGTCTCTGTTACCTTGATGTTGAGGCCGGACACCACAACGTCTCCTGTTACCTTGATGTTGAGGCTGGACACCACAACGTCTCCTGTTACCTTGATGTTGAGGCTGGACACCACAACGTCTCCTGTTACCTTGATGTTGAGGCTGAACACCACAACGTCTCCTGTTACCTTGATGTTGAGGCTGGACACCACAACGTCTCCTGTCACCTTGATGTTGAGGCTGGACACCACAACGTCTCCTGTTACCTTGATGTTGAGGCTGGACACCACAACGTCTCCTGTTACCTTGATGTTGAGGCTGGACACCACAACGTCTCCTGTTACCTTGATGTTGAGGCTGGACACCACAACGTCTCCTGTCACCTTGATGTTGAGGCTGGACACCACAACGTCTCCTGTTACCTTGATGTTGAGGCTGGACACCACAACGTCTCCTGTTACCTTGATGTTGAGGCTGGACACCACAACGTCTCCTGTTACCTTGATGTTGAGGCCGGACACCACAACGTCTCCTGTTACCTTGATGTTGAGGCTGGACACCACAACGTCTCCTGTTACCTTGATGTTGAGGCTGGACACCACAACGTCTCTGTTACCTTGATGTTGAGGCTGGACACCACAACGTCTCCTGTCGGTGTGATGATGGGAAGGTTCTCACAGCTGATGCCCTTCTCCACGTCTATCACCTGACCTGCGCACACACAACGGGACAGTTCAGGACCCAGAATACGCACGCCAACATTATACAGCACCAGTATACCCATTACTAGACATAACACTGTCATAAGCCGGTGTAATAACACTGTAATAAGCCGGTGCGATAACACTGTAATAAGCCGGTGCGATAACACTGTAATAAGCCGGTGCGATAACACTGTAATAAGCCGGTGCGATAACACTGTAATAAGCCGGTGCGATAACACTGTAATAAGCCGGTGCGATAACACTGTAATAAGCCGGTGCGACAACACTAATAAGCCGGTGCGATAACACTGTAATAAGCCGGTGCGATAACACTGTAATAAGCCGGTGTGATAACACTGTAATAAGCCGGTGTGATAACACTGTAATAAGCCGGTGTAATAACACTGTAATAAGCCGGTGCAATAACACTGTAATAAGCCGGTGCGATAACACTGTAATAAGCCGGTGCGATAACACTAATAAGCCGGTGCGATAACACTAATAAGCCGGTGCAATAACACTGTAATAAGCCGGTGCGATAACACTGTAATAAGCCGGTGCGACAACACTAATAAGCCGGTGCGATAACACCGTAATAAGCCGGTGCGATAACACTAATAAGCCGGTGTAATAACACCGTAATAAGCCGGTGTGATAACACCGTAATAAGCCGGTGTGATAACACTGTAATAAGCCGGTGTGATAACACTGTAATAAGCCGGTGTGATAACACTGTAATAAGCCGGTGTGATAACACTGTAATAAGCCGGTGTGATAACACTGTAATAAGCCGGTGCGATAACACTAATAAGCCGGTGCGATAACACCGTAATAAGCCGGTGCGATAACACTAATAAGCCGGTGCGATAACACCGTAATAAGCCGGTGCGATAACACCGTAATAAGCCGGTGTAATAACACTGTAATAAGCCGGTGCGATAACACTGTAATAAGCCGGTGCAATAACACTAATAAGCCGGTGCGATAACACTGTAATAAGCCGGTGTGATAACACTGTAATAAGCCGGTGTGATAACACTAATAAGCCGGTGCGATAACACCGTAATAAGCCGGTGCGATAACACTAATAAGCCGGTGCGATAACACCGTAATAAGCCGTTGCGATAACACCGTAATAAGCCGGTGCGATAACACCGTAATAAGCCGTTGCGATAACACCGTAATAAGCCGGTGCGATAACACCGTAATAAGCCGGTGCGATAACACCGTAATAAGCCGGTGCGATAACACCGTAATAAGCCGGTGCGATAACACCGTAATAAGCCGGTGCGATAACACCGTAATAAGCCGGTGCGATAACACCGTAATAAGCCGGTGCGATAACACCGTAATAAGCCGGTGTGATAACACTGTAATAAGCCGGTGTGATAACACTAATAAGCCGGTGCGATAACACCGTAATAAGCCGGTGCGATAACACCGTAATAAGCCGGTGCGATAACACCGTAATAAGCCGTTGCGATAACACCGTAATAAGCCGGTGCGATAACACCGTAATAAGCCGGTGCGATAACACTGTAATAAGCCGGTGCGATAACACTGTAATAAGCCGGTGCGATAACACTGTAATAAGCCGGTGCGATAACACTGTAATAAGCCGGTGCGATAACACTGTAATAAGCCGGTGCGATAACACTGTAATAAGCCGGTGCGATAACACTAATAAGCCGGTGCGATAACACTAATAAGCCGGTGCGATAACACTGTAATAAGCCGGTGTGATAACACTGTAATAAGCCGGTGTGATAACACCGTAATAAGCCGGTGCGATAACACCGTAATAAGCCGGTGCGATAACACTGTAATAAGCCGGTGCGATAACACTGTAATAAGCCGGTGCGATAACACTGTAATAAGCTGGTGTGATAACACTGTAATAAGCCGGTGTGATAACACCGTAATAAGCCGGTGCGATAACACCGTAATAAGCCGGTGCGATAACACCGTAATAAGCCGGTGCGATAACACCGTAATAAGCCGGTGCGATAACACCGTAATAAGCCGGTGCGATAACACCGTAATAAGCCGGTGTGATAACACCGTAATAAGCCGGTGCGATAACACTGTAATAAGCCGGTGCGATAACACTGTAATAAGCCGGTGCGATAACACTGTAATAAGCCGGTGCGATAACACTGTAATAAGCCGGTGCGATAACACTGTAATAAGCCGGTGCGATAACACTGTAATAAGCCGGTGCGATAACACTGTAATAAGCCGGTGCGATAACACTGTAATAAGCCGGTGCGATAACACTGTAATACGCCGGTGCGATAACACTGTAATAAGCCGGTGCGATAACACTGTTATAAGCCGGTGCGATAACACTGTTATAAGCCGGTGCGATAACACCGTTATAAGCCGGTGCGATAACACCGTAATAAGCCGGTGTAATAACACCGTAATAAGCCGGTGCGATAACACTGTAATAAGCCGGTGTAATAACACTGTAATAAGCCGGTGTAATAACACCGTAATAAGCCGGTGTAATAACACTGTAATAAGCCGGTGCAATAACACTGTAATAAGCCGGTGCGATAACACTGTAATAAGCCGGTGCGATAACACTGTAATAAGCCGGTGTAATAACACTGTAATAAGCCGGTGTAATAACACTGTAATAAGCCGGTGTAATAACATTTGAGGACACACCCAAAAGGGACGAGTCTGGTAAACACAGCACACACCAACATAGGTTCAGTGGGTTTCAGTGCCAGTAAAAATGTTTGTGTAATAACAACGATGGTGTGTATTAACAACGATGGTGTGTATTAACAACGATGGTGTGTATTAACAACGATGGTGTGTAATAACAACGATGGTGTGTATTAACAACGATGGTGTATTAACAACGATGGTGTGTATTAACAACGATGGTGTGTATTAACAACGATGGTGTGTATTAACAACGATGGTGTGTATTAACAACGATGGTGTGTATTAACAACGATGGTGTGTATTAACAACGATGGTGTGTATTAACAACGATGGTGTGTATTAACAACGATGGTATGTATTAACATTTGTGGGTACACCCTAATAGGAGAGTGTTGATTGGCTGAGAGGTCTAAGAGAATAGCCTAGTGACTGGTTGAGTTCCCACTTGGAAAAAAATTAAGAGTACAGATTAATAATACGGGACAATATACAAACGTTTGAGAAAGATCATTTAAAAAATACAATTTTATTGAGAACATTTATTTATTGGTTTCTTTTCATTTTGATCAATGTAAATGTAAATGAATTGAAGGTCATTTGTGGATGTAAAAATCTAAATGTACCGATTTTTAAGGTCGTCATATTTTTTTATGCCGGAAAAAAAAATGGAGTTCCCGCTGAAAAAGTTTGAATACCACGTTTCCATCCACATGAGTAAAGTCAGTTAATACAATGACGACAGCTGTGATGGAAACCGGAAGTTTCGGTACAATTTTATAAATGCCGACCGATAATTTGTTCGTTCAACATAGTGGGATCTTTATGTGTTGGTCGATAAAGTTAATTATGCGACTAATGGTGGTGGAAAGTATTGATATACACTGAACAAAAATATAAAAACGCAACATGTTGGGGTCAATAGAAGAGATCACATACATCCTCCCTCCCATGTACACTGAACAAAAAATATAAAATGCATCAGTGTTGGTCCCATGTTTCATGAGCTGAAATAAAAAAAGATCCCAGAAATGTTCCATGCACACAAAAAGCTTATTTCTCTCAAATGTTGTGCACAAATGTGTTTACATCCCTGTTAGTGAACATTTCTCTTTTGCCAAGATAATCCATCCACCTGACAGGTATGGCATATCAAGAAGCTGATTAAACAGCATGATCATTACACATGTGCACCTTGTGCTGGGGACAATAAAAGGTCACTCAAATTTTGCGGTTTTGTCACATAACACAATGCCACAGATGTCTCAAGTTGAGGCTGACTGCAGGAATGTCCACCAGAGAATTTAATTTATCTACCATAAGCCGCCTCCAACGTCATTTTACAGAATTTGACAGTATGTGTGGCTGAGTGGTTTGCTGATGTCAATGTTGTATACAGAGTGCCCCATGGTGGCGGTGGGGTTATGGTATGGGCAGGCATAAGCTACGGACAATGAACACAATTGCATTTTATCGATAGCAATTTGAATGCACAGAGATACCGTGACGAGATCCTGAGGCCCATTGTCGTGCCATTCATCCGCTGCCATCACATCATGTTTCAGCATGATAATGCACGGCCCCATGTCGCAAGGATCTGTACACAATTCCTGGAAGCTGGAAATGTCCCAGTTCTTCCAAGGCCTGCATACTCACCAGACAAAAATATATATATATATATATATATATATATATATATATAAAAAAAATATAACATTGTAAAGTGGTTATCCCACTGGCTATAAGGTGAATGCACCTATTTGTAAGTCGCTCTGGATAAGAGCGTCTGCTAAATGATGTAAATGTAAAGTCACCCATTGAGCATGTTTGGGATGCTCTGGATCAACGTGTACGACAGCGTGTTCCAGTTCCCACCAATATCCAGCAACTTCTCACAGCCATTGAAGAGGAGTGGGACAACCTTCCACAGGCCACAATCAACAGCCTGATCAACTCTAAGCGAAGGAGATGTGTTGCGCTGCATGAGGCAAATGGTGGTCACACCAGATACTGACTGGTTTTCTGATCCACACCCCTAGATGCATATCTGTATTCCCAGTCATGTGAAATCCATAGATTAGGGCCTAATGAATTCATTTCAATTGACTGACTTCCTTATTTGAAATGTAACTCAGCAAAATCGTTGAAATTGTTGCATGTTGCGTTTATATTTTTGTTCAGTATAATAACCATCATATCGAAGTAAACTTGTGAGTCACGCGACGATATGGTGTCCTGTCCTTCCAGTACGACTCGGGAAACCATGCAGTTTATTAGGCTACAGATGAAATAAGTTACGATGAACTTCACAGGGTGGTGAAAGTGCACGGTGATCTTGATGCTCCTTTTCCCAATAAATATTGAGGTTCTTATTCTGGTGACATGATGATCGATGCTCGACTGCCGTTTCACAAATACAAATATTCTCTCTCTTATCCATAATAATCTCATCGTGTAGACTAGCCTACCCGCCCTGTATCTGCCAGCTGTTGGCTAGAGAGCACGTGCCAAGACCAGAGAAGGCACATATGCTATTTAACGGTTTGTGACAAAACAAAAAAATCGGTAGAGTTTAAAATGCGATGGAAACACATTGAACTTTACATTTTTATTCAGTACATGAACACTTAAGCACTACGTCATCACTCAGATTTTATTTTTATTTTTATCTGCAACAAGTCCTTTTGGTAGAAACACCACTGGTGGGAAAATGCACATATTTTCATGCAGATTTGAGAATATTTTCGCATGAAAATCTGGTCGCCAATTGGATGGAAACCTAGCTAGCATGTTAGAAAAATGAAAAGAAACCAATAAATATATTTACTCAATAAAATTGTATTTTTCAAATTATCCTTCTCAAAAACGTTTGTATATTGTCCCATAAAATAATCTGTAATCTGAATTTTATAAAAACATAAAGAAATCAAGTACAAAAAGAAAAATAGAACTGCAGTTAGACGCCGACTGAATACCACTGGTCTAAAAAAAATAGCCTAGTGATTGGTTGAATTCCTTGTCAGACAGTTTACCTCGTATCATGATTGGTCCCTCCACCCTCGTGCCGTGCTGCACCACCTGTGTTCCTCCCCCAGTCTCCCCCTCTCCTCCCTCCGCAGAGCGACGGAACACCCCCTCACGCACGTCCTCGAACACGGAGAACATCTCGTGCACACGGGCCGTGTACCCCGCCAGCTCAGTCACCTGGACCGGGTCAAAGGTTATACAGTAAATCAGGGCCGGTGGAAAAGTTTATTAAAAACGTTTATTATACAATTAGATCATGATAGAGCAAGACTCCCAAATGACACGCTTCTGACCACTGTAACTATTCCCCAGGTCGTTGCTGTAAATGAGAATGTGTTCTCAGTCGACTTACCTGCTAAAATGAGTGTTAAATAAATAAACCCATAGGGCTCTGGTCTAAAGTAGTGCACTATAACCCATAGGGCTCTGGTCTAAAGTAGTGCACTATATCCCCATAGGGCTCTGGTCTAAAGTAGTGCACTATAACCCACAGGGCTCTGGTCTAAAGTAGTGCACTATAACCCATAGGGCTCTGGTCTAAAGTAGTGCACTATAACCCACAGGGCTCTGGTCTAAAGTAGTGCACTATAACCCCTAGGGCTCTGGTCTAAAGTAGTGCACTATAACCCATAGGGCTCTGGTCTAAAGTAGTGCACTATAACCCATAGGGCTCTGGTCTAAAGTAGTGCACTATAACCCATAGGGCTCTGGTCTAAAGTAGTGCACTATAACCCATAGGGCTCTGGTCTAAAGTAGTGCACTATAACCCATAGGGCTCTGGTCTAAAGTAGTGTACTATAACCCATAGGGCTCTGGTCTAAAGTAGTGCACTATAACCCATAGGGCTCTGGTCTAAAGTAGTGCACTATAACCCATAGGGCTCTGGTCTAAAGTAGTGCACTATAACCCATAGGGCTCTGGTCTAAAGTAGTGCACTATATCCCCATAGGGCTCTGGTCTAAAGTAGTGCACTATATCCCCATAGGGCTCTGGTCTAAAGTAGTGCACTATATCCCCATAGGGCTCTGGTCTAAAGTAGTGCACTATAACCCATAGGGCTCTGGTCTAAAGTAGTGCACTATAACCCACAGGGCTCTGGTCTAAAGTAGTGCACTATAACCCATAGGGCTCTGGTCTAAAGTAGTGCACTATAACCCATAGGGCTCTGGTCTAAAGTAGTGCACTATAACCCACAGGGCTCTGGTCTAAAGTAGTGCACTATAACCCACAGGGCTCTGGTCTAAAGTAGTGCACTATAACCCACAGGGCTCTGGTCTAAAGTAGTGCACTATAACCCATAGGGCTCTGGTCTAAAGTAGTGCACTATAACCCAGAGGGCTCTGGTCTAAAGTAGTGCACTATAACCCATAGGGCTCTGGTCTAAAGCAGTGCACTATAACCCATAGGGCTCTGGTCTAAAGCAGTGCACTATAACCCATAGGGCTCTGGTCTAAAGTAGTGCACTATAACCCACAGGGCTCTGGTCTAAAGTAGTGCACTATAACCCACAGGGCTCTGGTCTAAAGTAGTGCACTATAACCCATAGGGCTCTGGTCTAAAGTAGTGCACTATAACCCACAGGGCTCTGGTCTAAAGTAGTGCACTATAACCCATAGGGCTCTGGTCTAAAGTAGTGCACTATATCCCCATAGGGCTCTGGTCTAAAGTAGTGCACTATAACCCATAGGGCTCTGGTCTAAAGTAGTGCACTATAACCCACAGGGCTCTGGTCTAAAGTAGTGCACTATAACCCATAGGGCTCTGGTCTAAAGTAGTGCACTATATCCCCATAGGGCTCTGGTCTAAAGTAGTGCACTATAACCCATAGGGCTCTGGTCTAAAGTAGTGCACTATAACCCATAGGGCTCTGGTCTAAAGTAGTGCACTATATCCCCCTAGGGCTCTGGTCTAAAGTAGTGCACTATATCCCCCTAGGGCTCTGGTCTAAAGTAGTGCACTATAACCCCTAGGGCTCTGGTCTAAAGTAGTGCACTATAACCCCTAGGGCTCTGGTCTAAAGTAGTGCACTATAACCCATAGGGCTCTGGTCTAAAGTAGTGCACTATATCCCCCTAGGGCTCTGGTCTAAAGTAGTGCACTATATCCCCCTAGGGCTCTGGTCTAAAGTAGTGCACTATATCCCCCTAGGGCTCTGGTCTAAAGTAGTGCACTATAACCCCTAGGGCTCTGGTCTAAAGTAGTGCACTATAACCCATAGGGCTCTGGTCTAAAGTAGTGCACTATAACCCATAGGGCTCTGGTCTAAAGTAGTGCACTATATCCCCAGAGGTCTCTGGTCTAAAGTAGTGCACTATAACCCATAGGGCTCTGGTCTAAAGTAGTGCACTATAACCCATAGGGCTCCGGTCTATAGTAGTGCACTATAACCCATAGGGCTCCGGTCTAAAGTAGTGCACTATATATCCCCATGGGGCTCTGGTCTAAAGTAGTGCACTATATATCCCCATGGGGCTCTGGTCTAAAGTAGTGCACTATAACCCATAGGGCTCCGGTCTAAAGTAGTGCACTATAACCCATAGGGCTCTGGTCTAAAGTAGTGCACTATAACCCATAGGGCTCTGGTCTAAAGTAGTGCACTATAACCCATAGGGCTCTGGTCTAAAGTAGTGCACTATAACCCATAGGGCTCTGGTCTAAAGTAGTGCACTAGAAAAGGAATGGGGTCACATTTGGGACGCGATAAATAAATGAAAAGATGATAGCCTCACCTCCTTGTAGGGAATCATTAACCTCTTGACAGTGAGGGGTTAGGGTCTAGGGGTTAGGGAGTAGGGGTTAGGGTCTAGGGAGTAGGGAGTAGGGGTTAGGGGTTAGGGGTTACGGTCTAGGGGTTAGTGTCTAGGGGTTAGGGAGTAGGGGATAGGGAGTAGGGGATAGGGGTTAGGGTCTAGGGAGTAGGGGTTAGGGAGTAGGGGTTAGGGAGTAGGGGTTAGGGAGTAGGGGTTAGGGAGTAGGGGTTAGGGGTCGTTTCTATAGCCTCACCTCCTTGTAAGAGCTCATGATTCTCTCGACGGCGTCGGCGGCTGAGTTGAGGAGGTTCCTAGCCGTGGAAAAGGCCTGAGCCCTCTCACTCACTAGGTCCTCCTCTTTCAAATTCATGGCCAACTGCTTCACGTCCTCGGAGTCTGAAGGCATACATAGGATACATAAGCACTTCATAGCCCATACATAAGCACTTCATAGCCCATACATAAGCACTTCATAGCCCATACATAATAATAATAAGCCATTTAGCAGAAGCTTTTATCCCAAGCGACTTACAGTCATGCGCGCATACATTTTTACGTATGGGTGGTCCCGGGGATCGAACCCACTACCCTGGTGTTACAAGCGCCGTGCTCTACCAGATGAGCTACAGAGGACCACATAAGCACTTCATAGCCCATACATAAGCACTTCATAGCCCATACATAAGCACTTCATAGCCCATACATAACACATTTATAAGCCTGCTCCTTCTCCGTCTGGGACATGGTCAACAGCTTCACACCCTCAGTCTGATGGTCCTCTGGTCCTCTGGTCCTCTGGTCCTCTGGTCCCCTGGTCCTCTGGTCCCCTGGTCCTCTGGTCCTCTGGTCCTCTGTAGCTCAGCTGGTAGAGCACGGCGCTTGTAACGCCTGGGTAGTGGGTTCGATCCCCGGGACCACCCATACACAAGAAAAATGTATGCGCGCATGACTGTAAGTCGCTTTGGATAAAAGCGTCTGCTAAATGGCTTATTATTATTATTATTATATAAACATAGTGATGATCCCAGAGTCCAGAGAGGACATCAGAGCCTGTTGCAGATGTGGGGGGGTGCCCATAATTCCAACAGCTGTAGGTTTAATGCTGCAAATCTATCACTACTGTAAAACGGAGGGGACACATAGATAGAGTATGTTAGATTTATTTTTATTCTTTTTACATAGCTGGACATGAGACAAGCCTACCAGCAGCTACCTTTGGATGGTGACACAGGGGAAGCCCTGACTATCCACACACACACACACACACACAGGGGGCTTTTCAGGGTAACAAGGCTCCAGTTTGGAGTGTCCACAGCAGTGGCCATTTTTCAACGCTACACGGACACCTTGCTAGCAGGCATCACAGGGCAGGGGTCCAGACGTATCTGGATGGATGACATACTGATTACAGGCTGGACCCTTGAAGAGCATAACTCTCAGCTGGAGGAAAGGGCTGAGGCACTTTGTGGAAGCAGGGCTGCGACCCCAGAGCGAGAAGGGCATTTTCGCTGCACCCAGTGTTCAGTTCCTGGGGGTTCCATGTTGACGAGGATGGCGTGTGACCGGCCCAGGGTAAGGTAAAGGCCATTAAGGAGGCAGAACAAGTCTGAGCGCCGGCGGTTTCGTTTGCTTCTCAACATTTACAACCGCTTCCTGCCTGATAAAGCTAGTGTTGGAGCCTTTTGCTGTCAAGACGTTCCATCAGAATTTGTCAGGTCCATAACCGACCACAAGCCCTTGCTGGGCCTGCTTCGTCATATGAAGCCCATGCCCCAGATTCTTTCCCTCGATGGTCAGATGGATCCAGATATTGGGAGCCCATAGTGATGAGCGCCGCTATCGTCCAGGGAAGCAGCTGGCTAATGTGGATTCCCCGAGTCACCTGCCACCCGCTATCCCTTTGTCTGAACCTCCTCCTCCCTGGGAAGTGATGCTGTTGGAGGTTTTGGCTGATGCCCCTCCTCCCTGGGAAGTGATGCTGTTGGAGGTTTTGGCTGATGCCCCTCCTCCCTGGGAAGTGATGCTGTTGGAGGTTTTGGCTGATGCCCCTCCTCCCTGGGAAGTGATGCTGTTGGAGGTTTTGGCTGATGCCCCTCCTCCCTGGGAAGTGATGCTGTTGGAGGTTTTGGCTGATGCCCCTCCTCCCTGGGAAGTGATGCTGTTGGAGGTTTTGGCTGATGCCCCTCCTCCCTGGGAAGTGATGCTGTTGGAGGTTTTGGCTGATGCCCCTCCTCCCTGGGAAGTGATGCTGTTGGAGGTTTTGGCTGATGCCCCTCCTCCCTGGGAAGTGATGCTGTTGGAGGTTTTGGCTGATGCCCCTCCTCCCTGGGAAGTGATGCTGTTGGAGGTTTTGGCTGATGCCCCTCCTCCCTGGGAAGTGATGCTGTTGGAGGTTTTGGCTGATGCCCCTCCTCCCTGGGAAGTGATGCTGTTGGAGGTTTTGGCTGATGCCCCTCTCCATGCTTCTAGGAGAGCAGCACTGACCTGGAAGGATCCTGTCCTGTCCCGGGTGCGTCGCTGGGTGCTACATGGATGGGTCTCCGAGGTCCCTGCTCCACCCAAGGCCGCTTTGCACCCATCGGCGTGGACGGCAAAGAAATGGTCTCGTCTTCATAGACTTTGCTGGTCCGTTCGAAGGAAAGACTTCTCATGGTAGTGGAATCCCACTCAGCATCTGGAAGTAGCCACGTTAGCTCGACGAGTCCCACTCAGCATCTGGAAGTAGCCACGGTTTGCTCGACGAGTCCCACTCAGCATCTGGAAGTAGCCACGTTAGCTCGACGAGTCCCACTCAGCATCTGGAAGTAGCCACGTTAGCTCGACGAGTCCCACTCAGCATCTGGAAGTAGCCACGTTAGCGCGACGAGTCCCACTCAGCATCTGGAAGTAGCCACGTTAGCTCGACGAGTCCCACTCAGCATCTGGAAGTAGCCACGTTAGCGCGACGAGTCCCACTCAGCATCTGGAAGTAGCCACGTTAGCTCGACGGGTCCCACTCAGCATCTGGAAGTAGCCACGTTAGCTCGACGAGTCCCACTCAGCATCTGGAAGTAGCCACGTTAGCTCGACGAGTCCCACTCAGCATCTGGAAGTAGCCACGTTAGCGCGACGAGTCCCACTCAGCATCTGGAAGTAGCCACGTTAGCTCGACGAGTCCCACTCAGCATCTGGAAGTAGCCACGTTAGCTCGACGAGTCCCACTCAGCATCTGGAAGTAGCCACGTTAGCGCGACGAGTCCCACTCAGCATCTGGAAGTAGCCACGGTTTGCTCGACGAGTCCCACTCAGCATCTGGAAGTAGCCACGTTAGCTCGACGAGTCCCACTCAGCATCTGGAAGTAGCCACGTTAGCTCGACGAGTCCCACTCAGCATCTGGAAGTAGCCACGTTAGCGCGACGAGTCCCACTCAGCATCTGGAAGTAGCCACGTTAGCTAGACGAGTCCCTTTTAGCATCTGGAAGTAGCCACGTTAGCTCGACGAGTCCCACTCAGCATCTGGAAGTAGCCACGTTAGCTCGACGAGTCCCACTCAGCATCTGGAAGTAGCCACGTTAGCGCGACGATTCCCCAATCAGGGCACGTTAAGGAGCGCGCACAGACACTCCCATATATAGCTTGTGCGTCTCATAGGTGTGTGAGTTCAGTCAACAGGCGACATGTTTACTGCCTGCACCATGGAGCAAATAGCCTAAACCTACCTTTCTGATTGTACTTTCACCAGGTCACGGACACAACCCATTCCTAACCCACACACAACCCATTCCTAACCCACACACACACACACAACCCATTCCTAACCCACACACACACACACAACCCATTCCTAACCCACACACACACAACCCATTCCTAACCCACACACACACACACACAACCCATTCCTAACCCACACACACACAACCCATTCCTAACCCACACACACACAACCCATTCCTAACCCACACACACACACAACCCATTCCTAACCCACACACACACACAACCCATTCCTAACCCACACAACCCATTCCTAACCCCACACACCACACACAACCCCCCAGTTCCGAACCCACACAACCCAGTCCTAACCCACACACACACAACCCATTCCTAACCCACACACAACCCATTCCTTACCCACACACAACCCATTCCTAACCCCCACACACACACAACCCATTCCTAACCCCCACACACACACACACACAACCCATTCCTAACACACACACAACCCATTCCTAACCCACACACAACCCATTCCTAACCCACACCTAACCCATTCCTAACCCACACACAACCCATTCCTAACCCACACACACACCCATTCCTAACCCACACAAACCCATTCCTAACCCATACACACACCACCCCATTCCTAACCCACACACAACCCATTCCTAACCCACACACAACCCACGCCCCCAGCCTCTACCCGCCTCACGCCCCCAGCCTCTACCCACCTCACGCCCCCCAGCCTCTACCCACCTCACGCCCCCCAGCCTCTACCCACCTCACGCCCCCCAGCCTCTACCCACCTCACGCCCCCAGCCTCTACCCCACCCCTCCTCACGCCCCCAGCCTCTACCCACCTCCTCACGCCCCCAGCCTCTACCCACCTCCTCACGCCCCCAGCCTCTACCCACC
Source organism: Coregonus sp. 'balchen' (assembly GCA_902810595.1). Taxonomy (NCBI): domain Eukaryota; kingdom Metazoa; phylum Chordata; class Actinopteri; order Salmoniformes; family Salmonidae; genus Coregonus; species Coregonus sp. 'balchen'. Next base: position 47,619,815 of record LR778276.1, read on the forward strand.
TCACGCCCCCAGCCTCTACCACCCGCCCCAGCCTCTACCCGCCTCAGCCTCACGCCCCCAGCCTCTACCCGCCTCACGCCCCAGCCTCTACCCGCCTCACGCCCCCAGCCTCTACCACCCGCCTCACCACCCCCAGCCTCTACCCGCCTCACGCCCCCAGCCTCTCACCCGCCCCCCAGCCTCTACCCACCTCACGCCCCCAGCCTCTACCCCCCTCACCACCCCCAGCCTCTACCCCCTCACGCCCCCAGCCTCTACCACCCCGCCCCCAGCCTCTACCCACCTCACGCCCCCAGCCTCTACACCCGCCTCACCCCCCAGCCTCTACCCGCCTCACGCCCCCAGCCTCTACCCGCCTCACGCCCCCAGCCTCTACCCCTCAACGCCCCCAGCCTCTACCCACCTCTCACGCCCCAGCCTCTACCCACCACCTCCTCACGCCCCTCCCCCAGCCCTCTACCTACCCACTCTTCCTCACGCCCCCAGCCTCTACCCCTCCCTCACGCCCCATCCTCTACCACCTCCTCACGCACGCCCCAGCCTCTATACCCACCCGCCTCAACGCCCCCAAGCTCTACAGCCTCTACCCACCTCCCGCCCCCCAGCCTCTACCCACCTCACGCCCCCAAGCCTCTACCACCTCACGCCCCCCAGCCTCTAACCACCCACCTCAACGCCCCCCAGCCTCTACCCATCAGACAGGAAGTACATACTGAGGATCCCACTTCTGACACCAGTGTAATGAAATGAAGGAGAAGACTGAGGTGACTAGTGGTCTGCGAACCCTGAACGTAGGAGTGGAGGCTGGCAGGCCGAGAAACCGGAGGACCAGTTGATTGTGACGGCAAGGTGTCAAACAAATTGGAAACCATGCGTTTTATACAGTTCCCTTAATTCCATTCAAGCCATTACAATGAGCCCATCCTCCCAAGTCCTCCACTGGACCACAGACCCATAGGGCACGGGCAGGCAACTAGATCCAGCCGCCGGACGATTTTTGTAGGAGTGGATGGTCAGGGAGTCAGAACATAGGATCACTCAAATACAATGTTATAAAACCACTAGTGGAACAGCCTCATTACCATATTTGGAGAACCCTGTGGCGGGTCTTACCATATTTGGAGAACCCTGTGGCGGGTCTTACCGTATTTGGAGAACCCTGTGGCGGGTCTTACCGTATTTGGAAAACCCTGTGGCGGGTCTTACCGTATTTGGAAAACCCTGTGGCGGGTCTTACCGTATTTGGAAAACCCTGTGGCGGGTCTTACCGTATTTGGAAAACCCTGTGGCGGGTCTTATCGTATTTGGAGAACCCTGTGGCGGGTCTTACCGTATTTGGAGAACCCTGTGGCGGGTCTTACCATATTTGGAGAACCCCTGTGGCGGGTCTTACCATATTTGGAGAACCCTGTGGCGGGTCTTACCATATTTGGAGAACCCTGTGGCGGGTCTTACCATATTTGGAGAACCCTGTGGCGGGTCTTACCGTATTTGGAGAACCCTGTGGCGGGTCTTACCGTATTTGGAGAACCCTGTGGCGGGTCTTACCATATTTGGAGAACCCTGTGGCGGGTCTTACCATATTTGGAGAACCCTGTGGCGGGTCTTACCATATTTGGAGAACCCTGTGGCGGGTCTTACCATATTTGGAGAACCCTGTGGCGGGTCTTACCATATTTGGAGAACCCTGTGGCGGGTCTTACCATATTTGGAGAACCCTGTGGCGGGTCTTACCATATTTGGAGAACCCTGTGGCGGGTCTTACCATATTTGGAGAACCCTGTGGCGGGTCTTACCGTATTTGGAGAACCCTGTGGCGGGTCTTACCGTATTTGGAGAACCCCGTGGCGGGTCTTACCGTATTTGGAGAACCCTGTGGCGGTGATGATAGGTACAGCCACCATGACGAGTCCCGAGGCGCTCCACAGGTATTTCATCAGGAACTGCTCTAGCATCACGTACCATAGACGCTTAAACAGGATCAGGTTGATCTGGGACGACAGGGAGCGGTAGGAGCGCTGCAGCTGGGACATTTCCACCTAGTGGCGGGAGGACAACATCACATCAACATATATAATATTATATAAATAATAAGGCCTAGATAATAACATATTGTAATTTAGCAGACACTTCCATCCAAAGCCACGTACAGCTCAGTGAGTGCATCATCTTTTTTAGTATGGGTATCGGATCCCTGAGGGAATTGAACCCACAACCTTAGCTTTGCAAGCGCCACTCTCTCACCAACAGGTAGCTAGCGGTAAGAGCATTGCGCAACAAACCAAAAGGTCGCTGGTTCGAATCCCCGAGCCGACAAGGTTAACAAATCTGTGGATGTGCCCTTGAGCAAGGCACTTACCCCTAATTGCTCCTGTAAGTCGCTCTGGATAAGTTAAATTACTACAATGTAATGTGTCACACAGGACCAATTAATGGGGTCGATGCATGGCTTGGGTAAGAGTCAGGATTGCAAACCAACATAGCTCTGCACTAAAGAGTGTTGAAACACAGGGGTTTAAAAACAGCAGCATTTCACTGGTTTGATCCCCAGGTTCAGGTCGCAGGCTGACACCACAAACCCTTAGTGTGCGTCCCAAATGGCTCCTATTTAGTGCACTACTTTTGAGGGCCCATAGGGCTCTGGTCTAAAGTAGTGCACTATGTAGGGAATAGGGTGTCATTTGGGACGAAGGCTTAGTCTCTGGACACAGACAGGCAAGCACACAGCACACACAGGAGATTAGGTTCACTCTAGTAGTTTTCCATGAACTTTGTTTCTACTGGGTCACATGACAAGAGTGTCTGCTAGCTGACTTCTGGTCTGACCGCCTGACTGTGGCTGCTAGCTGACTTCTGGTCTGACCGCCTGACTGTGGCTGCTGGTTGACTTCTGGTCTGACCGCCGGACTGACCTCGGGTTTGACCACCTGACTTCTGGTCTGACCACCTGACTGCGGCTGACTTCTGGTCTGACCGGCTGTCTTCTGGTCTGACCACCTGACTTCTGGTCTGACCACCTGACTTCTGGTCTGACCACCTGACTTCTGGTCTGACCACCTGACTTCTGGTCTGACCACCTGACTTCTGGTCTGACCGGCTGACTGCGGCTGACTTCTGGTCTGACCACCTGACTGCGGCTGACTTCTGGTCTGACCACCTGACTGCGGCTGACTTCTGGTCTGACCGGCTGACTGCGGCTGACTTCTGGTCTGACCGGCTGACTGCGGCTGACTTCTGGTCTGACCACCTGACTGCGGCTGACTTCTGGTCTGACCACCTGACTGCGGCTGACTTCTGGGTCTTACCACCTGACTGCCTGTGGCTGACTTCTGGTCTGACCACCTGCGGCTGACTTCTGGTCTGACCACCTGACTGCTGCTGTAACGAGGGTTCTCTTTGCCACACAGGCGAGAACATTACAAAATCATATCATGAAACAGTGTTTTTACTCAATGCAATGTCTGGAATGCCTGACAGACAAAGAGTCCTTTCATTATTTCTTCAAGCGGTACACTATGCCTGCAGAATCCCAGAGCCACTATGAGAGGCAGAGACATCAGTCTTATCATTTATTTGAACCGCCATAATATCTCTGAACTTTGAGCAGGGTCATTCTGACAGTGAGACTGGTCAACGGTCATGTTTACCTTGTGTCCTCCGTAGAAGGCAGCATATTTACTACGTGTATATTCCACGCTGTCACAGTCACTAGCCCATTCAAGCTTAACATCCTTATCATTTATCGCCCTCCACGTTCCCTTGGAGAGTTCATCAATGAGCTTGACACCTTGATAAGTTCCTTTCCTGAGGATGGCTCACCCCTCACAGTTCTGGGTGACTTTAACCTCCCTACATCTACCTTTGACTCATTTCTCTCTGCCTCCTTCTTTCCTCTCCTCTCCTCTTTTGACCTCACCCGCTCACCGTCTCCACCTACTCACAAGGCAGGCAATACGCTTGACCTCATCTTTACTAGATGCTGTTCTTCTACTAATCTCACTGCAACTCCCCTCCAAGTCTATGTCCCCTATCCTCCCGGCCGGCTCGGTCCTCCACTCCTGCTCCGTGGCTTGACGACTCATTGCGAGCTCACAGAACAGGCCTCCGGGCAGCCGAGCGGAAATGGAGGAAAACTAGACTCCCTGCGGACCTGGCATCTTTTCACTCCCTCCTCTCTACATTTTCTTCCTCCGTTTCTGCTGCTAAAGCCACTTTCTACCACTCTAAATTCCAAGCATCTGCCTCTAATCCAAGGAAGCTCTTTGCCGCCACCTCCTCCCTGCTGAATCCTCCCTCTCTGTGGATGACTTCATCAACCATTTTGAAAAGAAGGTTGACGACATCCGATCCTCGTTTGTTAAGTCAAATGACACTGCTGGTCCTGCTCACACTGCCCTACCCTATGCTTTGACTTCTTTCTCCCCTCGCTCTCCAGATGAAATCTTGCGACTTGTGACAGCCGGCCGCCCAACAACCTGCCCGCTTGACCCTATCCCCTACTCTCTTCTCCAGACCATTTCCGGAGACCTTCTCCCTTACCTCACCTCGCTCATCAACAAATCCTTGACCACTATGTCCCTTCCATCTTCAAGAGAGCGAGAGTTGCACCCCTTTTCAAAAAACCTACACTTGATCCCTCCGATGTCAACAACTACAGACCAGTATCCCTTCTTTCTTTTCTCTCCAAAACTCTTGAGCGTGCCGTCTTTAGCCAACTCTCTTGCTATCTCTCTCAGAATGACCTTGATCCAAACCAGTCAGGTTTGAAGACTAGTCATTCAACTGAGACTGCTCTTCTCTGTGTCACGGAGGCTCTCCGCACTGCTAAAGCTAACTCTCTCTCCTCTGCTCTTATCCTTCTAAACCTATCTGCTGCCTTTGATACTGTGAACCATCAGATCATCCTCTCCACCCTCTCCGAGTTGGGCATCTCCGGCGCGGCTCACACAGCCCGTCTGGTGTTTAACCTTCCAAAGTTCTCTCACGTCACCCCGCTCCTCCGCACACTCCACTGGCTTCCAGTTGAAGGCCGCATCTGCTACAAGACCATGGTGCTTGCCTACGGAGCTGTGAGGGGAACGGCACCTCCGTAACTTCAGGCTCTGATCAGTCCCTACACCCAAACGAGGGCATTGCGTTCATCCACCTCTGGCCTGCTGGCCCCCCTACCTCTGCGGAAGCACAGTTCCCGCTCAGCCCAGTCAAAACTGTTCGCTGCTCTGGCACCCCAATGGTGGAACAAGCTCCCTCACGACGCCAGGACAGCGGAGTCACTCACCACCTTCCGGAGACATTTGAAACCCCACCTCTTTAAGGAATACCTGGGATAGGATCAAAGTAATCCTTCTACCCTCCCCCTACCCCCCCCAAAAAAAATATAACAATAATAGATAATACTAAGGAAGTCTCAAGGTTTTGCTCGCGTGAGGTAGAGTATCTTATGATAAGCTGTAGACCACAGCTGTAGACCACACTATTTACCAAGAGAGTTTTCATCTATATTTTCATAGCTGTCTATTTACCACCACAAACCAATGCTGGCATTAAGATTGCACTGAATGAGCTGTATAAGGCCATAAATCAACAGGAAAACGCTCATCCAGAGGCAGCGCTCCTAGTGGCCGGGGACTTTAATGCAGGGAAACTTAAATCCGTTCTACCTAATTTCTACCAGCATGTTAAATGTGCAACCAGAGGAAAAAAAAAAACTCTAGACCACCTTTACTCCACACACAGAGACGCATACAAAGCTCTCCCTCGCCCTCCATTTGGCAAATCTGACCATAACTCTATCCTCCTGATTCCTGCTTATAAGCAAAAACTAAAGCAGGAAGCACCAGTGACTCGATTAATAAAAAAGTCAGATGACGCAGATGCTAAGCTACAGGACTGTTTTGCTAGCACAGACTGGAACATGTTCCGGGATTCTTCAGACAGCATTGAGGAGTACACCACATCAGTCACTGGCTTCATCAATAAGTGCATCGATGATGTCGTCCCCACAGTGACCGTACGTACATACCCCAACCAGAAGCCATGGATTACAGGAAACATCCGCACTGAGCTAAAGGGTAGAGCTGCCGCTTTCAAGGAGCGGGACTCTAACCCGGACGCTTATAAGAAATCCCGCTATGCCCTCCGACGAACCATCAAACAGGCAAAGAGTCAATACAGGACTAAGATTGAATCGTACTACACTGGCTCTGATGCTCGTCGGATGTGGCAGGGCTTGAAAACTATTACAGACTACAAAGGGAAGCACAGCCGCGAGCTGCCCAGTGACACAAGACTTCCAGACGAGCTAAACCACTTCTATGCTCGCTTCGAGGCAAGCAACACTGAAGCATGCATGAGAGCACCAGCTGTTCCGGATGACTATGTGATCACGCTCTCCGTAGCCGATGTGAGTAAGACTTTTAAGCAGGTCAACATTCACAAGGCCGCAGGGCCAGACGGATTACCAGGACGTGTACTCCGAGCATGTGCTGACCAACTGGCAAGTGTCTTCACTGACATTTTCAACATGTCCCTGACTGAGTCTGTAATACCAACATGTTTCAAGCAGACCACCATAGTCCCCGTGCCCAAGGACTCTAAGATAACCTGCCTAAATGACTACTGACCCGTAGCACTGACGTCTGTAGCCATGAAGTGCTTCGAAAGGCTGGTCATGGCTCACATCAACAGCATTATCCCAGAAACCCTAGACCCACTCCAATTTGCATACCGCCCCAACAGATCCACAGATGATGCAATCTCTATTGCACTCCACACTGCCCTTTCCCACCTGGACAAGAGGAACACCTACGTGAGAATGCTATTCATTGACTACAGCTCAGCATTCAACACCATAGTGCCCTCAAAGCTCATCACTAAGCTAAGGATCCTGGGACTAAACACCTCCCTCTGCAACTGGATCCTGGACTTCCTGACAGGCCGCCCCCAAGTGGTAAGGGTAGGTAACAACACATCTGCCACACTGATCCTCAACACGGGGGCCCCTCAGGGGTGCGTGCTCAGTCCCCTCCTGTACTCCCTGTTCACCCATGACTGCATGGCCAGGCACGACTCCAACACCATCATTAAGTTTGCCGACGACACAACAGTGGTAGGCCTGATCACCGACAACGATGAGACAGCCTATAGGGAGGAGGTCAGAGACCTGGCCGTGTGGTGCCAGGACAACAACCTCTCCCTCAACGTGACCAAGACAAAGGAGATGATTGTGGACTACAGGAAAAAAAAGAGGACTGAGCACGCCCCCATTCTCATCGACGGGGCTGTAGTGGAACAGGTTGAGAGCTTCAAGTTCCTTGGTGTCCACATCACCAACGAACTATCATGGTCCAAACACACCAAGACAGTCGTGAAGAGGTCACGACAAAGCCTATTACCCCTCAGGAGACGGAAAAGATTTGGCATGGGTCCTCAGATCCTCAAAAAATTATACAGCTGCACCATCGAGAGCATCCTGACTGGTTGCATCACCGCCTGGTATGGCAGCTGCTCGGCCTCCGACCGCAAGGCACTACAGAGGGTAGTGCGTACGGCCCAGTACATCATTGGGGCCAAGCTTCCTGCCATCCAGGACCTCTATACCAGGCGGTGTCAGAGGAAAGCCCTCAAAATTGTCAAAGACTCCAGCCACCCTAGTCATAGACTGTTCTCCCTGCTACCGCACGGCAAGCGGTACCGGAGTGCCAAGTCTAGGTCCAAAAGACTTCTCAACAGCTTCTACCCCCAAGCCATAAGACTCCTGAACAGCTAATCATGGCTACCCGGACTATTTGCACTGCCCCCCCCCCCCCCCACCCCATCCTTTTACGCTGCTGCTACTCTGTTAATTATTTATGCATAGTCACTTTAACTCTGCCCACATGTACATATTACTTCAACTACCTCAACTAGCCGGTGCCCCCGCACATTGACTCTGCACCGGTACCCCCCTGTATATATAGCCTCCCTACTGTTATTTTATTTTACTTCTGCTCTTTTTTTCTCAACACTTTTTTTGTTGTCGTTTTATTTTTACTTTTTTGTTAAAAATAAATGCACTGTTGGTTAAGGGCTGTAAGTAAGCATTTCACTGTTGTATTCGGCGCATGTGGCCAATAAAATTTGATTTGATTATATTGTAAAGTGGTTGTCCCACTGGCTATCATAAGGTGAATGCACCAATTTGTAAGTCGCTCTGGATAAGAGCGTCTGCTAAATGACTCACTAACTGTAAGTGGCTCTGGATAAGAGCGTCTGCTAAATGACTCACTAACTGTAAGTGGCTCTGGATAAGAGCGTCTGCTAAATGACTCACTAACTGTAAGTGGCTCTGGATAAGAGCGTCTGCTAAATGACTCACTAACTGTAAGTGGCTCTGGATAAGAGCGTCTGCTAAATGACTCACTAACTGTAAGTGGCTCTGGATAAGAGCGTCTGCTAAATGACTCACTAACTGTAAGTGGCTCTGGATAAGAGCGTCTGCTAAATGACTCACTAACTGTAAGTGGCTCTGGATAAGAGCGTCTGCTAAATGACTCACTAACTGTAAGTGGCTCTGGATAAGAGCGTCTGCTAAATGACTCACTAACTGTAAGTGGCTCTGGATAAGAGCGTCTGCTAAATGACTCACTAACTGTAAGTGGCTCTGGATAAGAGCGTCTGCTAAATGACTCACTAACTGTAAGTGGCTCTGGATAAGAGCGTCTGCTAAATGACGTAAATGTAAAATGTATATATCTGACAGTTACCTTGTGTCCTCCGTAGAAGGCGATCTCCTCAGAGTTGGCGATAATGCGTGAGTGCATGTACCTCAGGTCTCCTTTCCTCCTGGCTTCTTCTGCCACTAGCTTACCGAACCGTGGCGAGAACATCCTCAGAACCTTAGTGATAATAAAATACATTTTCTTCGCAACACACTTTTCAAAAACCCAACCAAAGTGCTCCAAACAGACAACATAACACAAGGTTGGTATTCACAGTACTACTGAACTGCTATGTTTTTTTTTGTTGTTTTTTTTTAAATCAACAAATGATGAAAAATCCCCAAAAAAATTTTTTTAAAGGTATCAAGGCTGAATAAAGTTAAATAAATAAACCTTGGCGGTGATTGCCACAACCACGCCGGCGATGACGGAGGGCCAGGTGGTGTTGGCTCCTTTAGACTCTGCGGTCCTGAGGAGGGTATAACAGGTGACCACCACGTCCAGACAAGGCTTGGTCAGGTTGGAGTACAGGTGGGCCACAGAGCCAGCAAACATCACGATGTCCTCCGTCAGAGACTGGGGGAGAAAAACAAACAGCTTGGTGTCAGGTTGGAGTACAGGTGGGCCACAGAGCCAGCAAACATCACCAAGTCCTCCGTCAGACACTGGGAGAGAAGAATATGACATTGTTCATTATCTTGCAGAGAACAGAACATTTTGTATTTTTGTTTAGAACTCAACCCCTTGAGATAGAGGGACGGACCGAGACGCGCAGAAACACGCAGGGCCGGCTACAGCCACATGCGGTCGCTTAGGAACTCAGTCGGGGTGTCGACTTACTGTTGAATAGTAGAATACACAAGGTGCAAGTTCGATATCTGGTTGTGCTTCAGCAATTCTTTTTCTGTTATGTCAGTCACTCCATTAGCCATGTCAGCTACCAATTCTCAGATAGTCTAGCCAGCTATCTAACACCATATAATCTTTAAAACTATGCTGTGATGTTTAACATACAATTTTAAATCTAATCTAAACTTGTAGTAATCACGGCCGAATACCGACTGGACACGTGCCCAGAGCTTTCGTTTTGCCGGTAATAGCAGTTTTTATTTTATTTAGAAAAGCAGATAAATAAAAAAATTGGTGCCGGCCAATTGTCCAGGAGAAGAAGAAAATGTCCCATTGCCTTTTATCCTCTTCATTGAGTTAAATACCAGTGGATGGAAATACATCAAAAACTGGTCATGCTTATCAGTCTATAGGTTAATTTACATAATTTAGTGGAATTCAAATTGGCGCTTGTGTACAGTATATTCCTTATGCATTTTATTTATCACAGGCCTGCAGCATACAGATTCAGAGCGTTTGAGTGGATAATCTGTCAGAGAGCACAAGAGCTGCTGTTGCATCATCTTGTGGTGCTTTCAAGACAACTGGGAACTCTGAAGAAATACAAGTGATCTTCAGTTCAGAAAGACGGAGCTCTTTTCCCAGTTGGAGCTCCTTTTTTTCCCCCAGCAGGTCCCAGTTGTCTTGAATTCTGAAAAATACCGGGTCAAATCATGACGTCAGTGATCTTCAGGTCACAAAGTCTAAGCCTGAGTTGGAATTCCGAGTTGGATGACCGTTTAAAAACAAAACAAATCCCAGTCAGAGGTTTTTTCCACCCAGGATGTCTTGAACGCACTGAAGTCCGAGAGTTCCGAGTTGTTTTGAACGTGGCATCAAACGACAACGGAAGGCGGCCTTAAATCAGCATTGCACCACTTTGTAATGAGCTGGAGGCAGTATGCATTTTTGAAAACACACTTGTTTGAAACCTGAACGTTTTAATACATATGAAGCATGTCTTACCTTGCTTCGAAGTAGCGTATCTGATCGCCTCTTTCTAAATTTCGAATGGATATTTTAATCTGTCACATTAAACCATTCTCACGTGCAGTGCCCTTTGACAACGGTGTTTTCCTGGTAATTGCATTATGGAACATACATTTACGAGTAACCTACTGCCTTTTGCGCTTATAATGTGAATAAATACTCGTTTATCAACTTTTTAAGTTAAACGTTCTTATCTTTTGAATACGTTTTATTTGTTATGTAGCCGAGGCATACTGGTTGTATGAATTTGGGATCTCTCCTCCCACAACTGTCCCAGAGTCTGTTTGGAACAGGCGATTTCTTTCTCGACAAACTGACCAAAAGAATAGACGTTTTTACTATAGTAGATTGACAATAGGCTAGTGATTTTGCTGTTTGGTTGTGCGTCAACATTTTTTCTTGCTATGTCAGTCGCTAGCTAGGTTTCCATCCAATTGGCGTCAGATTTTCATGTGAATATTCTAAAATCTGTATAAAAACAATATGCGCATTTTCCCACCAGAGCGGTTTCCATCAAATTGACTTTGATTCGCACATATCAAAAATACCAGTTAAATGGGTTTCCATTATTTTCCACTCCACTTGACGGTTGTTGCGTTATTTAGCAAGTGTGGTATTGGCACCTGCGCTCTAGCCAACAGCTTGCAGATACAGTGCAGTGATTACCTACATGAGATTATGGACATTTTTTTATTTTTTTTATGGTCAAATGGCAGCCAAGCATCAATGGTCACCAGAATAAGACCCTCGATTTTTATTGGAAAGGAGCGTCAAGCTTTTCACTTTCACCACCCTGTGAAAGTTAATAATTTATTTCATCTGTAGTCTAATAAAACTGCATGCTTTCCCGAGTAGTAGCGGGAGGTCAAGTTGACTTCGATATGATGGTTATTATATAAATATTTCCACCGACATTCCTCACATAAATCATTTTACCGACACAAAAAAAGATCCCACCTTGTCTAGCGTGTTTTGTTTTGTCGACATTTTGGAAAGACTTGAATCAGAGGTTTGTTGAGGCGTGAGGGTCAGCATATAAATACCCAGACTCGCGCGTCAAAGTGCTGAGGGTTGATGTGAGGAGAGATATTTTTTGTTGCGATTGCAAAGACTTGGGTGCTACGTTTTCGATTGACAGTGCATATATTTGTTTGTTAGTTAGCTAGCTAGCTAGCTAGCTATACAAACAAGTTAAAACTGCACACCTCTGAGAACAAGCCATATCGACCAGTTTACAGCCATTTATGCTAGTTAGCTAGCTAAATTAAGGGCGAGGGGGTGTGAGAGAAACAATGTGCATGAGCTCTGCCATCCACACAGACGCGAATGCAATTAGTGCCTGGGAACATTTTCACGCTGTGAAAAATGGTACAACATGACGTCACAACACATTCAGAACAACCCAATCTTACTTAGGACCCCCCCAAAAAGGCTAGAGCCAGCCCCTGCACACACCTGGTCTGGGTTGGCGAGGCGTCCGTCCATGTTGCTGACACGGTAGTATGTCTGGTCGCTGAAGTAGAGCTTGTAGGCGTGGGTTACCAAGCGGGTGCGGAAGGCCAACGCCAGCTGTCCCTCTAGGTAACGGATCATGCTGTTCACAAAGGTGGCCGGAACTGCAATCAACAGCCATTTTGTCAGCTCCCACACAAATGCCTGGGGGTCCTTCTTCACAATGGTCTTCACTGTAGGAGAACAGAAAATGTATTAGTCACCCCAATCTGCAAAAAATGGATATTCTACTTTTGCTCTGCTCCCAACAGCCCCAGACAAACACACAGGTTACGTGCCTTGCTCAAGAGCACAACAGCAGGAGTACGGTACCTGGAATCTGAAAGCAGCCACCTGCCGGTTGTCAGTTCATCTACCCCGGCCTGGTGATTCGAAACGGCAACATTCAAAGTCTTTCCTACCTACCTATCATGCCGTCCAGGCTGGCCACGTAGATGGACAGGAAGGTTCTGGAGATGAGAGCCAGGGAGTGGAACCCCAGCAGACCCAACTCCTTACAGAACAGCTGGGGGAACAGGATACGAAGCAGGTGGCTTAGCCTCTTCAGAAACTCCTGGTTCACAGCCGGAGACTTACTACTCTTCTTCTTCCCTTGTTTTTCTCTCTCGGACCCTTCCGGTAGCACCCAGTTAGAGTTTAAGGGGACTGTGAGCGGTGTACCGGACCCAACTTTCTTCCTGAGTTTAGCCCACAAATAGGGGTAGAGTTTCTTGACTCCGTAGGCAGCGACGAGAAGGATAACGGCTTTCCTGACATGGGAGGTTTTCTTGAGCTGCTCTGGAATCTTTTCATACATGACCAACATTTTGATACCTGGTTAGCTAAGCTGTTTTAGTGCAGAATGCACATTCAGAATGAGGCCAAATATAGCGGAGTTCTCCAACTGAAACACCTGTTAACGTTACAGTCCCTCGATTACCTCTTTATATAGTTAGCAACTTTTTTATAACAACTTAAGGTGCTTCTCGCTGCCTATTCAATGATAGTTACCTATTTTACATTAACGTTGCATGTATAACAAAATGCAATAAACACTAACTTAGCCAGCTAAAGCAACCATGAACCAACCTCTTTCAAGCGAAACAGAAATGTCGATAGACAATCAATTGCATACGCAGTGTTACTGCTAGCTAACTTTAGCACTTCGGCTAACAACCAGGCACGTAGCAAGCTGTGATTGAGATGAACCTGCTCTCTCCTACATAGCTGGTACAGTGACAACTAGCTAGATGTACTATCCGTATATTTATACGAGCGGTATCTACAGACGAACAATACCCACTGACATGACAAGAAAAACACCTGCTAAGCTACTTAACTAGCATGCTAACTATAGCTTAAACTTTCTGCCTGCCCCCAAAACTTCCATTTCACTGGCTGGCTAGCCGTCCAGCAAGCTCGCAGTAGTAGCTAGCTAGGAAGGTGACCCTCTGAAAATTAACCCCCCGACTTCGACAGTCATAATGCTCTGGTAATCTTTGACAACGTCTTCCGTCAGAGGAAAAAGTATTTATCAACATGGATTCTTCTTCTTCTATGGTCTTCTTCTTCAGTGGGGTTTATCGGCGGTTGGCATCCAACGTTATGGTGCATTACCGCCACCTACTGTACTGGAGTGTGGGCCAGAGACAGGGAGAAACTAAATCCTACCTGCCAGCCCCGTTGCTCTTAAAAAAAGATAACAAAATATTTGAGACTATATCTAATGACGTTCTACTCAATATACTCTTTAAACTAATTTCCTGTATCCCCTTCTCCCTCATACTAGATCTCATCCTCTCTCTTTCCCTCTGATACTGCCCACACTTTAGCAATGCATGCTCCACGGTCTCTGTTTCCTGGCAATAATCACACTTTCCTGTTGGATGCTTTCCTATCACATTTAAGGTCTTATTCAATTGGCTGTGTCCCACCCTTAATCTTGTAAAAATAACCTCCTCTCTTCTGTCCCTTCCTGCTGTCCTCCCTGACTTTCCCCGGCAGGTAGCTTAGTGGGTAAGAGCGTTGTACCAGTAACCGAAAGGTCGCTGGTTCTAATCCCAGAGCCGACTAGGTGAAAAATCTGTAGATGTGCCCTTAAGCAAGGCACTTAACCCTAATTGCTTCTGTAAGTCGCTCTGGATAAGAGCGTCTGCTAAATGACTAAAATGTCTAAATAAATGCCTTCCCTTATTATCTCTATTCCAATGCTCCTACCATCTCTGCATATACCAGTCTTTTTGCGTCTGCCTTGCTCATTGAAACTACAACATCAACGTCCCCACTACTAAGTGCTTGTTTAGCCAGTACATCAACTGCCTCGTTCCCCTCCACCCCCACATGGGCTGGGACCCAAGTAAATCTTATCTGAATACCCATCTGTTTAATCCTGCCATGGGTTTGTAGCACATCATACAGCAGGTATTGTCTGCTACGTGAGCTAAAGGACTGGAGACTCATCAACACTGCACATGAATCAGAACAAATAATTACTCTGTCTGGCTTGACTTCCTCCACCCACTGCAAGGCCAACAGTATGGCCATCAGCTCCACCCACTGCAAGGCCAACAGTATGGCCATCAGCTCCACCCACTGCAAGGCCAACAGTATGGCCATCAGCTCCACCCACTGCAAGGCCAACAGTATGGCCATCAGCTCCACCCACTGCAAGGCCAACAGTATGGCCACCAGCTCCACCCACTGCAAGGCCAACAGTATGGCCACCAGCTCCACCCACTGCAAGGCCAACAGTATGGCCATCAGCTCCACCCACTGCAAGGCCAACAGTATGGCCATCAGCTCCACCCACTGCAAGGCCAACAGTATGGCCATCAGCTCCACCCACTGCAAGGCCAACAGTATGGCCATCAGCTCCACCCACTGCAAGGCCAACAGTATGGCCATCAGCTCCACCCACTGCAAGGCCAACAGTATGGCCATCAGCTCCACCCACTGCAAGGCCAACAGTATGGCCACCAGCTCCACCCACTGCAAGGCCAACAGTATGGCCACCAGCTCCACGCACTGCAAGGCCAACAGTATGGCCATCAGCTCCACCCACTGCAAGGCCAACAGTATGGCCATCAGCTCCGCCCACTGCAAGGCCAACAGTATGGCCACCAGCTCCACCCACTGCAAGGCCAACAGTATGGCCATCAGCTCCACGCACTGCAAGGCCAACAGTATGGCCACCAGCTCCACCCACTGCAAGGCCAACAGTACGGCCATCAGCTCCGCCGTATATACAGCCAGATGATCTGTAATACGTTTCCTGACTTCCACCCCACATTCCTGCACTACAAATGCTGACCCAATATGTCCTATCCTTGGATCTTTTGAACCATCTGTGTAAATGGCCACAAAATACACAGTATCAACACCCTCCCTATCTTTCTGTATTCTCACCAACACTTCTAGATCAACTACTGGAGGCGGGAGTAGCCATGGTGGATTTACAGGAATAACTACCGTTGGACCAAACTCCCTTCCATACAGTCCCAAGCTCGTGTTCTGTCTTCGCTCATGTTCCCAGCATGCCTGTAAAATCCCTTTCGCAGGATGAGACACCCCATGTCCCTGTAGGTTGACCCAATAATTCATTGCCAGCTGCTGTCTCCTAATCTGCAATGGCATATCCCCCATCTCCACCTGTAATGCAGCCACTGGGGAGGTCCGAAACGCCCCACTACATCTTCTGAGTCCTTGCCCCTGTATGACATCTTGTCCGGATTCTTTTGAGGCCCACTGCAATCTTCCGCTGCTCTTCAGAAATACAATGAATCAAAATCAGACCACACCTGGTCACTCTGACAGACTCCGCTTTTCCCAGTGCATCCTTCACCATTTGACACCTCAGACGGGTTTCCCACATATACGTCCTTCCTCAGGAAACGCATCATTATCATTATCAACATCCTTACTCAGGAAACGCATCATTATCATTTACACACGTATCCGCCACTCCAATTTTAGACAACTTCCTGTTTGTTCCAGTTTTCGATATTACTGTTGTCCATTCAGGACATTCGTCTTCACCAGATTTACTTGACGCTTAATTCAAACTCAGCCATCTTTCCTTCCCGGTGTCGAACTCCTCAATATAATGGATTGATAGGCACTGTTCTTTATCTACCTCAGTGATTGGCGCAGATGTTCTTCTTCTTCTTCTTCTTCGGTGGTGTTTTAGGGTGGACTACAACCTGCCGCCCACTACTGGATGCAGAAAACAAAAAAGGGGGGAATGGAAAAGGGAAAAACATAACTTTTAACTTCCTCAAACGTCCGAAAAACATCATATAAAAACAAAAAAATCCTCAGTCATTCAAATTCACTCACAGCACTGCACAGATCCGGGGACCTGAGAGGATGGGACTGCTCCAGCCAGTAATCTGTGCAGTAAAAGATGATCCATTATATTGGCCAGATACTCTAGTGGCCGCTCTAACAGACCACATGTTAGGGCATCACATGATGCAGTCAGTCCAGACCCGGCCCATCACAGCACAGCTCTACCAGTCCAGACCCGGCCCATCACAGCACAGCTCTACCAGTCCAGACCCGGCCCATCACAGCACAGCTCTACCAGTCCAGACCCGGCCCATCACAGAACAGCTCTACCAGTCCAGACCCGGCCCATCACAGCACAGCTCTACCAGTCCAGACCCGGCCCATCACAGCACAGCTCTACCAGTCCAGACCCGGCCCATCACAGCACAGCTCTACCAGTCCAGACCCGGCCCATCACAGCACAGCTCTACCAGTCCAGACCCGGCCCATCACAGCACAGCTCTACCAGTCCAGACCCGGCCCATCACAGCACAGCTCTACCAGTCCAGACCCGGCCCATCACAGCACAGCTCTACCAGACCAGACCCAGCTCAACTCAGCTCAGCACCGACCACTACCCTAGGGTCTGACAAAACACTGTTGAGGGTAGTGCACCACATGATGCAGTCAGTCCACACCACGTATCATTCACAGCCCTCATATGCTGAGCGTTTGAAGCGTCGCCAGTCTGCAGGACTCGTGTCCTGACATTCTGGTTCTCTCAGAAACATGGTTAAATGGTTCTGATAAAGACATTGAAGTAAATGATTATAATGTATTTACATGTGACAGAAAGGGGTGGAGTGGGCATGTACACTACATTTTAGTCATTTAGCAGACGCTCTTATCCAGAGCGACTTACAGGAGCAAATAGTGTTAAGTGTCTTGCTCAATGGGCACAGACAGATTTTTCACCTAGTCGGCTCGGGGATTAGAACCAGCGACCTTTCGGTTACTGGCACAACGCTCTTAACCACTAAGCTACCTGCCGCCACTAAATGACCAACAGTATGTGGACACCTGCTCATCCAACATCTCATTCCAAAATCGTGGGCATTAATATGGAGTTGGTCCCCCCCTTTGCTGCTATAACAGCCTCCACTCTTTTGGGAAGGTTTTCCACTAGATGTTGGTACATTGCTGCGGGGACTTTCTTCCATTCAGCCACAAGAGCATCAGTGAGGTTGGGCACTGATGTTGGGCGATTAGGTCTGGCAGTCTGCGTTCAAATTCATTGCTCTGTGCAGGCCAGTCAAGTTCTTCCACACCGATCTCAACAAACCATTTCTGTATGTACCTTGCTTTGTGCAAGGGAAACAGGAAAGGGCTCTCCCCAAACTGTTGCCACAAAGTTGGAAGCACAGAATCATCTAGAATGCCATTGTATACTGGAACTAAGGGGCCTAGCCCGAACCATGAGAAACAGCCCCAGACCATTATTCTTCCTCCACCAAACTTTACAGTTGGCACTATGCATTGGGGCAGGTAGCGTTCTCCTGGCAATCGCCAAACCCAGATTTGTCAGTCGGACTGCCAGATGGTGAAGGGTGATTAATCACTCGAGAGAACGCGTTTCCACTGCTCCAGAGTCCAATGGCGGCGAGCTTTACACCTCTCCAGCCGACGCTTGGCATTGGGCATGGTGATCTTAGGCTTGTGTGCGGCTGCTCGGCCATGGAAACCCATTTCATGAAGCTCCCGACGAACAGTTCTTGTGCTGACGTTGCTTCCAGAGGCAGTTTGGAACTCGGTAGTGAGTGTTGCAACCGAGGACAGACGATTTTTACACGCTACGCGCTTCAGCACTCGGCGGTCCCGTTCTGTAAGCTTGTGTGGCCTACCACTTCGCGGCTGAGCCGTTGTTGCTCCTAGACATTTCCACTTCACAATAACAGCACTTACAGTTGACCGGGGCAGCTCTAGCCTGGCAGAAATTTGACGAACTGACTTGTTGGAAAGGTGCCATCCTATGACGGTGCCACGTTGAAAGTCACTGAGCTCTTCAGTAAGGCCATTCTACTGCCAATGTTTGTCTATGGAGATTGCATGGTTGCGTGCTCGATTTTATACACCTGTCAGCAACGGGTGTGGCTGAAATAGCCGAATCCACTAATTTGAAGGGGTGTCCACATACTTTTGTAAATATAGTGTATTTACAAAAGAGAAGTGCCTTCTCACTTAAATCATATTTTTTGGTTTTTAATTTCCATGGTTTTTACACCGGAAGGTGATTATACCAAATGATACAACATTTCCACATGCAAAAGGTGTCTTTAGAAAATATAATTTGCGCTTCGAATTATGCAAAAAAAAACGGATGTGTTTTGTCTCACATCATTTACAGTTGAAGTCGGACGTTTACATACACTTAGGTTGGGGTCATTAAAACTCGTTTTTCAACCACTCCACAAATGTCTTGTTAACAAACTATAGTTTTGGCAAGTCGGTTAGGACATCTACTTTGTGCATGACACATGTAATTTTTCCAACAATTGTTTACAGACAGATTATTTCACTTATAATTCACTGTATCACAATTCCAGTGGGTCAGAAGTTTACATACACTAAGTTGACTGTGCCTTTAAACAGCTTGGAAAATTCCAGAAAATGATATCATGGCTTTAGAAGCTTCTGATAGGCTAATTGACATCATTTGAGTCAATTGGAGGTGTACCTGTGGATGTATTTCAAGGCCTACCTTCAAACTCAGTGCCTCTTTGCTTGACATCATGGGAAAATCAAAAGAAACAGCCAAGACCTCAGAAAATAAATTGTAGACCTTCACAAGTCTGGTTCATCGTTGGGAGCAATTTCCAAATGCCTGAAGGTACCACGTTCATCTGTACAAACAATAGTATGCAAGTATAAACACCATGGGACCACGCAACCGTCATACCGCTTAGGAAGGAGATGTGTTCTGTCTCCTAGAGAAGAACGTACTTTGGTGCGAAAAGTGCAAATCAATCCCAGAACAACAGCAAAGGACCTTGTGAAGATGCTGGAGGAAACAGGTACAAAAGTATCTATATCCACAGTAAAACGAGTCCTATATCGACATAACCTGAAAGGCCGCTCAGCAAGGAAGAAGCCACTGCTCCAAAACCACCATAAAAAGCCAGACTACGGTTTGCAACTGCACATGGGGACAAAGATCGTACTTTTTGGAGAAATGTCCTCTGGTCTGATGAAGAGGGGAAAAGGGGAAGGCTTACAAGCCGAAGAACACCATCCCATCCGTGAAGCACAGGGGTGGCAGCATCATGCTGTGGGGGTGCTTTGCTGTAGGAGGGACTGGTGCACTTCACAAAATAGATGGCATCATGAGGAAGGAAAAGTATGTAGATATATTGAAGCAACATCTCAAGACATCAGTCAGGAAGTTAAAGCTTGGTCGCAAATGGGTCTTCCAAATGGACAATGACCCCAACCATACTTCCAAAGGTGTGGCAAAATGGCTTAAGGACAACAAAGTCAAGGTATTGGAGTGGCCATCACAAAGCCCTGACCTCAATCCTATAGAAAATGTGTGGGCAGAACTGAAAAAGCGTGTGCGAGCAAGGAGGCCTACAAACCTGACTCAGTTACACCAGCTCTGTCAGGAGGAATGGGCCAAAATTCACCCAACTTATTGTGGGAAGCTTGTGGAAGGCTACCTGAAACGTTTGACCCAAGTTAAACAATTTAAAGGCAATGCTACCAAATACTAATTGAGTGTATGTAAACTTCTGATCCACTGGGAATGTGATGAAAGAAATAAAAACCGAAATAAATCATTCTCTCAACTATTATTCTGACATTTCACATTTAAAAAAATAAAGTTACCGGTAGTGATCCTAACTGACGTAAAACAGGGAATGTTTACTAGGATTAAATGTCAGGAATTGTGAAAAACTGAGTTTAAATGTATTTGGCTAAGGTGTATGTAAACTTCCGACTTCCAGGTATGTAAACCCTAACCCTACCAGGGCCTGGTTTCCCAAAAGCGTCTAAAGGCTAAGTTCATCGTTAGAACCCTTGCAGGCGCATTGTTATGTCTCCGAACTGTTACCCAAAACTAAAGTTGCACTTGAAAACACTTGTTATTTACCGACTGCCCTCAGACCACTCGTAGGACAGGTAACTGCGTCGTTAGATGCTTTTTTTTGCCCTTCCGCGTAATTTTATACACAGAAGATCTCCGCTAGACATAGAATCAAGATGTTCATCTGTCTCTCTGTATCCGCCGATAACTTTATAACGAAGTTGACTAAAATACAAAGTTGACATCCTGTCTATCAGGTGCCCTGTCCTGTGTAGTCTATATCCTGTCTATCAGGTGTCCTGTGTAGTCTATATCCTGTCTATCAGGTGTCCTGTGTAATCTATATCCTGTGTATCAGGTGTCCTGTGTAGTCTATATCCTGTGTATCAGGTGTCCTGTGTAATCTATATCCTGTGTATCAGGTGTCCTGTGTAGTCTATATCCTGTCTATCAGGTGTCCTGTGTAATCTATATCCTGTCTATCAGGTGTCCTGTGTAGTCTATATCCTGTCTATCAGGTGTCCTGTGTAATCTATATCCTGTGTATCAGGTGTCCTGTGTAGTCTATATCCTGTCTATCAGGTGTCCTGTGTAATCTATATCCTGTGTATCAGGTGTCCTGTGTAGTCTATATCCTGTCTATCAGGTGTCCTGTGTAGTCTATATCCTGTCTATCAGGTGTCCTGTGTAGTCTATATCCTGTGTATCAGGTGTCCTGTGTAGTCTATATCCTGTGTATCAGGTGTC
This sequence comes from Coregonus sp. 'balchen', assembly GCA_902810595.1. Lineage (NCBI taxonomy): Eukaryota > Metazoa > Chordata > Actinopteri > Salmoniformes > Salmonidae > Coregonus > Coregonus sp. 'balchen'. The sequence goes on from LR778276.1 coordinate 47,640,977, forward strand.
CTGTGTAATCTATATCCTGTGTATCAGGTGTCCTGTGTAGTCTATATCCTGTGTATCAGGTGTCCTGTGTAGTCTATATCCTGTCTATCAGGTGTCCTGTGTAATCTATATCCTGTGTATCAGGTGTCCTGTGTAGTCTATATCCTGTCTATCAGGTGTCCTGTGTAGTCTATATCCTGTCTATCAGGTGTCCTGTGTAATCTATATCCTGTGTATCAGGTGTCCTGTGTAGTCTATATCCTGTGAATCATTCCAAAGTTAGTTTGCTGGTAAAAGTTGGATATTTTCTGTGTAACTTTGGCGAGGCCACCAAATTCTCATGGACATTGTTACTCTGAAGGTAGGCTACCTGTGTCCCACTGTTTGCTTTGTATAGGCCAGTATATTGCTGCTTACATTCCAGTAATGTCGTTTTGTTATAGTTGTGGTTCTGGACTGCATGTATAGCCTATACACAGTATAGACCTATGAAATTGTGTCCTGTTGGTGCAACATTTCAAATTAGTTTTCCACTGGGAGACAGGGGCGTAGGCATGGGTGGGCCTGGGTGGGCCTGGGTGGACACAGGCCCACCCACTGGGGAGCCAGGCCCTGCCAGGCTCACCCAATCAGATTGAGCAAAAACAAAAAAAGAACACACTTTTACTACAAAAATGCCGTTGTGCCAATCCACATTTCTGCCTCCTCCCCCGCTGGAGGCCATCAAACTCTTGTGTCCATTTCTCCTTTGGTCTCTAATGTGTCCCGCTGTCTGCGTTGTGTTTGTGTGTGTTTCACACCTCTGTGTGAGGCTCTCTCCAGACAGTGGACAAATAATCTGATTCGTTATGATCTAAAAAATAAAAACTGCTCCTATTTCAGCACTCCTACTGTAAGATGTTTTGTGGACAGGTGAGCTTGCTGCTCTCTCTTACCTGGCCAGTTGTGAAGAGTCTGCTACATTATAGCCAGTTGTGAAGAGTCTGCTACATTGTGGCCAGTGGGGAGGGGAGCCTGCTGAATAAGTTAGACATTTACACAGTTAGTCTGTGAGAGAGGGTTGTGAGATGGAGAAAAATCACCAGCAGGGGATTTGTAACACAGTTTAGCTTGGGTGTTATCTTCTAGGATAATGTAGTTCAGTAAAACGAGTCAACTGTAATGATGTGTATCTGACCGCAGTATTGATCCCTCTATGTTCCTTTATGTTATTCCCCACAGAGAGGACGATGAGGATGAGGTCTTCACCCTGCCCTGCCAGATCCACAACCCCCACTGCTGTCTCTAACGCTGTCTCTACTGATGGTTCCAGCTCCACCACACCACAAAGGCCCCACTCCTCTTCCACTATCTCCCACTGCAGGCCCTGGCTCCACTCCCCTCTCAGACAGTTCAGAGGTGGACACCTAGACCTCAACAGAGAAGAGGGAGGAGCAGAGGTAGGGGCACTGGAACCAGCACAACAGAGGGAGATGAACCTGAGGACAGATGGCATACAGTCATTGGGAGATGAACCTGAGGACAGATGGCATACAGTCATTGGGAGATGAACCTGAGGACAGATGGCATACAGTCATTGGGAGATGAACCTGAGGACAGATGGCATACAGTCATTGGGAGATGAACCTGAGGACAGATGGCATACAGTCATTGGGAGATGAACCTGAGGACAGATGGCATACAGTCATTGGGAGATGAACCTGAGGACAGATGGCATACAGTCATTGGGAGATGAACCTGAGGACAGATGGCATACAGTCATTGGGAGATGAACCTGAGGACAGATGGCATACAGTCATTGGGAGATGAACCTGAGGACAGATGGCATACAGTCATTGGGAGATGAACCTGAGGACAGATGGCATACAGTCATTGGGAGATGAACCTGAGGACAGATGGCATACAGTCATTGGGAGATGAACCTGAGGACAGATGGCATACAGTCATTGGGAGATGAACCTGAGGACAGATGGCATACAGTCATTGGGAGATGAACCTGAGGACAGATGGCATACAGTCATTGGGAGATGAACCTGAGGACAGATGGCATACAGTCATTGGGAGATGAACCTGAGGACAGATGGCATACAGTCATTGGGAGATGAACCTGAGGACAGATGGCATACAGTCATTGAAGATGGTGTGGGGCCAGTACCACCCGGGTTCAGACCCAAACGACCTGTCGGCCCGCAGTTGGACGGTACTCAAACATCCACCTCTGTGTTGGGGACACTAGTTTCCAATAGCAACAGCTATGGGGACAAGAAGCAGCAGGGGGAGAAGAAGATGCACTGGAAACATGTCACCATGGGCAACACGCTGTCACCATGGGCAACACGCTGTCACCATGGGCAACACGCTGTCACCATGGGCAACACGCTGTCACCATGGGCAACACGCTCTCGTACATTTCCCTGGTGATGTACATGGGACTGGCGAAGGTGTCAAGACTAGTTGACTAGCGGAGCAAGTCCCCGCTCTGCCAATTCAAGTTCCCCGCATTCATCATGAGTTAAAACCGTTTCTTGGCCATCAACAGTACTCTTCACATGAGTTTAAACCATTCCTTGGCCATCAACAGTACTCTTCACATGAGTTTAAACCGTTCCTTGGCCATCAACAGTACTCTTCACATGAGTTAAAACCATTTCTTGGCCATCAACAGTACTCTTCACATGAGTTAAAACCGTTTCTTGGCCATCAACAGTACTCTTCACATGAGTTAAAACCGTTTCTTGGCCATCAACAGTACTCTTCACATGAGTTAAAACCGTTTCTTGGCCATCAACAGTACTCTTCACATGAGTTAAAACCGTTTCTTGGCCATCAACAGTACTCTTCACATGAGTTAAAACCGTTTCTTGGCCATCAACAGTACTCTTCACATGAGTTAAAACCGTTTCTTGGCCATCAACAGTACTCTTCACATGAGTTAAAACCGTTTCTTGGCCATCAACAGTACTCTTCACATGAGTTAAAACCGTTTCTTGGCCATCAACAGTACTCTTCACATGAGTTAAAACCATTTCTTGGCCATCAACAGTACTCTTCACATGAGTTAAAACCGTTTCTTGGCCATCAACAGTACTCTTCACATGAGTTAAAACCGTTTCTTGGCCATCAACAGTACTCTTCACATGAGTTAAAACCGTTTCTTGGCCATCAACAGTACTCTTCACATGAGTTTAAACCGTTTTTTGGCTATCAACAGTACCCTTCACATGAGTGAAAAACGTTTATTGGCCATCAACAGTACTCTTCACATGAGTTTAAACAGTTTTTGGCCATCAACACTACCCCTCACATGAGTGAAAACCATTTCTTGGCCATCAACAGTACTTTTCACATGAGTGAGTTTCTTGGCCATCAACAGTACTTTTCACATCAATGAGTTTCTTGGTCATCAACAGTACTCTTCACATGAGTTAAAACCGTTTCTTGGCCATCAACAGTACTCTTCACATGAGTTAAAACCGTTTCTTGGCCATCAACAGTACTCTTCACATGAGTTAAAACCATTTCTTGGCCATCAACAGTACTCTTCACATGAGTTAAAACCGTTTCTTGGCCATCAACAGTACTCTTCACATGAGTTTAAACCGTTTTTTGGCTATCAACAGTACCCTTCACATGAGTGAAAAACGTTTATTGGCCATCAACAGTACTCTTCACATGAGTTTAAACAGTTTTTGGCCATCAACACTACCCCTCACATGAGTGAAAAACGTTTCTTGGCCATCAACAGTACTCTTCACATGAGTGAAAACCATTCCTTGGCCATCAACACTACCCCTCACATGAGTGAAAACCATTTCTTGGCCATCAACAGTACTCTTCACATGAGTGAGTTTCTTGGCCATCAACAGTACTCTTCACATGAGTGAGTTTCTCGACCATCAACAGAACCCTTCACATGAGTGAGTTTCTTGGCCATCAACAGTACTCTCCACATCAGTGAGGCGATGCGTTTTAATGTTCAGACCGAGCGCCGGGGATCATAACAAAACTCCCCCCGTACAGACGACGCCTTCGTCCAATGACTCTTATGTGTAATGTAATGGAACTGAGAGTCATGATCAACGGCTACAGTAGCCTCTGCTTCAGGGGGGAGGGGCGTGAGGAGGGGGAGGGGCGTGAGGAGGGGGAGGGGCGTGAGGAGGGGGAGGGGCGTGGGGAGGGGGAGGGGCGTGGAGGGGAGGGGGGGGAGGGGCGTGGGGGAGGGGGGGGGGCGTGGGGAGGGGGAGGGGCGTGAGGAGGGGGAGGGGCGTGGGGGGGGGGGAGGGGCGTGAGGAGGGGGAGGGGCAGGTAGCCTACGAACACACCTACTGGCAATGATGTCTGGAATACGTTTCTGAGTGACAGAGTGAGGGCTTCGCATAGGCACTTTGTTGAGTTTTTTTTTTTGTGGGAATTGTTATTAAACGGTCATCTTCCAGAACAGTATTGATCACTTTTGTTCCCTGGTCTGATTCTGTAGCGCCTTGCAATCTGATACAAAGCAGTTGCCATTCCAAGCGGTGATGCAGCCAGTCTAGAGGCTCTGTAGAACTTTTTGAGGATCTGAGGGGGATTTTGAGGATCTGAGGGCCCATGCCAAATCTTTTCAGCCTCCTGAGGGGAAAGAGGCGTTGTCGTGCCTGCTATTTAGTTAGGTAAGAGGCGTTGCCGTGCCTGCTATTTAGTTAGGTAAGAGGCGTTGTCGTGCCTGCTAATTAGTTAGGTAAGAGGCGTTGTCCTGCCTGCTATTTAGTTAGGTAAGAGGCGTTGTCCTGCCTGCTATTTAGTTAGGTAAGAGGCGTTGTCGTGCCTGCTATTTAGTTAGGTAAGAGGCGTTGTCGTGCCTGCTATTTAGTTAGGTAAGAGGCGTTGTCGTGCCTGCTATTTAGTTAGGTAAGAGGCGTTGTCGTGCCTGCTATTTAGTTAGGTAAGAGGCGTTGTCCTGCCTGCTATTTAGTTAGGTAAGAGGCGTTGTCGTGCCTGCTAATTAGTTAGTTAAGAGGCGTTGTCGTGCCTGCTATTTAGTTAGGTAAGAGGCGTTGTCGTGCCTGCTATTTAGTTAGGTAAGAGGCGTTGTCTTGCCTGCTATTTAGTTAGGTAAGAGGCGTTGTTGTGCCTGCTAATTAGTTAGGTAAGAGGCGTTGTCCTGCCTGCTAATTAGTTAGGTAAGAGGCGTTGTCGTGCCTGCTAATTAGTTAGGTAAGAGGTGTTGTCGTGCCTGCTATTTAGTTAGGTAAGAGGCGTTGTCGTGCCTGCTAATTAGTTAGGTAAGAGGCGTTGTCGTGCCTGCTATTTAGTTAGGTAAGAGGCGTTGTCCTGCCTGCTATTTAGTTAGGTAAGAGGCGTTGTCGTGCCTGCTAATTAGTTAGTTAAGAGGCGTTGTCGTGCCTGCTATTTAGTTAGGTAAGAGGCGTTGTCGTGCCTGCTATTTAGTTAGGTAAGAGGCGTTGTCGTGCCTGCTATTTAGTTAGGTAAGAGGCGTTGTCCTGCCTGCTATTTAGTTAGGTAAGAGGCGTTGTCGTGCCTGCTAAATAGTTAGGTAAGAGGCGTTGTTGTGCCTGCTATTTAGTTAGGTAAGAGGCGTTGTCGTGCCTGCTATTTAGTTAGGTAAGAGGCGTTGTCGTGCCTGCTAATTAGTTAGGTAAGAGGCGTTGTCGTGCCTGCTATTTAGTTAGGTAAGAGGCGTTGTCGTGCCTGCTAATTAGTTAGGTAAGAGGCGTTGTCGTGCCTGCTATTTAGTTAGGTAAGAGGCGTTGTCTTCATGACTCTGTTGGTGTGTGTGAACCATGATCATTCCTTAGTGATTACTAATTACTGTCTGCTTTTCGTCTAACGTAGTGTAGTGGGGCAGCAGGTAGCTTAGTGGTTAAGATCGTTGTGCCAGTAACCGAAAGGTCGCTGGTTCTAATCCCCGAGCCGACTAGGTGAAAAATCTATCGATGTGCCCTTGAGCAAGAGACTTAACCCTAATTGCTCATGTAAGTCGCTCTGGATAAGAGCGTCTACTAAATGACTAAAATGTAACAAGTAATTATCTAGCTAGCTAACTTTAGCAAGTAGATTCCACTCAACTCAAGGTATAGTATAGCAATTTAATTAATTTCCCAATGACTTTGCTTATGTATCAAGTTTAAGCTGGGTTCAGTGCTTACTGTTCAAGCTGGCTAGCTAAACAGATGGCTCTGAACCCATGAAGACAAAACCAATCACACGACACAACACTGGACTGGCCAAGGGCAAGCGTATTTTAGTTTGTCCATCACTCCAGTGAAAGTGACCAATCTAAGGTTTCTATGCCCTGCCCCCCCACCTGAAATCCAATCGAGAAAAAAAAGAAATTGAAACCCAAAGTGCCAAAACTTGAGAGAGAACAACTTGACAAAGACATGTGACATTTGTTGGTGGACAATTTGATGCTTTCAAAGACACATTTTTACACATTTGGTTCATGTTTCTTTGCTTACAGTTCTATATTTTCAGGAATGTTTCTTTTTGATCTGCGGCATTGATGTTCTGCTCGCCCAAAGTTGCACTCGCGAGCACTCAAGTTTGGCCCGTGCGTTCGTGGGACATCCTCTGCTCTCTCAACCAAATTTATTCGCTCTCGACTGGTCTGTGCACTTTCGGCACTCATCCTCTGCTCACAGCACTGCTCCATGCTTGCTCAATTATGTCTCATTTTGCTCGACAGCTCCATCTCGCACGCAACTTTAGCACTTGGGATCCACTAGGATGTTAAAAATGTATCTCCCAGAGTGGATCGCTTTGCGGCAGCAAGGCGGTGACCCGATCCTGTAGTTTCATGCTCTACAACATTATACGGAGCTGTGAGGGGAACCGCATCTCCAGGCTCTGGGCAGCAAGTAGCAGGCTAGCAGTCGGTTGTGCATCAAGGATTGAGCTCTGAGCAAGTTTGTATTAAAGAAGGTCAGGTTGTTAAATGGGTAAAAATGTGTATTAATATTTTCTTCCATTCTCCGTTTCATGAACTTATTCACAGGTAAATAATAATGTAAGTTAAAAAAAAAAAATATTAATAGAAATCACATTTAAAATCAGAAAAGTCGGCTTATCTAATTGTTTCTTTACATATGATAATAAAAAAAAATCACAAGATTCTTGACAGCGAATGAAATGTCTTCCCGCCTATAGGTCTATTTTTGGATGGAGAGTATAAATAGTGAGTTCATCCATTTATCTCGATTTCCATCATGAATCGAACTCTTGAGGAAACTCCTGGCAACTGCGGTCAGAACCGGTGCCGCCGCCACTCCATGTGGGTTCACCCCATCCTGTCCGCCCGTAGCCGGCATTGGGAGGATCATCAGCTTGTGCAGGAGCTGCGGTTCGATGATGCGTTGTTCCAGGGATACTTCAGGCTCAACAAAGCCCAGTTTGACGACCTGCTGTCCTGGGGGTGGAACCACGAGATTTCGGTGGGCTATACGTCCAGCCAAACGTCTCGCCATTTGTCTGAGGTAAATGTTGTCAATCAATTCTAAAATCCTGACATGTTATTGTAGATCGATAAATAGAAAACACCTGTGTATATAAGGTCCCACAGTTAACAGTGCATGTCAGAGCAGAAACTATACCATGAAGTCCAAGGAACATATGTAGTTCTGTCTCTTATCTATTAATGTTCAGGAGGAGTAGCTGCTGCTTTTGCAACAGCTAATGGGGATCCTAATAAAATACACACAAAAAATACCAATACTATCCGTTGATCTCCAAGATAGAATTGTGATGAGGCATATATCCGTCAAAGGGTATAAAACAATTTATAGAGTGTTGAAAAGTTTCCAAGAGCACAGTGGTCTCCATCATTGGGAAATTGATCAAATATGGAACTACCCAGACTGCCTAGAGCTGGCCGTCCGACCAAACTGAGCAACCGGGCAAGAAGGACCTTGGTCAGGGAGGTGACCAAGAACCCAATGACCACTCTGACAGAACTACTGAGTTCCTTGGCTGAGATGGGAGAACCTGCCAGAAGGACAACAGTCTCTACAGCACTTCACCAATCTGGGCTTTATGGGAGAGCGGCCAGACGGAAGCCAGAAAGGCACATGACAGCACGCCTGGAGTTGGCAAAAAGACACGTGAAAGACTCAGAGCATAAGGCAAAAGATTATGTGGTCTGATGAGACAGAAATGTTACTCTTTGGCCTGAATGCAAAGCGCCATGTCTGGAGAAAACCAGGCGGTGCTCATCACCAGTCTAACACCATCCCTACCGTGAAGCATGGTGGCGGCAGAATCATACTATGGGGGATGCTTTTCAGCGGCAGGGACTGGAGACTGGTAAGGAGAGGGAACAATGAATGGACAGTGGCATGCATTCATGGATGCCAAGGGAAGCCAGGCTTTCCCCCCCCAAAAAAAAAAAAAAAAAAGAAAAGACAAAAAAAACATACTAAATTATGTATCTTTCATCTCTGTGTGTCATACATTTCCTTCAATTTGCAAGAGGCTGAATTTATCTAATTGGCGTAAGCATCCAAAGGAGCGAAACAGCGTCCCTCTGTGTCTCTATGTGTAGCCCATCTATCTGATGCTGTCTGGTCAAAAAAAGTATGACATTGTTGCCACCCATAGCATTGAATGCAAGGGAAGCCAGCGAGCATTTGGCCTCCCTTGATAAAAAAAAAAAGTATAAAAATAATAGCCAATCAGCATTGAGCTAAACTGAGTGAGTTCAACTGTGAATGGTACCGGCGCACCAAGAAAAAAGTGTCAGTTTGGATTTGGCTTCACACCAATCACATCACGTTAGAAGCATAAACTTAATTTACAGAAAACTTGAATTGTTGCATCTCATTGTGTCGTTGTCCTCCGGTGGCTAGCTAGCTAGCTAAAATTGTCCCTTTTCTAAATTAGCCAAGGATGGAGATAGGGATTTGGACTGGTGGTTTTACTTCATTCTTAATACTGGCCAATGACTATAACGGCGATTCTGATCCAACCATAAATTCATACATTTTTCCCCTGGCCTGAGAGGATGGAAGTTCAACATGTAGCTAGATGTAGTATGCTAATGTTAACTAGCTGGCCCGGCGTATCGTTGCCCATGAAAGGAAGTTAGGCTAGCGAGCAAGTACAGTGTGGAAAAAAAGTATTTAGTCAGCCACCAATTGTGCAAGTTCTCCCACTTAAAAAGATGAGAGAGGCCTGTAATTTTCATCATAGGTACACGTCAACTATGACAGACAAAATGAGGAAAAAAAATCCAGAAAATCCCATTGTAGGATTTTTAATGAATTTATTTGCAAATTATGGTGGAAAATAAGTATTTGGTCAATAACAAAAGTTTCTCAATACTTTGTTATATACCCTTTGTTGGCAATGACACAGGTCAAACGTTTTCTGTAAGTCTTCACAAGGTTTTCACACACTGTTGCTGGTATTTTGGCCCATTCCTCCATGCAGATCTCCTCTAGAGCAGTGATGTTTTGGGGCTGTCGCTGGGCAACACGGACTTTCAACTCCCTCCAAAGATTTTCTATGGGGTTGAGATCTGGAGACTGGCTAGGCCACTCCAGGACCTTGAAATGCTTCTTGCGAAGCCACTCCTTCGTTGCCCGGGCGGTGTGTTTGGGATCATTGTCATGCTGAAAGACCCAGCCACGTTTCATCTTCAATGCCCTTGCTGATGGAAGGAGGTTTTCACTCAAAATCACACGATACATGGCCCCATTCATTCTTTCCTTTACACGGATCAGTCGTCCTGGTCCCTTTGCAGAAAAACAGCCCCAAAGCATGATGTTTCCACCCCCATGCTTCACAGTAGGTATGGTGTTCTTTGGATGCAACTCAGCATTCTTTGTCCTCCAAACACGACAAGTTCTATTTTGGTTTCATCTGACCATATGACATATGACATTCTCCCAATCCTCTTCTGGATCATCCAAATGCACTCTAGCAAACTTCAGACGGGCCTGGACATGTACTGGCTTAAGCAGGGGGACACATCTGGCACTGCAGGATTTGAGTCCCTGGCGGCGTAGTGTGTTACTGATGGTAGGCTTTGTTACTTTGGTCCCAGCTCTCTGCAGGTCATTCACTAGGTCCCCCCGTGTGGTTCTGGGATTTTTGCTCACCGTTCTTGTGATCATTTTGACCCCACGGGGTGAGATCTTGCGTGGAGCCCCAGATCGAGGGAGATTATCAGTGGTCTTGTATGTCTTCCATTTCCTAATAATTGCTCCCACAGTTGATTTCTTCAAACCAAGCTGCTTACCTATTGCAGATTCAGTCTTCCCAGCCTGGTGCAGGTCTACAATTCTGTTTCTGGTGTCCTTTGACAGCTCTTTGGTCTTGGCCATAGTGGAGTTTGGAGTGTGACTGTTTGAGGTTGTGGACAGGTGTCTTTTATACTGATAACAAGTTCAAACAGGTGCCATTAATACAGGTAACGAGTGGAGGACAGAGGAGCCTCTTAAAGAAGAAGTTACAGGTCTGTGAGAGCCAGAATTTTTGCTTGTTTGTAGGTGACCAAATACTTATTTTCCACCATAATTTGCAAATAAATTCATAAAAAATCCTACAATGTGATTCTCGATTTTTTTTTCCTCAATTTGTCTGTCATAGTTCACGTGTACCTATGATGAAAATTACAGGCCTCTCTCATCTTTTTAAGTGGGAGAACTTGCACAATTGGTGGCTGACTAAATACTTTTTTTCCCCACTGTATTTTAGCCAGGTAGCCTAGGACAACAAAAACTAAAAGCATGTAATGTGTCTGTATCTCTGTAATGTGTCTGTATCTATGTAATGTGTCTGTATCTCTGTAATGTGTCTGTATGTCTGTAATGTGTCTGTATCTCTGTAATGTGTCTGTAATGTGTCTGTATCTCTGTAATGTGTCTGTATCTCTGTAATGTGTCTGTATCTATAATGTGTCTGTGTCTATATAATGTGTCTGTATCTCTGTAATGTGTCTGTAATGTGTCTGTATCTCTGTAATGTGTCTGTATCTATGTAATGTGTCTGTATCTCTGTAATGTGTCTGTATCTCTGTAATGTGTCATGTGTCTGTAACTCTGTAATGTGTCTGTATCTCTGTAATGTGTCTGTATCTCTAATGTCTCTGTAATGTGTCTGTATCTATGTAATGTGTCTGTATCTCTGTAATGTGTCTGTATCTCTGTAATGTGTCTGTATCTCTGTAATGTCTCTGTAATGTGTCTGTATCTCTGTAATGTGTCTGTATCTCTGTAATGTTCTTCTCTGTATGTGTCTGTAAATCTCTAATGTGTCTGTATCTATGTATGCGTTCTGTATCTTCTGTCATGTTTCTGTACCTCTTAATGGTGTCTGTATCTCTGTAACTGTGTCGTACCTGTAATTGTCTGTTTCTAATCTCTGTAATGTTCTGTATCTCTGTCATGTGTCTGTAAGCTTCCTGTCATGTGTCTGTATCCTGTCATGTGTCTGTAATCGCTGTAATGTTTCTTTATCTCCTGTAATGTTTTGTCTTATCTAAGGAATGTTGTCTCGTAATGTGTCTGTATCTTGTATGGTTGTCTGTACCCTGTCATGTTCTGTATCTATGTATGTATCTCTGTAATGTGTCTGTCATGTGTCTGTTCTCTGTAGATGTGTCTGTAATGTGTCTGTATCTCTGTAATTTGTCGGTCTCTCTGTAATGTGTCTGTAATGTGGCTTGTATCTCTGTATGGGTCTGTATCTCTGTCATGTGTCTGTATCTCTTTCATGTTCTGTATCTCTGTCATGTGTCGTTCTCTGTCATGTGTCTGTATCTCTGTCATGTGTCTGTATCTCTGTAATGGTGTCTTGTATCTATGTAATGTGTCTGTATCTCTGTAATGTGTCTGTATCTCTGTAATGTGTCTGTATCTCTGTAATGTGTCTGTATCTCTAATGTCTCTGTAATGTGTCTGTATCTATGTAATGTGTCTGTATCTCTGTAATGTGTCTGTATCTCTGTAATGTGTCTGTATCTCTGTAATGTCTCTGTAATGTGTCTGTATCTCTGTAATGTGTCTGTATCTCTGTAATGTGTCTGTCTCTGTAATGTGTCTGTATCTCTGTAATGTGTCTGTATCTCTGTCATGTGTCTGTATCTCTGTAATGTGTCTGTATCTCTGTAATGTGTCTGTATCTCTGTCATGTGTCTGTATCTCTGTCATGTGTCTGTATCTCTGTCATGTGTCTGTATCTCTGTAATGTGTCTGTATCTCTGTAATGTGTCTGTATCTCTGTATCCTGTATGTGTCTGGTATCTAGGAATGTGTCTCTGTATGTGTCTGTATCTCTGTAATGTGTCTGTATCTCTGTCATGTGTCTGTATCTCTGTAATGTGTCTATCTCTGTAATGTGTCTGTATCTCTGTCATGTGTCTGTATCTCTGTAATGTGTCTGTATCTCTGTCATGTGTCTGTATCTATGTAACGTGTCTGTATCTCTGTAATGTGTCTGTATCTAAGGAATGTGTCTCTGTAATGTGTCTGTATCTCTGTAATGTGTCTGTATCTCTGTAATGTGTCTGTATCTCTGTAATGTGTCTGTATCTCTGTAATGTGTCTGTATCTCTGTAATGTGTCTGTATCTCTGTAATGTGTCTGTAATGTGTCTGTATCTCTGTAATGTGTCTGTATCTATGTAATGTTCTGTATCTCGGTAATGTGTCCTGTATCTCTGTAATGTGTCTGTATCTCTGTAATGTGTTCTGTAAATGTGTCTGTATCTCTGTAATGTTCTGTATCTCTGTCCATGTGTCTGTATCTCTTTAATATGTCTATCTCTGTAATGTGGCTCTGTATCTCTGTAATTGTCTGTATCTCTGTATGTGGCCTGTAGCTTGTAAGGTGTCTGTATTTATGTAAGTGTCCTGTAGCTCTGTTTGTCCTGTATCTCTGTAATGTGTCTGTATCTCTGTAATGGTCCTGTATCTCTTAATGTGTCTGTATCTCTGTATGTGGTCTGTATCTCGATGTAATGTAGCTATTGCTATGGTAATGTGGCTGTATCTTCCCCTCTCTGTAATGTGTCTGTATCTCTGTAATGTGTCTGTATCTATGTAATGTGTCTGTATCTCTGTAATGTGTCTGTATCTCTGTATGTGTCTGTCCTCTGTAATGTGTCTGTATCTATCTCTGTATGTGTCTTGTGCTCTCTGGTACTGTGTCTGGTCCTCTATGGTATGTTCTGTTATCTCTGTCATGTGTCTGTATCTTCTATTTCATTTGTCGTATCTAGTAATTTATCTTCTCGTCATGTGTCTGTAATGTGTCTGTATCTCTGTAATGTGTCTGTATCTATGTAAGTGTCTTTCTCTATGTAACGTGTCTGTATCTCTGTAATGTGTCCTGTAATGTGTCTGTATCTCTGTAATGGGTCTGTATCTCTGTAATTTTGTCTGGTACTCTGTAATGTGTCTGTAATGTGTCTGTATCTCTGTAATGTTTGTCCTGTAATGTTTCTGGTAGCTCTGTAATGTGTCTGCTCTCTGTATGTGTCTGTAATGTTTCTGTCATCTCTTGTAATGTTTTTCTGTATGTTGTCTGTATAATCTTAATGTGTCTGTATCTCTGTAAAATGTGTCTGTATCTCTGTAATGTGTCTGTATCCTCTGTAATGTGCTGTATCTCTGTAATGTGTCTGTATCTCTGTCATGTGTCTGTATCTATGTACTTTTCGTATCTCTGTCATGTTGTCTATATCTAATGTCATGTCTCTGTACTATGTCAATGTGTTGTGTCGCTGTAATGGGTGCTGTATCTTGTATTGTCTGTATCTCTGTAATGTGTCCCTGTAGTCTGTAATTTTCGGTATCTCTGTATGTGTCTGTTGTGTCTGTATCTCTGTAATGGTCCCGTATCTATATTTGTCTGTGGGCCTATATACTGTGTCTGTATCTCTGTAATGTGTCTGTAATGTGTCTGTATCTCGGTAATGTTCGGTATCTCTGTAATTTTTCTGTATGTCTGTAATTTCTGTATCTCTGTAATTGTGTCTGTATTGTCTGTCTCTCTGTAATGTGTCGGTATCTCTTTAATTGTCTGAATGGTGTCTGTATCTCTGTAAATGTGTCTGTATCTGTGTCCATGTGTCTGTAGCTCTGTCATGTGTCTGTTCTCTCTGTCTGTGTCTGTATCTCTGTCATGTTTCGGTATCTCTGTCATGTGTCTGTATCTCTGTACTTGTCCTGTATCTATGGAATGTGTCCTGTTATCCTCTGTAATGTGTCATGTTCTGTATCTCTGTATTGTGTCTTACTCTGTATGTGTCTGTAATCTTCTGTCTCTGTCAATGTTCTGTATCTATGTAATGTTGTCTGTATCTCTGTAATGTGTCTGTATCCTGTATGTGTCTGTATCTCTGTAATGTTCTCTGTAAAGGTGTCTGTATCTCTGTACTGTGTCTGTATCGCTGTAATGTGTCTGTCGCTGTATGTGTCTGTAATCTCTGGAATGTGTCTGTACTCTGTCATGTTCTGTATCTCTGCCAGGTGTCTGTATCTCTGTAATGTGGCTGTATCTCTGTATGTTCTGTATCTCTGTCTGTGTCTGTATCTCTGTCAGTGGTCTGTATCTTCTCTGTAATGTGTCGTATCCTCTGTAAATGTGTCTGTATCTAATGAATGTGTCTCTTAATTTGTCTGCTCTCTGTAATGTTTCTTATCTCTGTCTGTGTCTGTAATCTTATGGTCATGTATCTCTGTAATGTGTCTGTAACTCTGTAATGTGTCTGTAATGTGTCTGTATCTCTGTAATGTGCGGTATCTCGTAAGTGTCTGTACTTTCTGTATCTCCGTAATTGTCTGTAGCTCTGTCATGTGTCCTGTATCTCTGTCACGTGTCTGTTATCTCTGTCATGTGTCTGTATCTCTGTCATTGTCTGTATCTCTGTCATGTGTCTGTATCTATTAATGTGTCCGGTATCTCTGTAATGTGTCCGTATCTCTTAATTGTCATGTGTCTGTATCTGTAAGTGTCTGTACTCTCTGAATGTGTCCTGTATCGCTAATGTCTCTGTAATGTGGTCCTGTATCTATGTAATGTGTCTGTATCTCGGTCATGTGTCTGATCTCTGTAAATTGTCTGTACTCTGTAATGTCTCTGTAATGTGTCTGTATCCTGTAATGTGTCTGTTCTCTGTACTGTGTCTGTCTCTGTAATGTTTCTGATCTCTCTGTAATGTGTCGTATCTATGTGAATGTCTGTATCTCTGTCAGTTGTCTGTATCTATGTAATGTGTCTGTATCTCTGTCAGTGCCTGATCTCTGGTCATGTTTCTGATATCTCTCTGTAATGTGTCTGTATACGTCCTGTCATGTGTCTGTATCTCTTCTGTGTCTGTATCTCTGTCATGTGTCTGTATCTCGTAATGTGGTCTGTATCTTCTCTGTAATGTGTCCTGTATCTAAGGAATGTGTTCCTCTGTAATGTTCCCCTTTATCTCTGTATGTGTCTGTAATCCTCTGTCATGTGGTCTGTATCTCTGTATGTGTCTCTCTGTAATGTGTCTGAATCGCTGTCTGTTCTGTATCTCTGTAATGTGTCTGTATCGCTTCATGTGTCTGTATCTATGTACGTGTCCTGTATCTCTGTAAATGTGTCGTATCTAAGGAAGTGTCTCTGTAATGTGTCTGTATCTCTTTATTGTCTTATCTCTCTGTAATGTGTCGTATCTCTCTGTATGTGTCTGTAATGTGTCTGTAATCGCTGTACTGTGTTCTGTATCTTCTATGTAATTGTCTGTATCTCTGTAATGTGTCTGGTATCTCTGTAATGTGTTTCTGTATCTCTCTGTAATGTGTCTGTAAATGTGTCTGTATCTCTGTCATGTGTCTGTACTCTGTATGTGTCTATCTCTTTCATTGTCTGGTATCCTGTATGTGTCTGTATCTCTGTAACTTGTGTCTGTACTCGGTACTATGTAATGTTCTGTATCTCTGTAATGTGTCTGTATCTCTGTATTTGTCTGTATCTCTGTAATGTGGTCTGTATCTCTTTAATGTTCTGTATCTATGTAATGTTTCCTGTAGCCTGTAATGTGTCTGTATCGCTGTAATGTGTCCTGTATCTATGGAATGTGTCCGTATCTCTGTAATGTTGTCTGTATCTCTGTAATGTGGTCTGTCTCTGTAATGTGTCTGTAACTATCTCTGTAAATTTGTCCTGTATCTCTGTAATGTGTCTGTATCTCTGTCATGTGTTCTGTAGCTCTGTTCAATGTTTCTGTAGCTCTGTCATGTGTCTGTATCGTCGTCATGTGTCTGTTATCTCGGTAATGGTGTCTGTATCATGTATGTGTCCGGTATCTCTGTATGGTGTCTGTAATGCTCTGTACTGTTCTGATCTCGTAATGTGTCTGTATCTCTAATGTCTCTGTATGTGGTCTGTATCTATGTAATGTTCTTATCTCTGGAATGTGTCTGTTATCTCTGTAATGTGTCTGTACTCTGTAATGTCCCTGTAAGTGTCGTTGTAGCTCTGTAATGTGTCTTATCTCTGTAATTGTCTGTCTCTGTATGTTCTGCTGTATCTCTGGATGTGTCTGTATCTCTGTCATGTGTCTGTATCCTCTGTATGTGTCTGTATCTCTCTGTAATTTGTCTGTATCTCTGTCCATGGTGTTCTGTATCTCCTGTCCTTGTCTGATCTCTGTCATGTGTCTGTAATCTCTGTAATGTGTCTGTATCTCTGTAATTTCTGTTATCGCTGTAATTGCCTGTATCTAAGGAATGTGCTCTGTAATTTGTCTGTAATCTCTGTAATTTGTCTGTATCTCCCTGGCATGTGTCTGTATCTCGTTTAATGTGGCTATCTCGGTAAGGTGTTCCTTACTCTGTCATGTGTCTGTAATCTCTGTAAGTGTCTGTATCTCTGTCCATAGTGTCGTATCGATGTAACGTGTCTGGTATCTCGTAATGTTTTCTGTAGCTAAGGAATGTTTCTCTGTAATTTGTCTGTAATCGCTGTAATGTGTTGTATCTGTTCTGCGTAATGTGTCCTGTATCTCTTGTAATGTGTCTGTATCTCTGTAATGTGTCTGTATCTCTGTAATGTGTCTGGAATCTATGTAATTGTGTCTGTAATCTCTGTTAATGTGCTGTACATGTGGTTCTGTATCTCTGAAATGTTCCTGTATCTAATGTAATGTGTCTGTATCTCTGTATGTGTCTGTATCTCTTTAATGTTCCTGTATCTCTGTAAGTTCTGTAATGTGTCTGTAATCTCTGTAATTGTGTCTGTATCTCTGTATGTTTCTGTATCTCTGTATTATGTCATATCTCTGTATGTTTCTGTATCTCGTAATGTGTCTTTATCTCTGTAATGTGTCTGTATCTTCTGTAATGTTGTTCTGGTTCTTCTATGTAATTGTGCCTGTATCTCTGTAATGTGTCTGGTAATCTCTGTAATGTGTCCTGTAATCTCTTTATTTCGTATCTCTGGTCATGTTTCTTATGCTCTGTAATGTGTCTGATCTATGTAATGTAATCTATCTATGTAATTGTCTGTAATCTCTGTAATGTGTCGTATCTCTTATGTGTCTGTATCTATGTAAGTGTCTGTATCTCTGTATGTGTCTGTATCTTCTGTAATTTTCCTGTCCTCTGTAATGTGTCCTATCTCTGTAATGTGTCTGTATCTCTTTAATGTGGTCTGTCTCTATGTACTGGTCCTGTATCTCTGTCATGTGTCTGTATCTATGTCATGTGTCTGTATCTATGTAATGTATCTCTGTAATGTGTCGTAATGTGTCTGTATCTCTGTAATGTGTCTGTATCTATGTAATGTGTCTGTATCTATGGTAACGTGTCTGTATCTCTCTTGTAATTTTCTGTTAATGTGTCGTAATCATTCTGTAATGTGTCTGTATCTCTGTAATGTGTCTGTAATCTCATGTAATGTGTCTGTAGTTTCTGTATCTCTGTAATTGTCTGTCATGTGTCTGTACTTCTTCTGTAAGGTGTCTGTATCTCTGTAATGTTCGGTAATGTTCTGTATCTCTGTATGTGTCTGTAATGTTTCTGTAATATCTTTAATGTTTCTGTATCTCGTAATGTGTCGGTATCTTCTTGTAATGTGTCTTATCTCTGGTAATGTGTCTGTACTCGGTAATGTGTTGTATCTCCTGTCATGTGTCTGTTATCTATGTAATGTGTCCTGTAATCTCTATCTCTGTCATGTGTCTAATATCTATGTCATGTCCTCTGTATCTATGTAATGTGTCCTGTGTCTCTTGTAATTGTCTGTACTATGTAAATGTGTCCTGTAATCTCTGTAATGTGTCTGTAATGTCTGTAAATGTGGTCTGTATCTCTGTAATGTTTCCTGTAATGGGTCTATCTCTGTAAATGTGTCCTGTATCTATAATGTGTCTGTGTCTATATACTGTGTTCTGTATCTCTGTAATGTGTCCCTGTATATGTTGTTCGTCAATCTCTGTAATGTGTCTGTTTCTCGTAAATGTGTCGTATTTCTTAATTTGTCTGTATCTCTGTAATGGTGTCCTTTAATGTGTTGTATCTCTGTAATTGGTCTTTATCTCTGTAATTTGTCTGTAATGTTCTGTATGCTCTGTAATGTTCCTGTATCTCTGTCATGTGTCTGTATCTCTGTCAGGTGTCGTATCTCTGTCATGTGTCTTATCTCTGTAATGTGTCTTAATCTATGTATGGTGTCTGTATCTCTGTAATGTTCCTTGTCGTACTCTGTATGTTTCTGTATCTCGGTAATGGGTGTCTGTATCTCTAATGTCTCTGTAATGTGTCTGTATCTATGTAATGTTTCTGTACTCTGTAATGTGTCTGTATCTCTGTAATGTGTCTTATCTCTTAATGTCTCTTGTAAGGTTCTGTATCTCTGTAATGTTCTGTATCTCTGTACTGTGTCTGTCTCTGTAATGTATCTGTATCTCTGTATGTGTCTGTATCTATCTCTGTCATGGTGTCTGTACTCTGTCACTGTTGTTCTTATCTCTGTAATGTGTCTGTATCTTCTTAATGTGTCTGTATCTCTGTCATGTGTCTGTATCTCTGGTCCTGTGTGTCTGTATCTCTGTAATGTGTCGTATCTCTGTAATGTGTTTGTATCTAAGGAATGTGTCTCTTAATGGTGTCCTTCTGCTTCTCTGTAAGTTCTTATCTCTGCATTGTCTGTATCTATGTATGTATCTCTGTAATGTGTCTGTATCTCTGTACTGTTCTGTATGTGGTCTTTATCTCTGTAATTTTGTCCTGTATCTCTGTATTTGTACTGGATGTGTCTGATCTCTGTATGTGTCTGTACTCTGTCAAATGTGTCTTATCTCTGGGTCATGTGTCCTGTAACTTCCTGTCATGTGTCTGTATCTCTGTCGTTGCTGTACCTGTCATGCTGTCCCGCCTTGTATCCTGTCATGTGTCTGTATCTATGTAATGTGTCTGTATCTCTGTCATGTGTCTGTATCTCTGTACTGTGGTCATGTGTCTCTGTATCTCTTTAATGTGTCTGTATCTCTGTAATGTGTCTGATCTCTAATGTCTCTGTAATGTTTCTGTATCTATGTAATTGTCTGTATCTCTGTAATGTGTCTGTATCTCTGTAAATGTGTCGTATCCTCTGTACTGTCTCTGAATGTGTCTGTATCTCTGTAATGTGGTCTGTATCTCCTTTAATGTGTCTGTCTCTGTAATGTGTTTCTGTATCCTCTGTATGTTCTGTATCTATGTAATGTGTCTGTATCTCTGTCATGTTTCCCGTATCTATGCATGTGTCTGTATCTCTGTCATGGTCTGTATCCTGTCATTTGTCTGTAATCTCTGTCATGTGTCTGTATCTCTGTCATGTGTCTGTATCTCTGTCATGTTCTGTATCTCTGTCATGTGTCCTGTATCTCTGTATGTGTCTGTATCTCTTAATTTTCCCCGTATCTAGGAATGTGTCTCGTAATGTGTTCTGTATCCTGTAATGTGGTCTGTACTCTGTCTTTGGTTCTGTATCTCTGTAATGTTGTCCTACTCTTTAATGTGTCTGTATCTCTGTCCTGTGTCTGTATCTCTCTGGTAATTTCTGTAATCTCTGTCATGTGTCTGTATCTATGTAACGTGTCTGTATCTCTGTAATGTGTCCTGTTCTAAGGAATGTGTCTCGTATGTGTCTGTATCTCTGTAATGTGTCCTGGATCTCTGTAATGTGGTCCGTATCTTCCTCTGTATGTGTCTGTAATGTTCCGTGTATCTCTGTACTGTTGTCTGTATCTATGTAATGTGGGTCTGTATCTCTGTAATGTTTCGTAATCTCTGTAAGGTGTCCTGTATCTCTGTAATGTGTCTGTAATTGTCTGTATCTCTGTCATGTGTCTGTATCTCTGTAATGTGTCTATTCTGTAATGTGTCTGTATCTCTGATGTTTGTCTGTTCTTGCTGTAATGTGTCTGTATCTCTGTATCTCTGAATGGTTTCTGTATCTCTGTAATGTGTCTGGATCTCTGTAATGTTCGTATCTCTGTAATGTCTGTATCTCTGTAAGTGTCTGTATCTCTGTATGGTCTGTATCCGCTTAATTTGTCTGTACCTCTGTAATTGTGTCTGTATCTCTGTAATGTTGATCGTATCTCTGTCATGTGTCTGTATCTATGTCATGTTTGTCTCTATCTATGTATTATCTCTGTAATTGTCTGTAATGTGTCTGTAGCTTTGTAACGTGTCTGTATCTATGTAACGTGTCTGTATCTATGTAACGTGTCTGTATCTTTGTAACGTGTCTGTAATGTGGTCGGTAATCTCTGTAATGTGTCTGTATCTCTGTAATGTGTCCTGTATCTCTTTATGTGTCTGTAATGTGTCCTTCTCTCTGTATGTGTCCGGTAAATGGGTGTCTTATCTTCTGTAATGTGTCTGTACTCTGTAAATGTGTCTGTAACTGTGTTGTATATCTGTATGTGTCTGTAATGTGTCTGTATATCTTTAATTTGGTCTGTATCTCTGTATGTTTCCTTAGCTCTGTATTGTCGGTATCTCTGTAAATGTTTCTGTATATCTCTGTAATGTGGTCTGTACTCTGTCATGCGTCTGTATCTATGAATGTGTCTGTATCTTCTGGTCATGTGTCTATATCTATGTCATTTCCTCTGGTAATCATGTATGTGTCTGTGTCCTCTGTAATGTGTCTGAGACTATTAAGTGTCTGTTATCTCTGACTGTGTCTGTATGTCGTAATGTTGTCTGTATCTCTGTAATGTGTCTTAAATGTGTCTGTATCTCTGTAATGTGTGCTTTATCTATAATGTGTCTGTGTCTATAAATGTGTCTTGTATCTCTGTAATGTGTCTGTAATTTGTCTGTCATCCTCTGTAACGTGTCTGTATCTCCCTGTACATGTTTCTGTCATGTCTGAATGTGTCTGTCCTCTCTGTATGGTGTCTGTATGTGTCTGTAGCTCTTTAATGTGTCCTTATCTCTGTACGTGTGTCTGTAATGGTTGTCTGTATCGCTGTAATGTGTCTGTATCCTGTCATGTGTGTCTGTATCTCTGTCATGTGTCTGTATCTCTGTCATGTTCTGTATCTCTGAAGGGTGTCCCCTGTTCTATTTAATGTGTCTGATCTCTGTAATTGTATGTGTCTGTATCCTCTGTAAGGTGTCTGTATCTCTGTAATGTGGTCTGTATCTCTAATGTCGCTGTAATTGTCCTTGTATCTTTACTGTGTCTGTATCTCTGTAATGGTCTGTATCTCTGTAATGTGTCTGATCTCTTACTTCGCTGTAATGTGTTCTGTATCTCTTGTAATGTGTCTGTAATCTCTGTCATTTGTCTGCTCTGTATGTATCTGTCTCTCTGTAATGTTCTGTATCTCTTCATTGGTCTGTATCTTCTGTCATTGTCTGTATCTCTGTAATGTGTCTTATCTCTGTAACTGTGCTGTATCTCTGTCAGTGTCTGTAGCTATCTCTGTCATGTGTCTGTATCTCTGTAATTGTGGCTTTTATCTCTGGATGTGTCTGTGTATCTAAGGAATGTTTTCTCTGTAATGTGTTTCTGCATCTCTGTAATGTGTCTGTATCTCTGTAATGTGGTCTGTATCTATGTATGTATCGCTGTACTGTGTCTGTACTCTGTAATGTGTCTGTATTGTCTGTATCTCTGTAATTGTCCTGTATCTTCGTATTTGTCCTGTAATGTGTCTGTATCTCTGTAATGTGTCTGGTATCTCTGTCATGTGTCTGTATCTCTGTCATGGTGGCTGTATCTCTGTCATGTTCTGTATCTCTGTCTGTGTCCTGTATCCTGTCATGTGGTCTGTAATCTGCTTTAATGTGTCTGTATCTCTGTAATTTGTCTTCTCTCTGTCATGTGTCATGTGTCTGTATCTCTTAATGTGTTCTGTATTCTGGTATGTGGTCTGTATCTCTATTTTCTCTGTAATGTGTCTGTATCTATGGTAATGTGTCTGTATCAATCTGTAATTTGTCTGTATCTCTCTGTACTGTGTCTGGTATCCTGTAATTCTCTGTAATGTGTCTGTATCTCTCCTGTATGTGTCCGTATCTCTGTAACCTGTGTCTGTCTCTGTAATGGTTCTTTCATCTGTAATGGTGTCTGTTCTATGTAATGTGTCTGTACTCTGTCATGTGTCTGTATCTATGTAATGGTTTCCTGTAATCTCTGTCCATGTGGTCTGTATCTCTGTCATGTGTCTGTATCTCCTGTCAATTGGGTCTTTATCTCTCTGTCTGTGTCTGTATCTCTGTCTGTGTCCTGTATCTCTGTAATGTTGTCTTGTATCTCTGTAATTTTCCTGATCTAGGAATGTGTCTCTGTAATGGTCTGTATCTCTGTAATGTTTCTGTATCTCTGTCATGTGTCCTGTATCTCTGTAATGTGTCTATCTCTGTAATGGTGTCTGTATCTCTGTCATGTGTCTGTATCTCTCTGTAATGTGTCTGTATCTCTGTCATGTTCTGTATCTATGTAACGTGTCTAGTATCTCGTAATGTGTCGGTATCTAAGAATGTGTCTCTTAATGTGGGCTGTATCTCTGTAATGTGTCTGTTTTTTGTAAAATCCTTTTCTGTAATGTGTCTGTATCTCTGTAATGTTGTCTGTAATGTGTCTGTACTCTGTAATGTGTCTGTATCTATTAATGTTTCCCTGTCTCTCTGTAGATGTGTCTTATCTCTGTACTTGTCTTATCTCTGTATGTTCCTGTAATGTCTGTATCTCTGTCATGTGTCTGTATCTCTGTAATGTGTCCTATCTATACCTGTAATGTGTCTGTATCTTCTGTAATGGTCTTTATTCTGTAATTGGTCTGTTCTCTCTGTATCTCTGTAATGTGTCTGTATCTCTGTAATGTGTCTGTATCTCTCTTAATGTGTCCTTGTATCCTTAATGTTTCTGTATCGTCTGTAATGTGTCTGTATCTCTGTAATTGTCTGTATCCCTCTCTAATGTGGTCTGTATCTATGTAATGTGTCTTTATCTCTGTCATGTTGTCTGTATCTTGTCATGTGTCTGTATCTATTAATGTATCTCTTGTAATGTTGTCCTGTATGTGTCTTTATCGCTGTAATTTGTCCCTGTATCTCTGTAAATGTGTCTGTATCTATGTCACGTTCTGTATCTCCTGTAATGTGTCTGTAATGTTGTCTTATCTCTGTAATGTGTCTGTATCTCTGTATGTGTCTGTAAATCTCTGTAATGTTTCCCTGTATCTTCTGTAAGTGGTCTGTATCTCTCTGTCATTTGTCTGTATCCTCTTCATGGTGTCTGTTATCTATGTTAATGTGTCTGTGTCCTCGGTAATGTTGGCTGTATCTTGTAATGTGTCTGTATCTCTGTCATGTGTCTGTATCTATGTCATGTGTCTGTATCCCTGTCATGTGTCTGTATCTCTGTAATGTTTCTCAGTCAGAATGCTTCTAGCTACAGTTAACAGAATCACTTTAATAAAAACAGCATTTACAGCATTTCTTTACTCACTTTCCATTCATACAATAATGAAAATGAATTTCTCATTTGAATAATTCACAAAGTGAGATCAGAGAAAAAGCTACATATAGACAAAGATAGAAAAATCTGAACTTTTTTTTTTACAGGGTTCATTCATTCATTCATTCATTCATTGCTATGCAAAATAATCATTCATAAAGTCCATCAAAAAGTCAATGGTCACAATCACAGAAGAAGAATGAATAAAGTAGAAGAGAAGTAGAAATTGAAGAGATATCTTTCTCATCCTCGTAGGTGAAATAATTGAAAGTCAAGACATCTTTTGCCTCCAGTCCTTGTTGCTAAAATGAATGAAAGTCATTTAGTAGAAATGAATGCAGTTCCCTTGGCTTCCTCCTCATTATGGTCCATGTTAATCCAAGGAGATATGGGGAGGATAATGTCATTTTCAACCTCAAAGAAAGAAAGCAGGCAGGCAAAAACACAGCAAATTGCATTGCCATAATAAAACAGGGGTCTCCTAACTTTTTTAGCAGAGCTACTTAAAAAAAAAAGTTTAAACATTTTGCAAGCTACTTTCAAGTAATAATGATTCTCTTCTCCTCTCCCCTGCAACTCTTCCCCAGGTCTTTGGTGTATAAGAGATGGGTTTTCTGTCAATATACCCGATAAAAGAATGGTTAATAAACAACTCTAAGGGGGGCCCTATAAAACTATATTTTGTATTTTCCTGAATTCTGTTTTCCCCGTTTTTATTTTTCCTGGTTTGGAATTTGAGTTAGAGTTGTTTTTACTATCAATATTACAACTATTCATAGAGGTTCTGAGTCCATGTTTATGATTAAATCACATCAGAAGACTATTTCTGATGTCTGGAAAACCCTCCGTCAAATGTAGATTTCTGAGTGTATTTCCCCTTTTAAGAGCTCCGTCAAATGTAGATTTCTGAGTGTATTTCCCCTTTTAAGAGCTCCGTCAAATGTAGATTTCTGAGTGTATTTCCCCTTTTAAGAGCTCCGTCAAATGTAGATTTCTGAGTGTATTTCCCCTTTAAGAGAGGATCGTGTCGGTCTAAAGATGTTTCTGCTGCAGCATGTCATGACACAGTTTGCAAAACAATCCCCACCCAATTTATACAAATAATCATTATATACACTGAGTGTACAAAACATTAAGCTCTTTTAATGACATAGACTGAGCAGGTGAAAGCTGTGAGCCCTTATTGATGTCACATTATAAATCCACTTCAATCAGTGTAGATGAAGGGGAGGAGACAGGTTAAAGAAGGATTTTTAAGTCATGAGACAATTGAGACATGGATTGTGTGTGTGTGCCATTCAGAGGGTGAATGGGCAAGACAACATATTTTAAATTGGCAGATTTTGCTTTACGTTGGGTTTTTTAAGCCAAATAGTGGCTAACCAGGGGTGGGATAATGTCAATGTTGCTTTGATTGGATGGTAGCCGGGAGCTTTATGACAGTTTGCGATGGGACACATACAGAAACAGAATTGATTGGATGGTAGCCCGGGAGCTTTATGACAGTTGATTGGTGAGCTACTCCTGGGTGGGCTGCTAGCTACAGGTAGCTGGGGAAGGACCTGTAGGAGACCCCTGGCCTAGAATAACCACAGGTAGCTGGGGAGACCCCTGGCCTGGAATAACCACAGGTAGCTGGGGAGACCCCTGGCCTGGAATAACCACAGGTAGTAATGGGAAATGTAAGATGAAATACAGTTCATTCAGTTTAATTAACACAATGCTTAGCATATATACGTTTTCCCTTTCTGTAATACACATGATTTCCAGTGTTCTATTTGTGACACTGGACTCGATGCTGTATGTCATGTGGTGACCAGTGATCGATGTCGGACTGGAGGTACGCTGAGTAGCCGAGGGCACTCTGACAACGTATCTGTGACATGGTGGGATTCTGTGGCCGCTGACGTTGTGACGCCCGTCCAGCCTCTCGTGTTTACAGAACATGTGGTACCGTCTGATTAACACAGAAGAGCGTTCTCAGAGGCCTGTTAGATCCTTTTTCCATGCTCTCAGAGGCCTGTTAGATCCTTTTTCCATGCTCTCAGAGGAGGCCTGTTAGATCCTTTTTCCATGCTCTCAGAGGAGGCCTGTTAGATCCTTTTTCCATGCTCTCAGAGGAGGCCTGTTAGATCCTTTTTCCATGCTCTCAGAGGAGGCCTGTTAGATCCTTTTTCCATGCTCTCAGAGGAGGCCTGTTAGATCCTTTTTCCATGCTCTCAGAGGAGGCCTGTTAGATCCTTTTTCCATGCTCTCAGAGAAGGCCTGTTAGATCCTTTTTCCATGCTCTCAGAGGAGGCCTGTTAGATCCTTTTTCCATGCTCTCAGAGGAGGCCTGTTAGATCCTTTTTCCATGCTCTCAGAGGAGGCCTGTTAGATCCTTTTTCCATGCTCTCAGAGGAGGCCTGTTAGATCCTTTTTCCATGCTCTCAGAGGAGGCCTGTTAGATCCTTTTTCCATGCTGTTGCAGCTTGTACTAAAAACGGATAGATTTTTGATTGACTTTTATCAACGACCGCTCATGTCTTTCACCAGGAAATGCCCCTATTACACAGGTGGTTTGGTGTTCAATGTTCAGTACACATCACTGAGAAGCCTGACCACATCACAGACCACATCACAGACTGGTTCAACTGGACATCATTATAAAGTAAAATGTCATCATTGTTGATTTATACAGACAACTGTTATGTGCCAGTGTCACAGCATGTCACCTGTAGGGCCAACAACCTGTAGCACAAACAACCTGTAGGGCAAACAACCTGTAGGGCAAACTACCTAGGGCAAACTACCTGTAGGGCAAACTACCTGTAGGGCAAACTACCTGTAGGGCACGCTGTAAGCCGCTCGTATCACAGCTATTTGGTCAAGAAGTAAAAGTTTTACAAATTGGAAGCATCGTGCCACAAGAAGTTCTACTGTATGAACTCAGAATCTTTCATAGTAATAATCCATATAATTTTCAAGGAAGTGCAATTTAAAAAGAGAAATTGTGCTCAACTACAGTAGGAAAATCTACAGAATTAAAACAACTACTCCCATTGACAATTTAACCTGAGGGAAATATTGGTTTGCCTTGTCAAAAAGTTCTCTTTGATTGTTGTCATCATGCAGCTTGGTTGTGAATACAAAATGGAGGAAGCAGAAAAGCTCTTTTTAGTTAGTCCAGAGACAAGCATGGCAGCATTTGGCAAAGACGAATAAACAGCATAAGAATTAGCCTAGCCTGGAGATCCAGTCTGAATTCACACGAAGTGAAACAACAGTGATCCAGTCTGAATTCACACAAAGTGAAACAACAGTGATCCAAGTCTGAATTCACACAAAGTGAAACAACAGTGATCCAGTCTGGATTCACACGAAGTGAAACAACAGTGATCCAGTCTGGATTCACACGAAGTGAAACAACAGTGATCCAGTCTGAATTCACATGAAGTGAAACAACAGTGATCCAGTCTGAATTCACATGAAGTGAAACAACAGTGATCCAGTCTGGATTCACACGAAGTGAAACAACAGTGATCCAAGTCTGGATTCACATGAAGTGAAACAACAGTGATCCAGTCTGAATTCACACGAAGTGAAACAACAGTGATCCAAGTCTGAATTCACATGAAGTGAAACAACAGTGATCCAGTCTGAATTCACACGAAGTGAAACAACAGTGATCCAGTCTGAATTCACATGAAGTGAAACAACAGTGATCCAGTCTGAATTCACACAAAGTGAAACAACAGTGATCCAGTCTGAATTCACATGAAGTGAAACAACAGTGATCCAAGTCTGGATTCACATGAAGTGAAACAACAGTGATCCAAGTCTGGATTCACATGAAGTGAAACAACAGTGATCCAGTCTGAATTCACATGAAGTGAAACAACAGTGATCCAGTCTGAATTCACACAAAGTGAAACAACAGTGATCCAGTCTGGATTCACACAAAGTGAAACAACAGTGATCCAGTCTGAATTCACACGAAGTGAAACAACAGTGATCCAGTCTGAATTCACACAAAGTGAAACAACAGTGATCCAGTCTGAATTCACACAAAGTGAAACAACAGTGATCCAGTCTGAATTCACACAAAGTGAAACAACAGTGATCCAGTCTGGATTTAGAGGCTAGGTGCAACTGGTGTGTGACAATATAATGTTTCTTTTCATTTTTTTCTCCCTGAATGGGGTCCGCTCTTAAGTCCTTGGAACAAAGATTGATTGCTTTAGTAGCTACTGTACAGCACAATCATTATTTTTAGAAATGCGTGTATGCATAGGTGAGAATACAGCATGGAAAGCAATATTTTATATGTTCAGGAAAATACTGTACAGAAATGTATGTATTGCTGTCTATGGGTTATGGGAATGTTGACAGGGTAGCCTGTTTGAGTTTAGCCTGGTCCCAGATCTGTTTGTGCTTTTGGCTCCTTCATTGTCATTGGCTGAACATGAAAATGTTTGGGTATGACAATTCCATTAGGAGTTGTCAGGAGAGCAGGAACAGACTGGCTCCCAGGCTATAGTGAGTTGATCTATACCTGACTGGCTCTCAGGCTACAGTGAGTTGATCTATACCTGACTGGCTCCCAGGCTACAGTGAGTTGATCTATACCTGACTGGCTCCCAGGCTACAGTGAGTTGATCTATACCTGACTGGCTCCCAGGCTATAGTGAGTTGATCTATACCTGACTGGCTCCCAGGCTACAGTGAGTTGATCTATACCTGACTGGCTCCCAGGCTATAGTGAGTTGATCTATACCTGACTGGCTCCCAGGCTACAGTGAGTTGATCTATACCTGACTGGCTCCCAGGCTATAGTGAGTTGATCTATACCTGACTGGCTCCCAGGCTATAGTGAGTTGATCTATACCTGACTGGCTCCCAGGCTACAGTGAGTTGATCTATACCTGACTGGCTCCCAGGCTACAGTGAGTTGATCTATACCTGACTGCATTAGACAAGGACTTAAACAGGACAAAGTCAAGAAGACAGCAATAGATTAGATGTTCTGGATGAAGGCAGATTGACCAGCAATAATGATCCATTCATCCCTTCCAGTGTTTTGGTCTGAGGGAGGTCAATATCTGGCTGGTCTCATGGGTGTATCACGACCCCATGTTTCTCATTCTGATCACAATTCACATCCCGTCATTACCTCTCCACTACAACAGCAGGGTTCATTTCATCTAACGGAAGTATGGGACAAAGAAATTAGTGGTGTAACTCAAAAGTTAAATTTTCCATCTGAGTTTTTCAGTTGCTTTAAGAAATCATTGCTTTGAGTTTCAAAGAACCAGGACATCAATTGTAAGGTTTTCTCAGATAGGGCATTGCTGAAGACAACTACAATAAGCTGCTGAAGACCTCCCTGATAAATACTTGCTGTCATGTCATTGTCGCCACACTGGTTTCTCTCACCTCAGGCCTGGATTCAATCTGATCAGTGGTACATCCGCTTTATAGCGCTCTTAACATTTAAAAGTCATTATCCGATTGAGCCGACAATGCAGTGTTAAACCGCATGACAGTGCAATCGGATTGAATCTGACCTGTCGGTTGCATGGCTTTATATGGGGCAGCAGGTATCCTAGCAGATAGGAACGTTGGGCCAGTAACCGAAAGGTCGCTGGTTCGAATTCCCAGAGCCAAATCTGTCGATGTGCCCTTGAGCAAGGCACTTAACCCTAATTGCACCTGTAAAATGCTCTGGATAAGAGCGTCTGCTAAATGACCAAAATGTTAAAAATTAGGTTATCCTCCTTTACCCAAGTGTCTCTTTCCCTGTTGCTCATCAAAAAGGCATAGATAAGAATACCGTGCTTGTTTTATTCAGTAGGACACCCGGATTACATCTTATTTGGTTGGGGTTAGAGTTCTGCTTAGCGGAGACATTTGTTTCTAAAGTTGTTCTTTATAAAAAAAAAAAAAAATAGGTAATCTATGACATTATCTGTGGGAAGAATATAAAGCACACTCTGGTGCCACCTACTGGACACTAGTGCAAGCAGCAGTCTGGAACGACACACCACTTTGTGTTTGAAACGGAGCCAGAGGAATAACATGACTCTTTCTTTGTCCTGATTAGGACTGGTGACAGAGAGAGCAGTGTGCTGGAGGGAGCTGGGATTGTGTCCAGCCTAGTCTCATAGTAATATAGTAAATGTAAATCCGAGACACTCAAATTAGTATATGATACGTTTGGTACGGTTACATAAGACGAAAGTAGGGTTGTTGGTCGCGGTGGATGGGTGGGCGTATAACACGAACATCTAGCAACCCAAAAGTTTTAGCATTTTTAGCTAATTAGCAACTTTGCAACTACTTACCGCTTTTTAGCTACTTAGCAATTAGTTAGCATGTTAGCTAACCCTTTACCTAACATTAAGCCCTTTAACTTAACTCCTAACCCTAACCCCCTAGCCAAGCTAACGGTAGCCACCTAGCTAATGTTACCCCACAACAAATCGCAATTCGTAACATATCATACGTTTTTTGCAAATTTCTGAATATATTGTACGAATCGCAATTCGTAACATAACATACGAAAACGGATGATGGGACATCCACAAATGAATACACACCATAAGAAACGTAACATATCATACTAAAATGGAGTGTCCTGGATTTTCCTCTTACTATGTTACGTCTGTCCCCTGAGTCCAGGTTGCTGTGTATTATTGAGAGAGCAGTGGAGCTGGTATTCTCTTACTGTGTCTTGTGGACAAACAACTGATTAAACCTCATCGCTGACATGACAGTCCCCCTTTGTTTTTGTTCTGTCTGTCGGTCATAGAAATGTGTGATTATAGACTGCAGATCCTTCTGTAGACTGAGATGGATCAGTGTAACTGAGTTATTCTCTCATCAACCTGATTCATAGTACTGGAAGGTCTGTGTGACAAGATGTGGGTGTGCTTTCTGTTTGGTTGGTTTTGTGTGTATTTATCTAAGACCTGGAATTCTATGATGATGATGATGATGATGATGATGACGGTTCATCATGATGAGAAATGCAGTATTTCTGTAACAGCCTAGGAGCATGTAACACCGTCCATGGCCGTGCACCATTTCGACTTCCTTTACCTGGATTAGTTGTCTAAACTACTACAGCTATGTTCAGCTGGCCTATATTTCCACCAGAGACTGATTGAAGTGCTGGACTCTTTCAAGCACCTTTTCATTCAACTTGCAGAAGCAATGCATGATCCGACTTTGATGATGCAATGCAAAGAAAAGCTCCCTTAGGAAAAAAAAACATTGACTTCTCTCTTGAGTTCTAGAATGTCACATTCTTCCATCATCCTCTCCCAAAAATGTGGTAATAAATGTCTTCCATATTCTCCTTTCTGTATGCAGGGTACAATAAAAGTTTCCCTATAACATGATTGCGTATCATTCAGTCAGTAACATGTCTGTTTGTTGTTGTTGTTCGACCAGTGTACCCGGGGTCGGCAGGTCACCTCTGTTTGTTGTTGTTGTCAGACCAGTGTACCCGGGGTAGGCAGGTCGTTGTTAGACCAGTGTACCCGGGGTAGGCAGGTCGTTGTCAGACCATGTACCCGGGGGTAGCAGGTCGGTTTGTTAGCCAGTGTACCCGGGTAGGCAGGTCGTTGTCAGACCAGTGTACCCGGGGTAGGCAGGTCGTTGTCAGACCAGTGTACCCGGGGTCGGCAGGTCGTTGTCAGACCAGTGTACCCGGGGTAGGCAGGTCGTTGTCAGACCAGTGTACCCGGGGTAGGCAGGTCGTTGTCAGACCAGTGTACCCGGGGTAGGCAGGTCGTGTCAGAACCAGTGTACCCGGGGTAGGCAGGTCGTTGTCAGACCAGTGTACCCGGGGTAGGCAGGTCGTTGTCAGACCAGTGTACCCGGGGTAGGCAGGTCGTTGTTAGACCAGTGTACCCGGGTAGCAGGTCGTTGTAGACCATGTACCCGGGGTCGGCAGTCGTGTCAGACCATGTACCCGGGTCGGCAGTCGTTGTCAGACCAGTGTACCCGGGTAGGCAGGTCGTTGTAAACCCTGTACGGGTGGTCGTTGTCAGCCTGTACCCGGGAGAGGTCGTTGTCAGACCAGTGTACCCGGAGGCAGGTTTGTTAACTGTCCGGGTAGGCAGGTCGTTGTCAGACCAGTGTACCCGGGGTAGGCAGGTCGTTGTCAGACCAGTGTACCGGTGCAGTCGTGAAATGGGGGTAGGCAGGTCGTTGTCAGACCAGTGTACCCGGGGTAGGCAGTCGTTCAGACCAGTGTAGGTATCAGACCAGTGTACCCGGGGTAGGCAGTCGTGTAACAGTGTACGTACAGTTGTCAACCAGTGTATCGTTACAGTGTACCCGGGGTAGGCAGGTCACCTCTGTCAGTACTGGGTTCTTTCAGGGTCAGCTCCTGCATCTGGGATGGGAAGGACTCCTGGTACAGAGACCTGAGAAAGAGAAAGAGTTTCAAGTTTCAATGTCACGTTGCACAAGTACAGTGAAACAGTGCAGTAATCAGTACAGTGAAACAGTGCAGTAATCAGTACAGTGAAACAGTGCAGTAATCAGTACAGTGAAACAGTGCAGTAATCAGTACAGTGAAACAGTGCAGTAATCAGTTACAGAGAAAAACGTGCGTAATCAGTACAGTGAAACAGTGCAGTAATCAGTACATGAAAGTGCGTAATCATACAGTGAAACAGGTGCAGTAATCAGTACAGTGAAACAGTGCAGTAATCAGTACAGTGAACAGTGCAGTAATCATACAGTGAAACAGTGCAGTAATCAGTACAGTGAAACAGTGCAGTAATCAGTACAGTAAACAGTGCAGTAATCAGTACAAGTGAAACCGTGCAGTAATCAGTACAGTGAAACAGTGCAGTAATCAGTACAGTGAAACAGTGCAGTAATCAGTACAGTGAAACAGTGCAGTAATCATACAGTGAAACAGTGCAGTAATCAGTACAGTGAAACAGTGCAGTAATCAGTACAGTGAAACAGTGCAGTAATCAGTACAGTGAAACAGTGCAGTAATCAGTACAGTGAAACAGTGCAGTAATCAGTACAGTGAAACAGTGCAGTAATCAGTACAGTGAACAGTGCAGTAATCAGTACATGAAACAGTGCAGTAATCAGTACAGTGAAACAGTGAAACAGTCAGTGAAACAGTGCAGTACATTACGTGAAACAGTGCAGTAAATCAGTAACAGTGAAACAGTGCAGTATCATACAGTGAACATGCAGTAATCATACAGTGAAACAGTGCATAACAGTACAGGAAACATGCATAATCAGTACAGTGAAACAGGCAGTAACAGTAAGTAAACAGGAGTTCAAAGTTAACATGCAGTATCATAATTGAACTGGCGCATAGATCCGTAATAACAGGATAATACTAAGTAGCTGCATAAGATCACGTAAAGACAGGGATAAGGTGAATAGTAATACGGTCAAAGTTCCACCCATATTAATATTGATACTGGCGCGATAGAGGTCCTGTAGATATGTACAGGGATAAGGTGACTAGTATGTTATTAGGTTCCCCAATTAGCTGCTGTCAAGGCAGTACTCTTCCTGGGGTCCGAACAGGAAACAAAACACAACAAATAGAATACATAATACACATAACACTACACAATACACACAATACACTACACAATACACCACACAATACACTA
This sequence comes from Coregonus sp. 'balchen', assembly GCA_902810595.1. Taxonomy (NCBI): domain Eukaryota; kingdom Metazoa; phylum Chordata; class Actinopteri; order Salmoniformes; family Salmonidae; genus Coregonus; species Coregonus sp. 'balchen'. The sequence continues at coordinate 47,674,542 of LR778276.1, forward strand.
CACATACATAATACACTACACAATACACTACATTACACAATACAATACACTACATAATACACTACATAATACACTACACAATACACTACATTACACAATACACTACATAATACACTACATAATACAATACACTACATAATACAATACATAATACACTACATAATACAATACATAATACACTACACAATACACTACATAATACACTACATAATACACTACATAATACATACATAACACACTACATAATACACTACATAATACACTACAAAATATATAAAAATGTCTGTGTCTCTTCACAGTCCCCACTGTGCCATACATTTTTACATTTACATTTTAGTCATTTAGCAGACGCTCTTATCCAGAGCGACTTACAGTTAGTGAATACATATTTTTTAAATATTTTTTTTATACTGCCCCCCCCCCCCGTGGGAATCAAACCCACAACCCTGGCGTTGCAAACGCCATGCTCTATCAACTGAGCTACATCCCTGCCGGCCATTCCCTCCCCTACCCTGGACGACGCTGGGCCAATTGTGTGCCGCCCATGAGTCTCCCGGTCGCGGCCGGCTGCGACAGTTACCATACAAGTGTTATTTTATCTGGTTTTATTGCTAGTTTGAGTTACCTGGGTTGGCAGAGCGTTCCATGTAGTCATGGCTTTATTTAATACTGTGCGTTTCCCAGCCTCTGTTCTGGAGCTGGGCACTGTGAAGACCTCTGATTTGCTTGTCTTGTGTGGCACAGTCCGAACTGTGTGCCAACTGCTTGAACAGACAGTTCGGTATCTTCAACACCTCGCACAAAGACCAATAGTGATGCAGTCAATCTCTCCTCCACTTTGAGCCAGGAGAGATTGACATGCATATTACTAATGTTAGCTCTCCGTGTACATTTAAGGGCCAGCCGTGCTGCTCTGTTCTGGACCAACTGCAATTTTCCTATGTCCTTCTTTGCCACACATGACCACACAACTGGGCAATAGTCCAGGTTTAACATTTTACTGTCGTAGCTGACGTATATATACGGCTGAGTCATCGGCGTACATAGACACAGGCTTTATTCAAGGTCAGTGAAAGGTCACTAGTAAAAACAGAAAACAATAATGTCCCTAGCTGGCTGCCCTGCGGTACACCACACTCAACTGAATTTGCATTAGAGAGGCTTCCATTAAATAAAACCCTCTTAGATAGGTAACTATCTAAGGCAGAGGATGGAAATCCAAAATACCTACAGTGAGGTAAAAAAGTATTTGATCCCCTTCTGATTTTGTACGTTTGCCCACTGACAAAGAAATGATCAGTCTATAATTTTAATGGTAGGTTTATTTGAACAGTGAGAGACAGAATAACAACAAAAAAATCCTGAAAAATGCATGTCAGAAATGTTATAAATTGATTTGCATTTTAATGAGGGAAATAAGTATTTGACCCCTCTGCAAAACATGACATAGTACTTGGTGGCAAAACCACAGAGGTCAGACGTTTCTTGTAGTTGGCCACCAGGTTTGCACACATCTCAGGAGGGATTTTGTCCCACTCCTCTTTGCAGATCTTCTCCAAGTCATTAAGGTTTCGAGGCTGACGTTTGGCAACTCGAACCTTCAGCTCCCTCCACAGATTTTCTATGGGATAAGGTCTGGAGACTGGCTAGGCCACTCCAGGACCTTAATGTGCTTCTTCTTGAGCCACTCCTTTGTTGACTTGGCCGTGTGTTTTGGGTCATTGTCATGCTGGAATACCCATCCACGACCCATTTTCAATGCCCTGGCTGAGGGAAGGAGGTTCTCACCCAAGATTTGACGGTACATGGCCCCGTCCATCGTCCCTTTGATGCGGTGAAGTTGTCCTGTCCCCTTAGCAGAAAAACACCCCCAAAGCATAATGTTTCCACCTCCATGTTTGACGGTGGGGATGGTGTTCTTGGGGTCATAGGCAGCATTCCTCCTCCTCCAAACACGGCGAGTTGAGTTGATGCCAAAGAGCTCGATTTTGGTCTCATCTGACCACAACACTTTCACCCAGTTCTCCTCTGAATCATTCAGATGTTCATTGGCAAACTTCAGACGGGCCTGTATATGACAAGATCCTCCCGTGTAGTTCTGGGCTGATTCCTCACTGTTCTCATGTTTGAATGGGCGGCAGGTAGCTTAGTGGTTAAGAGCGTTGTGCCAGTAACCGAAAGGTCGCTGGTTCTAATCCCCGAGCCGACAAGGTGAAAAATCTGTCGTTGTGCCCTTGAGCAAGGCACTTAACCCTAATTGCTCCTGTAAGTCACTCTGGATAAGAGCGTCTGCTAAATGACTAAAATGTAAATGTAAATCATTGCAACTCCACGAGGTGAGATCTTGCATGGAGCCCCAGGCCGAGGGAGTTTGACAGGTATTTTGTGTTTCTTCCATTTGCGAATAATCGCACCAACTGTTGTCACCTTCTCACCAAGCTGCTTGGCGATGGTCTTGTAGCCCATTCCGGCCTTGTGTAGGTCTACAATCTTGTCCCTGACATCCTTGGAGAGCTCTTTGGTCTTGGCCATGGTGGAGAGTTTGGAATCTGATTGATTGATTGCTTCTGTGGACAGGTGTCTTTTATACAGGTCACAAACTGAGATTAGGAGCACTCCCTTTAAGAGTGTGCTCCTAATCTCAGCTCGTTACCTGTATAAAAGACACCTGGGAGCCAGAAATCTTTCTGATTGAGAGGGGGGTCAAATACTTATTTCCCTCATTAAAATGCAAATCAATTTATAACATTTTTGACATGCGTTTTTCTGGATTTTTTTGTTGTTATTCTGTCATTCACTGTTCAAATAAACCTACCATTAAAATTATAGACTGATCATGTCTTTGTCAGTGGGCAAACATACAAAATCAGCAGGGGATCAAATACTTTTTTCCCCCCACTGTATGTTTTTTCAGCAATAGGTTATGATCAATGATATCAAAAGCTGCACTGAAGTGTAACAAAACAGCTCACACAATCTTCTTATTATCAATTTCTTTCAGCCAATCATCAGTCATTTGTGTCAGTGCCGAGCATGTTGAGTGCCCTTCCCTATAAGCATGTTGCTGTTGTTAATTTGTATTCTGTAAAATAGCATTGTATTTGGTCAAATACGATTTTTTCCCAAAAGTTTGCTAAGCACCGGTAGCAGGTCTGATTGGTCGGCTGCTATTCTTGGGCAGCAGAATGACCTTTGCCTTCATCCAGGCCTGAGGGCACGCACCGTCTTCTAGGCTTAAATTGAAGATGTGGCAAACAGGAGTCGCACTGTATTCCGCTACCAAACCTCAGCAATTTACCATCCAGGTTGTCGGTACCAGGTGGCTTGTCCTTATTCATAGATAGCAAAAAAAAGGAATCACCTCTTCCACACCAACTCTGTAGAACTCAAAACTACAGCGCTTGTCTTTCATTATTTGGTCCGATATGACATGAATATGAAGGCTCAGCGTTTGTTGTTTGAATGTCATGCCTAAGTTTGCTAATCTTATCAACAAAAAAGTGATTAAAGTGATTGGCAATATCAAAGGGTTTTGTTATGAACAAGCCATCTGCCTCAATGAAGGATGTTCGTTTTTTCAAACTGTTCACTTTTTCAAAATGTTCGCTTTTTCAAAATTATGTAAATGTTTATTTGTATCTTTGTTCCATAGTATAGATTCTTCTTCTTTTTGTTTAGTTACGTGATTTATCAATGTACTGTACGGGTTGCCAGTCTGCTGCGTCGTCAGACGTATTTGCTACTGCCTTTGCCTCGTCCCTCTCAGCCATACCGTTTTTCATATTCATCATCTATCCATGGGGATTTGGCAGCTCTAACAGTCAGTTTATTGATGGGGCGCATGCCTGTCAGTAACCGGAAGAAGCAATTTCATAAATGCTTCAAGTGCGGCGTCAGGTTGTTCCTCAATACACACATCAGACCAACAAATATTTTTCATCATCTTCGACATAGGAATCTTTGCAGAACTTCGTGTATGATCGCTTATACACAATTTTAGGACCCGTTTGGAACTTAGTTTTTTCTAGATATGGCTATTATATTATGATCACTACATCCGATGGGTGTTGATACTGCTTTAGAGCAGATCTCTGCCGCATTAGTAAAGATGTGGTCAATACAAGTGGATGATTTAGTTCATGTTCTGTTTGTAAATACCCTGGCAGGTTGACTGATGACCTGAACCAGGTTGCAGGCACAGGTTATATTTTGAAGCTTATTTTTTGTGTGGACAGCTTGTTGACAACCAGTCAATATTTAGGTCACCCAGAAAATATACCTCGCTGTTGATATCACATACATTATCCAACATTTTACACATATAGTCCAAATACTGACTTTTAGGACTTGGTGGTCTATAGCAACTTCCCAGGAGAATTGGCCTTAGGTGAGGCAGATGAACCTGTAGCCAAATTACTTCCACATCATCTGACATGAGATCCTCTCTCAGCCTAACAGGAATATGTCTCTGGATATACAGTGGGGGAAAAAAGTATTTAGTCAGCCACCAATTGTGCAAGTTCTCCCACTTAAAAAGATGAGAGAGGCCTGTAATTTTCATCATAGGTACACGTCAACTATGACAGACAAAATGAGAAAAAAAAATCCAGAAAATCACATTGTAGGATTTTTTATGAATGTATTTGCAAATTATGGTGGAAAATAAGTATTTGGTCAATAACAAAAGTTTCTCAATACTTTGTTATATACCCTTTGTTGTCAATGACACAGGTCAAACGTTTTCTGTAAGTCTTCACAAGGTTTTCACACACTGTTGCTGGTATTTTGGCCCATTCCTCCATGCAGATCTCCTCTAGAGCAGTGATGTTTTGGGGCTGTCGCTGGGCAACACGGACTTTCAACTCCCTCCAAAGATTTTCAATGGGGTTGAGATCTGGAGACTGGCTAGGCCACTCCAGGACCTTGAAATGCTTCTTACGAAGCCACTCCTTCGTTGCCTGGCGGTGTGTTTGGGATCATTGTCATGCTGAAAGACCCAGCCACGTTTCATCTTCAATGCCCTTGCTGATGGAAGGAGGTTTTCACTCAAAATCTCACGATACATGGCCCCATTCATTCTTTCCTTTACACAGATCAGTCGTCCTGGTCCCTTTGCATAAAAACAGCTCCAAAGCATGATGTTTCCACCCCCATGCTTCACAGTAGGTATGGTGTTCTTTGGATGCAACTCAGCATTCTTTGTCCTCCAAACACGACGAGTTGAGTTTTTACCAAAAAGTTATATTTTGGTTTCATCTGACCATATGACATTCTCCCAATCCTCTTCTGGATCATCCAAATGCACTCTAGCAAACTTCAGACGGGCCTGGACATGTACTGGCTTAAGCAGGGGGACACGTCTGGCACTGCAGGATTTGAGTCCCTGGCGGCGTAGTGTGTTACTGATGGTAGTCTTTGTTACTTTGGTCCCAGCTCTCTGCAGGTCATTCACAAGGTCCCCCCGTGTGGTTCTGGGATTTTTGCTCACCGTTCTTGTGATCATTTTGACCCCACGGGGTGAGATCTTGCGTGGAGCCCCAGATCGAGGGAGATTATCAGTGGTCTTGTATATCTTCCATTTCCTAATAATTGCTCCCACAGTTGATTTCTTCAAACCAAGCTGCTTACCTATTGCAGATTCAGTCTTCCCAGCCTGGTGCAGGTCTACAATTTTGTTTCTGGTGTCCTTTGACAGCTCTTTGGTCTTGGCCATAGTGGAGTTTGGAGTATGACTGTTTGAGGTTGTGGACAGGTGTCTTTTATACTGATAACAAGTTCAAACAGGTGCCATTAATACAGGTAACGAGTGGAGGACAGAGGAGCCTCTTAAATAAGAAGTTACAGGTCTGTGAGAGCAAGAAATATTGCTTGTTTGTAGGTGACCAAATACTTATTTTCCACCATCATTTGCAAATAAATTCATTAAAAATCCTACAATGTGATTTTCTGGATTTCTTTTTCTCAATTTGTCTGTCATAGTTGACGTGTACCTATGATGAATATTACAGGCCTCTCTCATCTTTTTAAGTGGGAGAACTTGCACAATTGGTGGCTGACTAAATACTTTTTCCCCCCACTGTACATGGCAACACCTCCATTTGCAATTCTATCTTTCCTATATATTCTATAACCATGTATAGCTACTACTTCGTCATCAAAGGAATTATCAAATGTGTTTCAGAGATGGCCAGAATATGAATGTTTTGAGATATTAGTAAGTTGTCAATTTTATGAACCTTGTTTCTCAGGCTACATATGTTAATTTGGGTATTTTTTGTCCTTTTCTGGGTTGCTTGTTTGTTTTTAGTGCTATTCTGAGAGGCTGATCCGAGGTAGACATGCCAGTGACATTTACATTTGAGCCAATGGTACTGAGTGGGCTGTTCACAGTGGGCTTCTTCCTAAGGTAGACAGTTTCAGTGGAAACAGTGGAATTAAATTCTATGGGCTTTTATGATTATTGCTAACAATACTCTTGGAGCTAACAGCCAAAGGAACATAGATTAGTTTACTTACATTGACTGCACTTCTATTTCTCCAGGATATAATACGATTTCCATGTCCTCACTTATTATGACAGGGAGGACTGGAGCGCTACCAAACCCAGACCGTCAGTCTCTTAAGCAGTTTGCTATGTTGATGGAGATCATCCTGGAACCCCTGCGGTTAGGGTGAATCCCGTCTCTTTTAAAGAGAGTGTTGGTTACTCCCACAGCAAGTCAAAAATTGTCACAAAAAGGAGACATTCCCGTCTTTGCAAAGTTTCTTCAGGAACTCGGTTTAGGGCAGCGAGGCGGCTGTAACGTTCCAAACCCCTTCAATAGCACGGCAGGAGGCCAGAGATGATTATTGTCTTCCCTGTGCCAACAAAGGATGTTCAAGAGAATGTTGTAGTCTTTCTTCAGTTCCTCAGATTGCCTAAAGCGAATGTCGTTAAATCCAACGTGAGTGACGACGGCGCCAATATTAGAGTAGTTAGCTAGAACTGTAGGGCTGGAGGGAGTCGATGTCTCAGACACAGGCGCCTGGGTGACAGTGGACCTTGGTCGGCCCACAGGCCGTAGACAGGCCAAAGTCTCTCACCATCGAGCTGCCCACGACGACGGTGGTCGTGATGGATCTGATGGGGAAGGAGGAGGGGGGAAAAAGAACGGGACTGCCTCAGGCAGGGGGGGGGGGGGGAGCTTTGATCCAGCCTGACTCACCGCACACGCAACAGTGGCAGCGGATGGTGTTGGAATCCCATGGGGAGGTGAGGAGGGCCCAACACCCTGCTTCCTTTGGTCAGCAACCGGCTGAGCTGTGGAGGAGGGTGCCACTGGTCGGCTGCTGACCGTTGGTATACTCCCAGGACCAGAGCTGACTCCCGGGCCGGTGGGTCCGCCTCCAGCAAGGCAAAGCTGTTTAATAGCTGGATGGGATCTTCCAGACTGCCTCCCTCCCGACCCCCTATGCCTTCCCAGTGTCCAGTCTCCCACGTGCCGCAGAGTTGAGCTTACCATCTGTCCAGTGGATTGGAGCAGGTCAGCACCGCTCGACTCATCAACACCTTGGCTGTAGGAGGCATTGAGAACTGAGATTCTGGGTGCCTGAGCTCCATTGAAATACTTCTTGTTTTTTCCTCGCAGCTGAGCTAGCCGCCGGAAAATCTCTTCCCTAAGCTGCTTGATGATGATGCATTTGGGACAGATGAAGAATTGATGTTCATTTATAAATTCCACCTCATCTTCCTCCTCTTGCGTAGAGTTAATCTCGCACCTAGCGCATTTGAACCCAGACGTACACACAAACACCACTGGTGTTTTGACTCTAGCTCTGCTAGCATTAACGTGCTGTGTTTGCTCTGTTAGCGTGATGGCTAACCGCTAACTATTGTACTGTTTTAGCAGAAATCCAGGACACAAACTTGCGGTCCCAGGAAGTCAGCCTCTGGATGTACGTTTTCCTGCTTGTTTACAGCCTCGTACAGTTGCTTAAGTGCCAGCTTGTTATATTTCTTGTCCTGAGGTGGAATGTAAACAAAAGTCACGATAACAGCTGAAAACTTCCTCGGGAGGTAGACGGGTCAGCATTTGACCATCAGGTATTCCATGACGGGTGAACAATGGGTCGAGACTACCACCGCGCTCGACTCAGCACACCGTCTGTTGTTGATGAAGAGGCAAACCCCTCCCCCTCTCATTTCTCTGACTCTACTGTCCTGTCCGCTCGGTGAATGGAAGAGAGAAGCGAGATAAATAAAAGGAAAATCCTATAGAAACAGAATAAAAAGCTCATGTTGAACGTCAATAATATTTATGACTTACTATGTCATAAAGTGCCTGGCAGCAAACGGAGGACAACAACAGAGATGAACACTAGAGGGTACACACACACAGACTTACAACAAGCACTCAGACATAGCATACTGTACATACCAACCACACCTACCTGCCATGTAGTGGAAGCCCGTGGAAGGTCTGTGATTGTGGCAGCTGGCAGGGAGGGTAGTCTCTGTCTCGGTCTCCCTGATAGATCTGGGGCTGGTGTGGGTGTGACCCGTGCAGGGAGTTGGTGGTACGCCTCCTGGGGGGTCCCCTGTTGTCCTGGCCCTGTCCCTTCCCCCCCGACCCCGACCCCGCCCCTACCCCACCCAGGGTGTTCCTCAGGTACCAGTCCCTCAGGCCCTCCAGAGCCAGGGCCTTGTGCAGGCTGCGGATGGGGTCGTCTGGGGTGACGGAGTCAGAGTACTGGGGTGGTCCGAGCTGGTGGTTGTGGTTGAGATGGGGACCGGGTCCTGATCCAGACCCATGCTGGTGCTGGTAGGACTCAACCCCAGAACCCCGGTGGGGATACAGGGCAGCTGTGGAGGTCCCGGTGGAGGAGGAGGAGGAGGTGGGAGGGAGAGGAGGGTCAGAGGAGGTGTAAGAGGAGAAGAGGAGCGCTTCCTGGTGGTGTTGCTGTAGAGGGATGAATGGACCACACGACTTGGTACGGGTTACCTTGACCCGGCGTGGCTCCCCAAGCTTCCCCCGGAGCATCAGGGGGCTGGAGTAGGCTGGCGGGCCCCCAGAGACATGCTGGGGCCCTGGGAGATGTCCCTGGGGGTGGGGGTGAGAAGGAGGAGGTACAGGGACAGAGGAAGGGACCTGCTGGACTCGTCTCTGCTGCTGCTGCTTCCCCCACACATAGTCCATCAGGATATCACTGTAACCTCCGCCTCCCCCTCCCCCTCCCTGCTCATAGGACCCTGACGGGGGGCCAGGGGAGGGGCCAGGGGAGGGGGAGGGGCCGCCAACCTGAGACTGATGAGGAACCACCTGGGTCACCTCTGGATTGTCTGACCACTGCTTGGTAGTCGTCACGGTGGATATAGCTGACCTGGGAAGTAAAGAGATACATAAACACGGAAGGAAAGAGATACATACAGTGAGGGGAAAAAAGTATTTGATCCCCTGCTGATTTTGTAAGTTTGCCCACTGACAAAGACATGATCAGTTTATAATTTTTGATGGTAGGTTTATTTGAACAGTGAGAGACAGAATAACAACAAAATAATCCAGAAAAACGCATGTCAAAAATGTTATAAATTGATTTGTATTTTAATGAGGGAAATAAGTATTTGACCCCCTCTCAATCAGAAAGATTTCTGGCTCCCAGGTGTATTTTATACAGGTAACGAGCTGAGATTAGGAGCACACTCTTAAAGGGAGTGCTCCTGATCTCAGCTTGTTACCTGTATAAAAGACACCTGTCCACAGAAGCAATCAATCAATCAGATTCCAAACTCTCCACCATGGCCAAGACCAAAGAGCTCTCCAAGGATGTCAGGGACAAGATTGTAGACCTACACAAGGCTGGAATGGGCTACAAGACCATCGCCAAGCAGCTTGGTGAGAAGGTGACAACAGTTGGTGCGATTATTCGCAAATGGAAGAAACACAAAATAACTGTCAATCTCCCTCGGCCTGCGGCTCCATGCAAGATCTCACCTCGTGGAGTTGCAATGATCATGAGAACGATGAGGAATCAGCCCAGAACTACACGGGGGGATCTTGTCAATGATCTCAAGGCAGCTGGGACCATAGTCACCAAGAAAACAATTGGTAACACACTACGCCGTGAAGGACTGAAATCCTGCAGCGCCCGCAAAGTCCCCCTGCTCAAGAAAGCACATATACAGGCCCGTCTGAAGTTTACCAATGAACATCTGAATCATTCAGAGGAGAACTGGGTGAAAGTGTTGTGGTCAGATGAGACCAAAATCGAGCTCTTTGGCATCAACTCAACTCGCCGTGTTTGGAGGAGCAGGAATGCTGCCAATGACCCCAAGAAAACCATCCCCACTGTCAAACATGGAGGTGGAAACATTATGCTTTGGGGGACAGGACAACTTCACCGCATCAAAGGGACGATGGACGGGCCATGTACCGTCAAATCTTGGGTGAGAACCTCCTTCCCTCAGCCAGGGCATTGAAAATGGGTCATGGATGGGTATTCCAGCATGACAATGACCCAAAACACACGGCCAAGGCAACAAAGGAATGGCTCAAGAAGAAGCACATTAAGGTCCTGGAGTGGCCTAGCCAGTCTCCAGACCTTAATCCCATAGAAAATCTGTGGAGGGAGCTGAAGGTTCGAGTTGCCAAACGGCAGGCTCGAAACCTTAATGACTTGGAGAAGATCTGCCAAGAGGAGTGGGACAAAATCCCTCCTGAGATGTGTGCAAACCTGGTGGCCAACTACAAGAAACGTCTGACCTCTGTGATCGCCAACAAGGGTTTTGCCACCAAGTACTAAGTCATGTTTTGCAGAGGGGTCAAATTCTTATTTCCCTCATTAAAATGCTAATCAATTTATAACATTTTTGACATGCGTTTTTCTGGATTTTTTTGTTGTTATTCTGTCTCTCACTGTTCAAATAAACCTACCATTAAAATTATAGACTGATCATGTCTTTGTCAGTGGGCAAACGTACAAAATCAGCAGGGGATCAAATACTTTTTTCCCTCACTGTAAATCGTTTTGGACACTAGTGGGTTAGGGTTAGTTCTATAGATTAAGACTTGAGCTCACCTGACGTGATTGTGAACATCTGATGTGGTTTAGGGTTCGTTTTATAGATTAAGAGCTCTAATTAATCAGATCTGCTTTAGCTGACATCCGCATAGCCGTTGTTGGAGGTGGAACTGTGTTGGAGCCGTCAAATCCACAAGTGGCTCCCAGCATTATACCTAAAGCGGGCATTGCCATTGGCTGCACGGTGTTCCATTATACCTAAAGCGGGCATTGCCATTGGCTGCACGGAGTCCCATTATACCTAAAGCGGGCATTGCCATTGGCTGCACAGAGTCCCATTATACCTAAAGCGGGCATTGCCATTGGCTGCACAGAGTCCCATTATACCTAAAGCGGGCATTGCCATTGGCTGCACGGAGTCCCATTATACCTAAAGCGGGCATTGCCATTGGCTGCACAGAGTCCCATTATACCTAAAGCGGGCATTGCCATTGGCTGCACAGAGTCCCATTATACCTAAAGCGGGCATTGCCATTGGCTGCACAGAGTCCCAGTAACAGAACTCCCATGCAGATGTAATCTACACCTCGATTAGGCTGACAGAAATCTTCATTATTTAGTTTAATGATTTTTTTATTTGAGTTTCATTATTTCTATATAGCTACACTTTCATTCTGAACTTCTAACTTGAGTGGGGCGGGTGTTGCTTCGTGTGACAATGATCACAAGAGAAGCTGCTCACCGATTTGACGGCTCCAACCTGGTTCCACCTCAGACAACGGCTATGCGGATGTCAGCTAAAGCAGATCTGATTAAATAGAGCTCTTAATCTATAAAACGAACCCTAAACCACATCAGATGTTCACAATCACATCAGGTGAGCTCAAGTCTTAATCTTAAACTGCCAAAACATCTGCTAAGCGGGGGTGTGTCTGCTACCACCGGTTAATGCTTGATCTGATTTCATCTAGACTTGAGCTCACCTGATGTGGTTGCGGACACCTGTGGGTCCGTTCCGAGCGAGAAGGGGTGTGGCGGGTACACTCCTCCCCTCCATATTGCTTCTGGGGGAAGAGAGTCCGACACACACAGCAAGAGTCTGCGTTAGGACTACAACATATCCACAGTGGGATAAGTTAGAATGTATGAAACTGGGCCACAACATCGCTCCCCCCCTGTGTATCAGTGGCTTCCTGGAACTTTTGATTGGAAAGAAGAGCCGTTATACACCGAGTGTACAAAACATTAGGAACACCTGCTCTTTCCACGACAGACTGACCAGGTGAATGCTATGATTGATGTCACCTGTTAAATCCACTTCAATCAGTGTAGATGAAGGGGAGGAGACAGGTTAAAGAAGGATTTTTAAGCCTTGAGACAATTGAGACATGGATTGTGTATGTGTGCCATTCAGAGGGTGAATGAGGCAAGACAAAATATTTAAGTGCCTTTGAACGGGGTATGGTAGTAGTTGCCAGGCGCACCGGTTTGAGTGTGTCAAGAACTGCAACGCTGCTGGGTTTTTCACGCTCAACAGTTTCCCGTGTGTATCAAGAATGGTCCACCACCCAAAGGACATGCAGCCAACGGCAGGCCAGTGGTCGAAAACAGGTCATTGATGAAAGAGGACAAAGGAGGCTGAGCAACAGACGGGCTACAGTTAGTCGACTGCCAGTCCAGTACAACACTGGTGCCCAAACTCGTTGTACCTTGACACGAATGGGGTATGGCAGCTGACAACCTTACAGAGTTACACTTCTATCAGCAAAAAACAAGACACTGCGGTTGCAGTGGACTAAGGAACGAAAACTCTGGGCACTGGAAAAACATTCCCTGGTCTGATGAATCCCAGTTCCTGCTGTTTCACACTAATGGGAGAAAACCACGTGAGTACCTGCATCCATCATGCCGCGTGTCAACATGGCAGGCTGGTGGTGGTGGTGTGGGGTGTGTTTTCATGGCACACAATGGGCCCCTTGATAAAAGTGGTGCAACATTTGAATGCCAAAGGATATCTGGAGATCATTGCCAATCAGGTGCATCCCTTCATGGCTGCAGTTTATCCATCTGCAAATTGATTTTTTTCCAGCAGGATAACGCCCCATGGCACAAGGCTAGGATTGTCCAGGAATGGTTCCACGAACATGACAGTGAATTTAGCTTACTGCAGTGGCCTGCCCAGTCACCAGATCTCAATCCAACTGAGCATCTGTGAGATGAGATGGAACGAGCCATTCGGAGTACAGATCCACTACCAGCCAACTAGACACAACTGGGGGAAGCATTGGAGTCAACATGGGCCAGCATCCCTGTGGAACGGCTTTCAACACCTTGTAGAGTTCATTATTATTATTATTATATTATATTATATGCCCTGACGAATTGAGGCTGTTCGGAGGGCAAAACGGGGTGCAACTCAATTTTAGGAAGGTGTTCCTAATTTTCTGTACACTCAGCGTAGATGTGGATAGAATAGATGGTTCCTAGTTGCAAATAGATGCAATGCTACCTGGCGGTTTGTACTGACTAGTTTGGATCATCTGTTTGTACATACAGTAGTTTATTAGTTTACTTTGTACAGTTATATTGTATGACATTTGCTTTGCTTGCTCTTTGGGGTTTTAGGCTGGGGTATCTTTAAAGAACTTTGTGACAACTGCTGATGTAAGAAAAGGGCTTTATAAAATAAATGTGATTGACTGATTGACTGATTGATATTGGGTCATAGTATGAAAAAAAAAGATGTCTGCACTCACTAACTGTAAGTGGCTCTGGATAAGAGCGTCTGCTAAATGACGTAAATGTAAAAATGTAAATAACTGCATCAGTACCTGGCAGAGTGGGCCAGCGAGTTGTGTGGCGTTGTGGTTCTCATGGCATAATAGACCTCAACAGGAGAAAGCTTCCTACACAGCCTGTTGTCTGGACTGCTGCTGCTGCCATTACCAGGGGCCACCCGGGGCCGAGACGGGGACACACAGTCAGGCGTCACACCCGAAGACTCATCTAGAGAGAGAGAGAGCGAGCGAGAGAAAAGAGATGGATGAAAGTTTGGTGAGGACTGAAAGTAAACCTTTGCATCACTAGGATGTACTGTATTTAACATGACCGGGATGTACGGTATTTAAAGCATACCGGGATGTACCTGGTATTAGAACATGTACCGGGATTACTGTTATTTTAACATGACCGGGATGTACTTTATTTAACATGACCGGGATGTAGTGTAATTTAAAACATGACCGGGATTGTACTGTATTTAACATGACCGTGATGTACTGTATTTAACAGACCGGGATGTACTGTATTTAACATGACCCGGGATGTACTTGTATTTAACATGACCGGGATGTACTGTACTTTAACATGACCGGGATGTACTAGTATTGAACAATGACCCGGGATGTACGGTAATTTAACATGACCGGTGGAATGTAACTGTATGTAAATGACCGGGATGTACTGTATTTACCATGACCAGGGATGGTACTGTATGTGAAACATGACCGTGAATTACTGTATTTAACATGACGGGATGTACTGTATTTAACATGACCGGGATGTACTGTATTTAACATGACCGGGATGTACTGTATTTAACATGACCGGGATGTACTGTATTTAACATGACCGGGATGTACTGTATTTTAACATGACCGGGATGTACTGTATTTAACATGACCGGGATGTACTGTATTTAACATGACCGGGATGTACTGTATTTAACATGACCGGGATGTACTGTATTTAACATGACCGGGATGTACTGTATTTAACATGACCGGGATGTACTGTATTTAACATGACCGGGATGTACTGTATTTAACATGACCGGGATGTACTGTATTTAACATGACCGGGATGTAACTGTATTTAACATGACCGGGATGTACTGTATTTAACATGACCGGGATGTACTGTATTTAACATGACCGGGATGTACTGTATTTAACATGACCGGGATGTACTGTATTTAACATGACCGGGATGTACTGTATTTAACATGACCGGGATGTACTGTATTCTGGTATTTAACATGACCGGGATGTACTGTATTTAACATGACCGGGATGTACTGTATTTAACATGACCGGGATGTACTGTATTTAACATGACCGGGATGTACTGTATTTAACATGACCGGGATGTACTGTATTTAACATGACTAGGATCTACTTTTAGTGTCCTCGTATAGTCTTACCATTGTCATGGTCCCCTGTAGAATCAGATATGGAGCTGCTCTCCGAGTTCACTGTGTCATCTGTGGAGGGATACACACACACACACACACACACACACACACACACACACACACACACACACACACACACACACACACACACACACACACACACACACACACACACACACACACACACACACACACACACACACACACACTCCCTTATATCTAAATCTTAACCTGAAATCTGTGCCTTGTGACTTGAGTCACATTCCATGCAAATCTCCTATAAGAATCAGTCCATGATGGACATGGTTTAGAATTGCTCTGCATATCTCCGGTAGGATTCAGCTCTCACCGTGTACTCACAAACCACGTGGGCTGCACCTGCGTACGGCGCCCACTTGTCTATATAGTAATGCACTACCTTTGACCAGCCAGGACAAAAGTAGTGCACGAAAACACAGTCTGGACAAAAGTAGTGCACTAAATAGGGAATAGGGTGCCATTTCAGACTCCGCCCGCTCGGTGGAGTGAGTCAGGTGGTAGTTACATAAATGGTAGCATTGTTCTCTGTCTGTCACCATGCCTCCATGCGCTTTCCCTGGATATCATGTGCGTCATCCCAGTAATAATGAGACTTTTTCTGACTTCCTCCTCTCCTCTGTAACAATTCTCCCTCCCTCCCTCCTCCCTCCCTCCCCCCCCCTCCCTCCCTCGCCCTCCCTCCCTCGCCCCCTCTCTCCCTCGCCCCCTCTCTCCCTCCCTCCCTCCCTCCCCCTCCCTCGCCCCCTCCTCCCTCCCCCTCGCCCCTCCCTCCCTCCCCCTCCCTCGCCCCCTCCCCCTCCCTCCCTCGCCCCCTCCCCCTCCCTCCCTCCCTCGCCCCCTCTCTCCCTCCCGCCCCCTCCCTCGCCCCCTCCCTCGCCCCCTCTCTCCCTCCCTCCCTCGCCCTCCCTCCCTCGCCCTCCCTCCCTCCCTCGCCCTCCCTCCCCCGACTATGGGGTTAAAGTACAGACTGTCAGCTTTAATTTGAGGGTATTTTCATTAATATTGTTTAGAAATTACAACTCTTTTTGACCCCACATTTTAGGATTGGGACAAATTCACTTTTTATGTTTATAAAAGTAGTAATAAGTTTATGAATGGTAAATAATGTATTGTCATTTTGGAGTCACTTTTATTGTAAATAAGAATACAATTTGTTTCTAAACACTTCTACAGTAATGTGGATGCTACCATGATTACGGATAATCCTGAATAAATCGTGATTAATGATGAGTGAGAAAGACAGATGCACAAATATCATAGCCCCAAGACATGTTCAACCTCTCACCATGACAATAAAACGGGAGGTTAGCATGTCTTGTGGCTATGATATTTGTGCGTCTGTAACTTTCTCACTCATCGTTAATTAATTAATTAGAAACATATTCTATTGTTATTTACAATAAAAGTCACTCCAAAATGACACAATACGTTATTTACCATTAATGTCTATTGGGCACAACTAAAACAAACAGAAAATGCATCCAACAAATTTGTAGAGTTACAATCTTGAAGTAGTCATTATGTGCTGGGAATATAGGACCAAATACTAAGCTTTTTATTACTTTTATACACAATCAGTTAGGAAAGCAAAGGCTAGCTTTTTCAAACAGAAATGTGCATCCTGTAGCACTAACTCCAAAAAGTTTTGGGACATTGTAAAGTCCATGGAGAATAAGAGCACCTCCTCCCAGCTGCCCACTGCACTGTGGCTAGGAAACACTGTCACCACCGATAAATCTACAATAATCGAGAATTTCAACAAGCATTTTGCTACGGCTGGCCATGCTTTCCACCTGGCTACCACTACCCCGGCCACCAGCTCTGCACCCTCCGCTGCAACTTGCCCATGCCCCCCCCCGCTTCTCCTTCACACAAATTCAGACAGCTGATGTTCTGAAAGAGCTGAAAAATCTGGACCCCTACAAATCAGCTGGGCTAGACAATCTGGACCCTTTCTTTCTAAAACTAGCTGCCGAAATTGTCGCAACCCCTATTACTAGCCTGTTCAACCTCTCGTTCGTAACGTCTGAGATCCCCAGAGATTGGAAAGCTGCCGCAGTCATCCCCGTCTTCAAAGGGGGTGACACTCTAGATCCAAACTGTTACAGACCTATATCCATCCTGCCCTGCCTTTCGAAAGTTTTTGAAAGCCAAGTTAACAAACAGATCACCGACCATTTCGAATCCCACCGTACCTTCTCCGCTACGCAATCTGGTTTCCGAGCTGGTCATGGGTGCACCTCAGCCACGCTCAAGGTCCTAAACGATATTATAGCCGCGATCGATAAAAGACAGTACTGCGCAGCCGTCTTCATCGACCTGGCCAAGGCTTTCGACTCCGTCAACCACCGCATTCTTATTGGCAGACTAAATAGCCTTGGTTTCTCAAATGACTGCCTCGCCTGGTTCACCCAACTACTTCTCAGATAGAGTTCAATGTGTCAAATCGCAGGGTCTGTTGTCTGGACCTCTGGCAGTCTCTATGGGGGTGCCACAGGGTTCAATTCTTGGGCCGACTCGAGAATTGAATTTTGTCGCTCTTGCTGCTGGTGACGCTCGGATCCACCTCTATGCGGACGACACCATTTTGTATACATCTGGCCCTTCATTGGACACTGTGTTAACAAACCTCCAAACGAGCTTCAACGCCATACAACACTCCTTCCGTAGCCTCCAACTGCTCTTAAACACTAGTAAAACTAAATGCATGCTCTTCAACTGAATGCTGCTTGCACCCGCCCACCCGACTAGAATCACTACTCTCGGCGGGTCTGACCTAGAGTATGCGGACAACTACAAATACCTAGGTGTCTGGTTAGACTGTAAACTCTCCTTCCAGACTCACATTAAGAATCTCCAATACAAAGTTAAATCTAGAATCGGTTTCCTATTTCGCAACAAAGCTTCCTTCACTCATGCGGCCAAACATGCCCTCGTAAAACTGACTATCCTACCGATCCTTGACTTCGGCAATGTCATTTACAAAATAGCCTCCAACACTCTACTCAGCAAATTGGATGTAGTCTATCACAGTGCCATCCGTTTTGTCTCCAAAGCCCCATACACTACCCACCACTGTGACCTGTACGCTCTTGTTGGCTGGTCCTCACTACATATTCGTTGCCAAACCCACTGGCTCCAGGTCATCTATAAATCACTGCTAGGCAAATCCCCGCCTTATCTTAGCTCACTGGTCACCATAGCAACACCCACCCGTAGTCTGCGCTCCAGCAGGTATATCTCACTGGTCATCCCCAAAGCCAACACCTCCTTTGGCCGCCATTCCTTCCAGTTCTCTGCTGCCAAATACTGGAATGAACTGCAAAAATCTCTGAAGCTGGAGACTCTTATCTCCCTCACTAACTTTAAGCATCAGTTGTCAGAGCACCTTACCGATCACTGCACCTGTACACAGCCCATCTGTAATTAGCCCACCCAACTACCTCATCCCTATATTGTTATTTATTTTGCACTTTTGCACCCCAGTATCTCTATTTGCACATCATCTTTTGCACATCTATCACTCCAGTGTTAATACGAAATTGTAACTATTTTGCACTATGGCCTATTTATTGCCTTACCTTCATAACTTGCTACATTTGCACACACTGTACATATATTTTCTATTGTATTTTTGACTGTACGTTTTGTTTTACCCCATATGTAACTCTGTGTTGTTGTTGTTTTTAAATCGCACTGCTTTGCTTTATCTTGGCCAGGTCGCAGTTGTAAATGAGAACTTGTTCTCAACTGGCTTACCTGGTTAAATAAAGGTTAAATAAATAAAAAGTGAATTTGTCCCAATCCTAAAATGGGGGGACTATGGACAGAAATAGTTGTAATTTCTAAACGGTTCACCTGATATTAATGAAAATACCTTCAAATTAAAGCTGACAGTCCGCACTTTAACCTCATAGTCATTGTTTGATATCAAATACAAACGTTTGAAGTACAGAGGCAAAATAATTTAAAAAACGCTTCACTGTCCCAGTAATTACAGAGTGTATATTACGTTATGTAATAACACCAACTTTCAACCAGTGCAGTCACAGCGATAAGGGGGAGGTTACCTGTGTGTATTTTAACCAGTGCAGTCACAGCAATAAGGGGGAGGTTACCTGTGTGTATTTTAACCAGTGCAGTCACAGCGATAAGGGGGAGGTTACCTGTGTGTAATTTAACCAGTGCAGTCACAGCGATAAGGGGGAGGTTACCTGTGTGTATTTTAACCAGTGCAGTCACAGCGATAAGGGGGAGGTTACCTGTGTGTATTTTAACCAGTGCAGTCACAGTGATAAGGGGGAGGTTGATAAGGGGAGGTTACCTGTGTGTAATTTAACCAGTGCAGTCACAGCGATAAGGGGGAGGTTACCTGTGTGTATTTTAACCAGTGCAGTCACAGCGATAAGGGGGAGGTTACCTGTGTGTATTTTAACCAGTGCAGTCACAGCGATAAGGGGGAGGTTACCTGTGTGTATTTTAACCAGTGCAGTCACAGTGATAAGGGGGAGGTTACCTGTGTGTAATTTAACCAGTGCAGTCACAGCGATAAGGGGGAGGTTACCTGTGTGTAATTTAACCAGTGCAGTCACGGTGATAAGGGGGAGGTTGATAAGGGGGAGGTTACCTGTGTGTAATTTAACCAGTGCAGTCACGGTGATAAGGGGGAGGTTGATAAGGGGGAGGTTACCTGTGTGTAATTTAACCAGTGCAGTCATGGTGATAAGGGGGAGGTTACCTGTGTGTAATTTAACCAGTGCAGTCACAGCGATAAGGGGGAGGTTACCTGTGTGTAATTTAACCAGTGCAGTCACAGCGATAAGGGGGAGGTTACCTGTGTGTTATTTAACCAGTGCAGTCACAGCGATAAGGGGGAGGTTACCTGTGTGTAATTTAACCAGTGCAGTCACAGCGATAAGGGGGAGGTTACCTGTGTGTAATTTAACCAGTGCAGTCACAGCGATAAGGGGGAGGTTACCTGTGTGTATTTTAACCAGTGCAGTCACAGCGATAAGGGGGAGGTTACCTGTGTGTAATTTAACCAGTGCAGTCACAGCGATAAGGGGGAGGTTACCTGTGTGTATTTTAACCAGTGCAGTCACAGCGATAAGGGGGAGGTTACCTGTGTGTATTTTAACCAGTGCAGTCACAGCGATAAGGGGGAGGTTACCTGTGTGTATTTTAACCAGTGCAGTCACAGTGATAAGGGGGAGGTTACCTGTGTGTAATTTAACCAGTGCAGTCACAGCGATAAGGGGGAGGTTACCTGTGTGTAATTTAACCAGTGCAGTCACGGTGATAAGGGGGAGGTTGATAAGGGGGAGGTTACCTGTGTGTAATTTAACCAGTGCAGTCACGGTGATAAGGGGGAGGTTGATAAGGGGGAGGTTACCTGTGTGTAATTTAACCAGTGCAGTCACGGTGATAAGGGGGAGGTTACCTGTGTGTAATTTAAACCAGTGCAGTCACAGCGATAAGGGGGAGGTTACCTGTGTGTAATTTAACCAGTGCAGTCACAGCGATAAGGGGGAGGTTACCTGTGTGTTATTTAACCAGTGCAGTCACAGCGATAAGGGGGAGGTTACCTGTGTGTAATTTAACCAGTGCAGTCACAGCGATAAGGGGGAGGTTACCTGTGTGTAATTTAACCAGTGCAGTCACAGCGATAAGGGGGAGGTTACCTGTGTGTATTTTAACCAGTGCAGTCACAGCGATAAGGGGGAGGTTACCTGTGTGTATTTTAACCAGTGCAGTCACAGCGATAAGGGGGAGGTTACCTGTGTGTATTTTAACCAGTGCAGTCACAGTGATAAGGGGGGAGGTTACCTGTGTGTAATTTAACCAGTGCAGTCACAGCGATAAGGGGGAGGTTACCTGTGTGTAATTTAACCAGTGCAGTCACTGTGATAAGGGGGAGGTTGATAAGGGGGAGGTTACCTGTGTGTAATTTAACCAGTGCAGTCACGGTGATAAGGGGGAGGTTGATAAGGGGGATGTTACCTGTGTGTAATTTAACCAGTGCAGTCACGGTGATAAGGGGGAGGTTGATAAGGGGGAGGTTACCTGTGTGTAATTTAAACCAGTGCAGTCACGGTGATAAGGGGGAGGTTACCTGTGTGTAATTTAACCAGTGCAGTCACAGCGATAAGGGGGAGGTTACCTGTGTGTAATTTAACCAGTGCAGTCACAGCGATAAGGGGGAGGTTACCTGTGTGTTATTTAACCAGTGCAGTCACAGCGATAAGGGGGAGGTTACCTGTGTGTAATTTAACCAGTGCAGTCACAGCGATAAGGGGGAGGTTACCTGTGTGTAATTTAACCAGTGCAGTCACAGCGATAAGGGGGAGGTTACCTGTGTGTAATTTAACCAGTGCAGTCACAGCGATAAGGGGGAGGTTACCTGTGTGTTATTTAACCAGTGCAGTCACGGCAATAAGGGGGAGGTTACCTGTGTGTATTTTAACCAGTGCAGTCACAGCGATAAGGGGGAGGTTACCTGTGTGTAATTTAACCAGTGCAGTCACAGCGATAAGGGGGAGGTTACCTGTGTGTAATTTAACCAGTGCAGTCACAGCGATAAGGGGGAGGTTACCTGTGTGTAATTTAACCAGTGCAGTCACAGCGATAAGGGGGAGGTTACCTGTGTGTATTTTAACCAGTGCAGTCACAGCGATAAGGGGGAGGTTACCTGTGTGTAATTTAACCAGTGCAGTCACGGTGATAAGGGGGAGGTTACCTGTGGTTAGATCCCAGCAGTGCCACTGAAAGGTGGTAAGTTATATATACCTGTGTGGCATCCTCTGTGTACGGTCCTCCTGCTGTGTGTCTGGTGATGATCAGAGTCTACATGTCGTCTCAGGGCACCACTCAACAGATTCTTCTTAGGTTTCCTCTGACACTCCTCCTCCTCCTACTCATCACAAGATGGGGTTTATTTACAGACTTCTTCACATTCAGTGTTCTACACCATTCAGTGTTCTACACCATTCAGTGTTCTACACCATTCAGTGTTCTACACCATTCAGTGTTCTACACCATTCAGTGTTCTACACCATTCAGTGTTCTACACCATTCAGTGTTCTACACCATTCTCGTAGAGGTACAAAACAGGACTTTCACTCAACATTCTCTCACCCTACAATCCATCTGGAAAATGATCATTTGTCAGAGATAACAGGTTGAAATTAGGAGGGGGGCAGTTGTGCTTTCTGGGTAGAATGTATCAGTTTGTGTGGTAATATTCACAATCCTCCTTTACCTCTGACTTTATAACAGTCTTGGGTCCGTGGCGGTATGATCCGACCCGTTGGCGTACCTTGGAGCGTCTCTCCCCTGCCTCCAGGGGGAAATCACCAGGAAGCTCTCCTGTCAGCTCCTGTTATAGATGAATACACCACATTAACAGGAGAGATCACCAGGAAGCTCTCCTGTCAGCTCCCGGAGAGGACAAACATAGACACAGAACATGACCATAACATGACCATAACATGACCATAACATTACCGATACAATACAATAACATGACCATAACATTACCAGAACATGACCATAACATTACCAGAACATGACCAGAACATTACCAGAACATGACCGGAACATGACCAGAACATTACCGGAACATGACCAGAACATTAACAGAACACACTAGTCAACGGCGAGTGCACTGACCGTCTCCTGCAGACAGACCCTCCGTAGCTCAGCCAGTCTGGTATTCAGTAGAGTCTCCAGACTGCGTTTTCTCTCCTGTAGTTCTGTCATCCTTTCGACACGCTGCTCATCTCCCTCCGGACCGCCACCCAGCAGGTCTACAGAACACACCAAGGGTAGTGGGTTCAATCCCCGGGACCACCCATACACAAAAAAATTTATGCACGCATGACTGTAAAATCGCTTTGGATAAAAGCGTCCGCTAAATGGCATATTATTATTACATTATATTATGACGTGTTAAGTGTTGATCAAACAGGGCTATACATACATTCACTAAAAACGAATGCCTAAAATTACTATCACTAAATTAGGTATATAAAATAATGTCTTATTTCCTCACCAGGCACTGAGATGAGATGACCCTTGACCTCCATGTCAGGTGTGTTCCATGTGACCTCGCTGCTCTCAGTGCATCCCAACAGATCACTCACCTACACACACACACACACACACATTTACATTACATTTTAGTCATTTAGCAGACGCTCTTATCCAGAGCGACATACAGTTAGTGAATACATATTAATTTTTTTATACTGGCCCCCTGTGGGAATCGAACCCACAACCCTTGCGTTGCAAACGCCATGCTCTATCAACTGAGCTACATCCCTGCCGGCCATTCCCTCCCCTACCCTAGACGACACTGGGCCAATTGTGCGCCGCCCATGAGTCTCCCGGTCGCGGCCGGCTGCGACAGAGCCTGGATTCAAACCAGGATCTCCAGTGGCACAGTTAGCACTGCGATGCAGTGCCTTAGACCACTGCGCCACTCAGGAGTACACACACACACACACACACACACACACACACACACACACACACACACACACACACAGAGGGGGGATGGACCACTCCAGTCCTTGGGGGCCACAGTGTCTGCTGGTGTTTGTCCTTGTTTTTCTAAAATCAGGTTTCGACCTAGAAAACTGGTGTGTATACTTGTGTGTTACGGAGTGGCAGGCAAGAGGGACGCTATACCGCTGCTGGCTGGGCTGTATTCAGCACAGTACTGCAGTACTGATACAGGCCTGACGGGGGCGCCACTCAACAGTACTGATACAGGCCTGACGGGGGCGCCACTCAACAGTACCGATACAGGCCTGCTCTGTTTACAACAACAAAGCTTCATGAGAAACCAGGCAACTGCATGTTGGAGAGTGGAGGCAGAGTTGAACCAAAGCTGTGTAAATAAAGGTTAAAGGATTGCGCTGAATCAGGATGGGGTTATATTGTTGGAGAATAAGGACTAGTTTCAGACTGTCAGTGAGACAGAAAAAGGAACCCCCATGTTTACTCAAAACACAGCTAGACTGAGACGGAGAGATGGAGAGATGGAGAGATGTTTTGTGTTATGAGATGTGTTGTGATATAGGATTGATTAAAGGCTTGTCGTGTTTCAGTGCAACACTGCACTCCACGACCCCTCTTTCCAACCAACCAAGCAATCACAGGCCTGTCCAGACGCAACCCTTAGCCCCTAGGCACCTCTCCCCTCTCCCTCTCCCTCTCCCCCTCCCTCTCCCCTCCTCCCTCCTCCTCTCCCCTCTCCCCTATCCCCTCTCCCCTCTCCCTCTCCCCTCTCCCCTATCCCCTCCTCCCTCTCCCCTCCTCCCTCTCCCTCCTCCCCTCTCCCCTCTCCCTCTCCCTCTCCCTCCCCCTCCCCCCTCCCCCTCTCCCCCCCTCCTCTCCCCTCTCCCCTCTCCCTCTCCCCTCTCCCTCCTCCCTCTCCCTCCCTCCTCTCCCTCCTCCCCTCTCCCCTATCCCCTCTCCCTCTCCCCTATCCCCTCTCCCTCCTCCTCTCCCCTATCCCCTCTCCCTTCTCCCCTCTCCCTCTCCCTTCTCCCCTCCCCCCTCTCCCTCTCCCTCTCCCCTCTCCCTCCTACTCTCCCTCTCCCCTCTCCCTCTCCCCTCTCCCCTCCCTCCCTCCCTCTCCCTCTCCCCTCTCCCTCCCTCTCCCCTCTCCCTCTCCCCCTCTCCCTCTCCCTCTCCCCCTCTCCCCTCTCCCTACTCCCTCTACCCTCTCCCCTCTCCCCTCTCCCTCTCCCTCCTCCTCTCCCTCCTCCCCTCCTCCTCTCCCCTCTCCCCTCCCCTCTCCCCCGTCTCCCCCTCTTCTCCCCCCTCCTTCCCCTCCCCCTCTCCTCTTCCCCTCCTCCCTCCTCCCCTCCTCCCCCCCTCCCCTCCCTCCCTCTCCCTCCTCCTCCCCTCCCTCTCCCCTCTCACCCTCCTTCCCTCTCCCCCTCTCCCCTCTCCCCTCCTCCCTCTCCCTCCCCCTCCTCCCTCTCCCTCCTCTCCCTCCCTCTCCCTCCTCCCCTCTCCTCGTCCCTCTCCCTCTCCCCCCCCCCCCCTCCTCCCTCCTCCCCTCTCCCCCTCCCCTCCTCCCTCTCCCTCTCCCCTCCCATCCCCCTCCCCTCCCCCTCTCCCCCTCCGCTCCTCCCTCTCCCCTCCTCCCTCTCCCCTCTCCCCTCTCCCTCCTCCCTCTCCCCTCTCCCCTCTCCCTCTCCTCTCCTCCTCCCTCTCCCTCTCCCTCTACCCTCCTCCCCTCCTCCCTCTCCCCTCTCCCTCTCCCCTCTCCCTCTCCCTTAGCCCCTAATCCTGTGAAAGGATTAGATAGATGTAAGCAATTTCACCTTTAGCCTGGAAAAAAATTAAAGTAAAAGAAAAAGTACTCAATTGTCAGAAACCTTAAAAGAAAATGACTCAAGTAAAAGTGAAATAGTAAAAATAAATACTACTTAGTATTTGGTTTACAATGTACTTGAGTATCAAAAGTAAATGGAACTGCTAAAATGTACTTAAGTAAAAGTATAAACCATTTCAAATTCCGTATATTAAGCAAACCAGCCGGCACAATTCTATTTTATTTTTAATTGACGGTTAGCCAGGGGCACACTCCAACACTCAGACATCATTTACAAACAAAGCATTTAGTGAGTCCGCCAGATCAGAGGCAGTAGAGATGACCAGGGATGTTCTCTTGATAAGTGTGTGAATTCAACCATTTTCCTGTCAAAATGTAACGAGTACTTTAAGGGTGTCGGGGAAAATATATGGAGTAAAAAGTACATTATTTTCTTTAGGAATGCAGTGAAGTAAAAGTAAAAGTTGTAAAAAATATAAATAGTTAAGTAAAGTACAGATACCTAGGTCTAGGGAGTAGGGGGCTAGGGAGTAAGGGGCTAGGGAGTAGGGGGCTAGGAAGCAGGGTCTAGGGAGTAGGGGGCTAGGGAGTAGGGGTCTAGGGAGTAGGGGTCTAGGGAGTAGGGGGCTAGGTTATTTTTTGTGGCCGGCCCTACTACAAGGATGACCCTGGGGTGCCTGGGAACAGGAAGTGAACAGGAA
Organism: Coregonus sp. 'balchen'; assembly: GCA_902810595.1. Lineage (NCBI taxonomy): Eukaryota > Metazoa > Chordata > Actinopteri > Salmoniformes > Salmonidae > Coregonus > Coregonus sp. 'balchen'. The sequence goes on from LR778276.1 coordinate 47,700,820, forward strand.
ACAGGAACAGAAAACGCGTCATCAAGCAGGAAGTCAGAGAGGGAAACAGAACAGAGAGGAGGAGAGACATAACACTGAAGAACAGAAATAATACACACACACACACACACACACACACACACTAAAGAACAGAAATACACTATATATACAAAAGTATGTAGACAACCCTTCAAATTAGTAGATTCAGCTATTTCAGCCACACCCGTTGCTGACAGGTGTATAAAATCGAGCACAGAGCCATGCAATCTCCATAGACAAACATTGGTAGTAGAATGGCCTTACTGAAGAGCTCAGTGACTTTCAACGTGGCACCGTCACAGGATGTCACCTTTCCAACAAGTCAGTTCATCATATTTCTGCCCTGCTAGAGCTGCCCCGGTCAACTGTAAGTGCTGTTATTGTGAAGTGGAAACGTCTAGGAGCAACAACGGCTCAGCCGGCGAAGTCGTAGGCCACACAAGCTCACAGAACGGGACCGCCGAGTGCTGAAGCACGTAGTGCGTAAATATCGTCTGTCCTCGGTTGCAACACTCACTACCGAGTTCCAAACTGCCTCTGGAAGCAACGTCAGCACAATAACTGTTCGTCGGGAGCTTCATGAAATGGGTTTCCATGGCCGAGCAGCTGCACACAAGCCTAAGATCACCATGCACGATGCCAAGCGTCGGCTGGAGTGGTGTAAAGCTTGCCGCCATTGGACTCTGGAGCAGTGGAAACGTGTTCTCTCGAGTGATGAATCACCCTTCACCATCTGTCAGTCCGACGGACAAATCTGGGTTTGGCAGATGCCAGGAGAACGAACGCTTCCTGCCGAATGCATAATGGCAACTATAAAGTTTGGTGGAAGAGGAATAATGGTCTGGGGCTGTTTTTCATGGTCGGGCTAGGCCCCCTGGTTCCAGTGAAGGGAAATCTTAACGCTACAGCATACAATGACATTCTAGATGATTCTGTGCTTCCAACCTGGTGGCAACAGTTTGGGGAAGGCCCTTTCCGGTTTCAGCATGACGATTCCCCCCCGTGTAGAAGGCAAAGTCTATCAAGAAATGGTTTGTTGAGATCGCTGTGGAAGAACTTGACTGGGGGGGACCAACTCCATATGAATGCCCATGATTTTGGAATGAGATGTCCAATGAACAGGTGTCCACATACTTTTGGTCATGTAGTGAATCAATAGATACACACACCATAACACTAAAGAACATCAATAATACACAGAAATCTATTCCCTACATAGTGCACTACTTTTGACCAGAGCCCTATGGGGCTAGGTTGCCATTTGGGACGTGTAGCTCAGTTGGTAGAGCATGGCACTTGCAATGCCAGGGTTGTGGGTTCGATTCCCAAGGGGATAAAGTATGATAAATGTATGCATTCACTACTATAAGTGGCTCCAGATAAAGAGTGTCTGCTAAATTTGTGGTAGACCAGACAATCAGAACGGAACAGAATAACTAAATACCTGTGAAACCTCCCAGACTCCAGTAAGCAATGTGGTGACAATCTAGCAGGACCGTTATATATCACTTGGTCAACTACACTTAGCGTAAACAATGATTATCCTGCTTGTTCCTGTTGAACAGATCTGGGAGAGGACAACTCCTAACATATAATTACAACAGATAGAGAGAGAGAGAGAGAGAGAGAGAGGAGAGAGAGAGAGAGAGAGAGAGATAGAGAGAGCAGAGAGAGAGAGAGAAGAGAGACGAGAGAGAGATGAGAGCAGAGACGAGAGAGAGACAGAGAAAGTAGAGAGATGAAGGGGGGAAAGAGAGAAGAGATTCGACGATAGGAGAGAGAGAAGAATAGAGAGAGAGGAGAGAGAGAGAGAGAAGAGAGAGATAGAAGAGAAGATGAGGAGAGAGATGGAGAGACGAGAAACAGAGAGAGGAGATAGAAGAGTAGGAGAGCGGAGAGAGGAGAATGAGAGAGCGAGAGAGAGAGAAAGAAAGAAAGAGAGAGAAGGCAGGGAGAGAGAGCAAGATAATTGAAATTGACAGAGAGAGAGAGAGAGAGAGAGAGAGAGAGAAGGCAGGGAGAGAGAGAGAGAGATAGAGAGAAAGAGAGAGAGATAGATAGAGAGAGAGAGAGAGAGAGAGAGAGAGTGAGAGAGCGAGATAGAAGAGTGAGAGAAAGAGGGCAGGGAGAGAGAGAGAGAGAGAGATAGAGAGAAAGAAGGCAGGGAGAGAGAGAGCGAGAGAGAGAGCGAGAGAGAGAGCAAGAAAGAGAAGGCAGGGAGAGAGAGAGAAAGAAGGCAGGCAGTGATCTACAATACATAATTATACAGAGGTCACATAAGGCTGAATGAGAGAGGAGGGAGAGAGAGGGAGAGAGGGAGAGGGAGAGGGAGAGGGAGGAGGGAGAGGGAGGAGGGAGGAGGGAAAGCGTGAACGAGAAAGAGAGAGAGACACACAGACAATGATCTATGATCCAGGATGTGTTAGATGTGTTAGTATATCAGAGGTCACCGAGGGGAGAAGGAAAGTGATTGGCCAGGGATGACAGACAAGGCAGCAGTAAAATACATGAACAAACAGAAGGTCCTCACATTGGCCGCGTCCCAAATGGTACCCTATTCCCTATATAGTGCACTACTTCATACCATGGACCATGGTCAAAAGTAGTGGACTACAGTTGAAGTCGGAAGTTTACATACACTTAGGTTGGAGTCATTAAAACTCGTTTTTCAACCACTCCACAAATTTCTTGTTAACAAACTATAGTTTTGGCAAGTCGGTTAGGACGTCTACTTTTGTGCGTGACACAAGTAATGTTTCCAACAATTGTTTACAGACAGATTATTTCACTTATAATTCACTGTATCACAATTCCAGTGGGTCAGAAGTTTACATACACTAAGTTGACTGTGCCTTTAAACAGCTTGGAAAATTCCAGAAAATGATGTCATGGCTTTAGAAGCTTCTGACAGGCTAATTGACATCATTTGAGTCAATTGGAGGTGTACCTGTGGATGTATTTCAAGGCCTACCTTCAAACTCAGTGCCTCTTTGCTTGACATCAGCCAAGACCTCAGAAAAGAAATTGTAGACCTCCACAAGTCTGGTTCATCCTTGGGAGCAATTTCCAAACGCCTGAAGGTACCACGTTCATCTGTACAAACAATAGTACGCAAGTATAAACACCATGGGACCACACAGCCGTCATTCCACTCAGGGAGGAGACGTGTTCTGTCTCCTAGAGATGAACGTTCTTTGGTGCGAAAAGTGCAAATTAATTCCAGAACAACAGCAAAGAACCTTGTGAAGATGCTGGAGGAAACAGGTACAAAAGTATCTATATCCACAGTAAAACGAGTCCTATATCGACATAACCTGAAAGGCCGCTCAGCAAGGAAGAAGCCACTGCTCCAAAACCTCCATAAAAAAGCCAGACTACGGTTTGCAACTGCACATGGGGACAAAGATCGTACTTTTTGGAGAAATGTCCTCTGGTCTGATGAAACAAAAATAGAACTGTTTGGCCATAATGACCATCGTTATGTTTGGAGGAAAAAGGGGGTTGCTTGCAAGCCGAAGAACACCATCCCAACCGTGAAGCACGGGGGTGGCAGCATCATGCTGTGGGGGTGCTTTGCTGCTGGAGGGACTGGTGCACTTCACAAAATAGATGGCATCATGAGGAAGGAAAATTATGTGGATATATTGAAGCAACATCTCAAGACGTCAGTCAGGAAGTTAAAGCTTGGTCACAAATGGGTCTTCCAAATGGACAAGCATACTTCCAAAGTTGTGGCAAAATGGCTTAAGGACAACAAAGTCAAGGTATTGGAGTGGCCATCACAAAGCCATGACCTCAATCCTATAGAAAATGTGTGGACAGAACTGAAAAAGCGTGTGCGAGCAAGGAGACCTACAAACCTGACTCAGTTACACCAGCTCTGTCAGGAGGAATGGGCCAAAATTCACCCAACTTATTGTGGGAAGCTTGTGGAAGGCTACCCGAAACGTTTGACCCAAGTTAAAGGCAACGCTACCAAATACTAATTGAGCGTATGTAAACTTCTGACCCACTGGGAATGTGATGAAAGAAATAAAAGCTGAAATAAATAATTCTCTCTACTATTATTCTGACATTTCACATTCTTAAAATAAAGTGGTGATCCTAACCGAGCTAAAACAGGGAATTTTTACTAGGATTAAATGTCAGGAATTGTGAAAAACAGTTTAAAATGATGTAAATGTAAATGTAAATGTATTTGGCTAAGGTGTATGTAAACTTCCAACTTCAATTGTATTTAATATAGTGACTGGACTATTCATACATTTTACTATTAAAAGTTATTTTTAAAAAATATATATGACTGAGAAATATAGTGTGTTAGCAGCATGGTTAAAAGTTTAAGTTTAAATGATGTAAATGTAAATCTAAGGTGTATGTAAACTTCCGACTTCAACTGTATGTAAGGAATAGAGTTCCTTTTGGGAGCTTGTAAAGGTTAAAGGTTAAAGGTTACTGCTAAACTGCTGTCACTATGATGCTCATTTCATTGTTGTTTTGTTAGGTTGAATTGATTTGTGACATGAATCTCATGATCATTTTTTTAAACTTCCCTAACTGACCACGAATTTTAAAAACTCCTCAATGAAAAACAAAACTTATGGTCAATTCTTAGTTGATGAATCAAAATCGAATTGACTGAACTGACCCCAACCCTGGACTGTATTCTGTAACAAACAGTGAACAACAGACCAGTGAGGAGGAATGGACAGGACAGGACAAGACAGGACTGGACAAGACGGGACAGGCTGTGTGTCAAGTAGGGGCTTGGAGAGCAGAGCAGATCAGACACGACCGGGTGAGGACACAGGAATACTAGAGGAGAGGATGAGGGCAGGGGATGAGAGGAGGAGAAGGGAGAGGAGGAGGGGGAGGGGGAGGAGGGGAGAGGAAGAGGAGGAGGGGGAGGAGGAGGAGGAAGAGAGGAAGAGGAGGAGGGGAGAGGAAGAGGAGGAGGAGGAGGAAGGGAGAGGAGGAAGGCCATTTATTTTACCATTTGTTTCAATCTGCTCCACAACACATGGTGCCTGCAGTTGATGTGTGTGCCTGCTGCTGTCCTACCAATGTCCCTAAAGCATGTTTCCACAGCACATGGTGCCTGCTGTTGATGTGTGTGCCTGCTGCTGTCCTACCAATGTCCCTAAAGCATGTTTCCACAACACATGGTGCCTGCTGTTGATGTGTGTGCCTGCTGCTGTCCTACCAATGTCCCTAAAGCATGTTTCCACAACACATGGTGCCTGCTGTTGATGTGTGTGCCTGCTGCTGTCCTACCAATGTCCCTAAAGCATGTTTCCACAACACATGGTGCCTGCTGTTGATGTGTGTGCCTGCTGCTGTCCTACCAATGTCCCTAAAGCATGTTTCCACAACACATGGTGCCTGCTGTTGATGTGTGTGCCTGCTGCTGTCCTACCAATGTCCCTAAAGCATGTTTCCACAACACATGGTGCCTGCTGTTGATGTGTGTGCCTGCTGCTGTCCTACCAATGTCCCTAAAGCATGTTTCCACAACACATGGTGCCTGCTGTTGATGTGTGTGCCTGCTGCTGTCCTACCAATGTCCCTAAAGCATGTTTCCACAACACATGGTGCCTGCTGTTGATGTGTGTGCCTGCTGCTGTCCTACCAATGTCCCTAAAGCATGTTTCCACAACACATGGTGCCTGCTGTTGATGTGTGTGCCTGCTGCTGTCCTACCAATGTCCCTAAAGCATGTTTCCACAGCACATGGTGCCTGCTGTTGATGTGTGTGCCTGCTGCTGTCCTACCAATGTCCCTAAAGCATGTTTCCCACAACACATGGTGCCTGCTGTTGATGTGTGTGCCTGCTGCTGTCCTACCAATGTCCCTAAAGCATGTTTCCACAACACATGGTGCCTGCTGTTGATGTGTGTGCCTGCTGCTGTCCTACCAATGTCCCTAAAGCATGTTTCCACAACACATGGTGCCTGCTGTTGATGTGTGTGCCTGCTGCTGTCCTACCAATGTCCCTAAAGCATGTTTCCACAACACATGGTGCCTGCTGTTGATGTGTGTGCCTGCTGCTGTCCTACCAATGTCCCTAAAGCATGTTTCCACAACACATGGTGCCTGCTGTTGATGTGTGTGCCTGCTGCTGTCCTACCAATGTCCCTAAAGCATGTTTCCACAACACATGGTGCCTGCTGTTGATGTGTGTGCCTGCTGCTGTCCTACCAATGTCCCTAAAGCATGTTTCCACAACACATGGTGCCTGCTGTTGATGTGTGTGCCTGCTGCTGTCCTACCAATGTCCCTAAAGCATGTTTCCACAACACATGGTGCCTGCTGTTGATGTGTGTGCCTGCTGCTGTCCTACCAATGTCCCTAAAGCATGTTTCCACAACACATGGTGCCTGCTGTTGATGTGTGTGCCTGCTGCTGTCCTACCAATGTCCCTAAAGCATGTTTCCACAACACATGGTGCCTGCTGTTGATGTGTGTGCCTGCTGCTGTCCTACCAATGTCCCTAAAGCATGTTTTCCACAACACATGGTGCCTGCTGTTGATGTGTGTGCCTGCTGCTGTCCTACCAATGTCCCTAAAGCATGTTTCCACAACACATGGTGCCTGCTGTTGATGTGTGTGCCTGCTGCTGTCCTACCAATGTCCCTAAAGCATGTTTCCACAACACATAAATAACAGTCTGCACCTTCCCAATATAATAACGGTCTGCACCTTCCCAATATAATAACGGTCTGCACCTTCCCAATATAATAACGGTCTGCACCTTCCCAATATAATAACGGTCTGCACCTTCCCAATATAATAACGGTCTGCACCTTCCCAATATAATAACGGTCTGCACCTTCCCAATATAATAACGGTCTGCACCTTCCCAATATAATAACGGTCTGCACCTTCCCAATATAATAACGGTCTGCACCTTTCCAATATAATAACGGTCTGCACCTTCCCAATATAATAACGGTCTGCACCTTCCCAATATAATAACGGTCTGCACCTTCCCAATATAATAACGGTCTGCACCTTCCCAATATAATAACGGTCTGCACCTTCCCAATATAATAACGGTCTGCACCTTCCCAATATAATAACGGTCTGCACCTTCCCAATATAATAACGGTCATCACTTTCCCAATATAATAACGGTCTGCACCTTCCCAATATAATAACGATCTGCACCTTCCCAATATAATAACGGTCTGCACCTTCCCAATATAATAACGGTCATCACCTTCCCAATATAATAACGGTCTGCACCTTCCCAATATAATAACGGTCTTCACCTTCCCAATATAATAACGGTCATCAGTTTCCCAATATAATAACGGTCTACATCTTCCCAATATAATAATGGTCTGCACCTTCCCAATATAATAACGGTCTGCACCTTCCCAATATAATAACGGTCATCAGTTTCCCAATATACTAACGGTCTTCACCTTCCCAATATAATAACGGTCTTCACCTTCCCAATATAATAACGGTCTGCACCTTCCCAATATAATAACGGTCTGCACCTTCCCAATATAATAACGGTCATCACTTTCCCAATATAATAACGGTCTGCACCTTCCCAATATAATAACGGTCTTCACCTTCCCAATATAATAATGGTCCGCACCTTCCCAATATAATAACGGTCATCACTTTCCCAATATAATAACGGTCTGCACCTTCCCAATATAATAACGGTCTTCACCTTCCCAATATAATAACGGTCTGCACCTTCCCAATATAATAACGGTCATCAGTTTCCCAATATACTAACGGTCTTCACCTTCCCAATATAATAACGGTCTTCACCTTCCCAATATAATAACGGTCATCACCTTCCCAATATAATAACGGTCTGCACCTTCCCAATATAATAACGGTCATCACTTTCCCAATATAATAACGGTCTTCACCTTCCCAATATAATAACGGTCTTCACCTTCCCAATATAATAACGGTCCGCACCTTCCCAATATAATAACGGTCATCACTTTCCCAATATAATAACGGTCATCACTTTCCCAATATAATAACGGTCTGCACCTTCCCAATATAATAACGGTCATCAGTTTCCCAATATAATAACGGTCTGCACCTTCCCAATATAATAACGGTCCGCATCTTCCCAATATAATAACGGTCCGCACCTTCCCAATATAATAACGGTCCGCACCTTCCCAATATAATAACGGTCCGCATCTTCCCAATATAATAACGGTCCGCACCTTCCCAATATAATAACGGTCCGCACCTTCCCAATATAATAACGGTCCGCACCTTCCCAATATAATAACGGTCTGCACCTTCCCAATATAATAACGGTCCGCACCTTCCCAATATAATAACGGTCCGCACCTTCCCAATATAATAACGGTCTGCACCTTCCCAATATAATAACGGTCGGCACCTTCCCAATATAATAACGGTCGGCACCTTCCCAATATAATAACGGTCCGCACCTTCCCAATATAATAACGGTCTGCACCTTCCCAATATAATAACGGTCTGCACCTTCCCAATTTAATAAATGCATTCTCATTTGATGTGTTGTGTCTAAACTCTCTATTCATGTTTACTGCCACAACAAATGAACTGAATTTTCACATTTCCATTGAGTACGGAATTGACCCCAACTCTGATGATATAGACTCTAATATCACTGTAACTCTGATGATATAGACTCTAATATCACTGTAACCCTGGCACTAAACACATCACCTGCTCATGTACACTAGTTAGAATACAGTAAGACAGGAAAGATACAGTTAGAATACAGTAAGACAGGAAAGATACAGTTAGAATACAGTAAGACAGGAAAGATACAGTTAGAATACAGTAAGACAGGAAATATACAGTTAGAATACAGTAAGACAGGAAAGATAGGAAAGACACAGTTAGAATACAGTAAGACAGGAAAGATACAGTTAGAATACAGTAAGACAGGAAAGATACAGTTAGAATACAGTAAGACAGGAAAGATACAGTTAGAATACAGTAAGACAGGAAAGATACAGTTAGAATACAGTAAGACAGGAAAGATAGTTAGAATACAGTAAGACAGGAAAGATACAGTTAGAATACAGTAAGACAGGAAAGACAGTTAGAATACAGTAAGACAGGAAAGATACAGTTAGAATACAGTAAGACAGGAAAGATACAGTTAGAATACAGTAAGACAGGAAAGATAGTTAGAATACAGTAAGACAGGAAAGATAGTTAGAATACAGTAAGACAGGAAAGATACAGTTAGAATACAGTAAGACAGGAAAGACAGTTAGAATACAGTAAGACAGGAAAGATACAGTTAGAATACAGTAAGACAGGAAAGATACAGTTAGAATACAGTAAGACAGGAAAGACACAGTTAGAATACAGTAAGACAGGAAAGACAGGTAAGACACAGTTAGAATACAGTAAGACAGGAAAGATACAGTTAGAATACAGTAAGACAGGAAAGACAGTTAGAATACAGTAAGACAGGAAAGACAGTTAGAATACAGTAAGACAGGAAAGATACAGTTAGAATACAGTAAGACAGGAAAGATACAGTTAGAATACAGTAAGACAGGAAAGATAGTTAGAATACAGTAAGACAGGAAAGATATAGTTAGAATACAGTAAGACAGGAAAGATACAGTTAGAATACAGTAAGACAGGAAAGATACAGTTAGAATACAGTAAGACAGGAAATATACAGTTAGAATACAGTAAGACAGGAAAGATACAGTTAGAATACAGTAAGACAGGAAAGACAGTTAGAATACAGTAAGACAGGAAAGATACAGGCGCAGTAGAAAACCCATTCCAGAACAGAGCCTGCATGCACCATGGCCGAAACATGGGAGCATGTCCTACACCTGGAATAATCCTCCACCCCTGTATGTGTTTACCTCCTCCTCCACCCCTGTATGTGTTTACCTCCTCCACCCTGTGTGTGTTTCTACCTCCTCCACCCTGTGTGTGTTTCTACCCTCCTCCACCCTGTGTGTGTTTACCTCCTCCACCCTGTGTGTGTTTCTACCTCCTCCACCCTGTGTGTGTTTCTACCTCCTCCACCCTGTGTGTGTTTACCTCCTCCACCCTGTGTGTGTTTACCTCCTCCACCCTGTGTGTTTTCTACCTCCTCCACCCTGTGTGTTTCTACCTCCTCCACCCTGTGTTGTTTCTACCTCCTCCACCCTGTGTGTGTTTCTACCTCCTCCCCCTGTGTGTGTTTCTACCTCCTCCACCCTGTGTGTGTTTCTACCTCCTCCACCCTGTGTGTGTTCTACCTCCTCCACCCTGTGTGTTTCTACCTCCTCCACCCTGTGTGTGTTTACCTCCTCCACCCTGTGTGTGTTTTACCTCCTCCACCCTGTGTGTGTTTACCTCCTCCACCCTGTGTGTGTTTACCTCCTCCACCCTGTGTGTGTTTACCTCCTCCACCCTGTGTGTGTTTCTACCTCCTCCCCCCTGTGTGTGTTTCTACCTCCTCCACCCTGTGTGTGTTTCTACCTCCTCCACCCTGTGTGTGTGTCTACCTCCTCCACCCTGTGGGGTTCTCCTTTCTACTCCCACCCTGTGTGTGTTTACCTCCTCCACCCGTGTGTGTTTTATACCTCCTCCACCCTGTGTGTGTTTCTACCTCCTCCACCCTGTGTGTTTCTACCTCCTCCACCCTGTGTGTTTACCTCCTCCACCCTGTGTGTGTTTACCTCCTCCACCCTGTGTGTGTTTCTACCTCCTCCACCCTGTGTGTGTTTCTACCTCCTCCTCCACCCTTTTGTTGTTTCTACCTCCTCCTCCACCCTGTGTGTGTTTACCTCCTCCACCCTGTGTGTGTTTACCTCCTCCACCTGTGTGTGTTTACTTCACCTCCTCCACCCTGTGTGTTTTCTACCTCCCTCCCCCCTGTGTGTTTACCTCCTCCACCCTGTGTGTGTTTCTACCTCCTCCACCCTGTTGTGTTTCACCTCCTCCACCCTGTGTGTGTTTACCTTCTCCTCCAACCCTGTGTGTTTTACCTCCTGCACCCGTGTGTGTTTCTACCTCCTCCACCCTGTGTGTTTTTCGACCCTCCTCCACCCTGTGTGTTTACCTCCTCCACCCTGTGTGTGTTTTACCTCCTCCACCCCTGTGTGTTTTTCCTACCTCTCCCTCCACCCTGTGTGTTTTACCTCCTCCACCCTGTGTGTTTACCTCCTCCCCCTGTGTTTACCCCCTCCTCCACCCTGTGTGTGTTTATTCTACGGCTCCTCCACCCCTGTGTTTACCTCCCCCACCCTGTGTGTTCTACCTCCTCCACCCTGTGTGTGTTTCTACCTCTCCTCCACCCTGTGTGTTTTTACCCTCCTCCACCCTGTGTGTGTTTTCTAAACCCCCTCCACCCTGTGTGTGTTTTACCTCCTCCACCCTGTGTGTGTTTACCTCTCCACCCTGTTGTTACCTCCTCCACCCTGTTGGTGTTTTCTACCTCCTCCACCCTGTGTGTTTACCTCCTCCACCCTGTGTGTGTTTACCTCCTCCACCCTGTGTGTTTCTACCTCCTCCACCCTGGTGGTTTACCTCCTCCACCCTGTGTGTTTTCTACCTCCTCCACCTGTGTGTGGTTTACCTCCTCCACCCTGTGTGTGTTTACCTCCTCCACCCTGTGTGTGTTTTCTACCCCATCCTCCACCCTGTTGTGTTTTCTACCTCCTCCACCCTGTGTGTGTTCTACCTCTCACCCTGTGTTGTGTTTACCTCCTCCACCCTGTGGTGTTTTCTACCTTTTTCCTCCCACCCTGTGTGTGTTTCTACCCCTACCCTCCACCCTGTGTGTTTACACCCTCCTCCACCCTGTGTGTTTACCTCCTCACCCCTGTGTGTCTACTCTACTCCTCCACCCTGTGTGGGTGTTCTACCTCCTCCACCCTGTTTTGTGTTTCTCACCTCCTCCCACCCTGTTGTTTTTACCTCCTCCACCCTGTGTTTCTACCTCCTCCACCCTGTGTTGTGTTTACCTCCTCCACCCTGTGTGTGTCTACCTCCTCCACCTGTTTTCTACCTCCTCCACCCGGTGTGTGTTTAACCTCCTCCACCCTGTGTGTGGTTTACCTCCTCCACCCTGTGTGTTTCTACCTCCTCCACCCTGTGTGTGTTTCTACCTCCTCCACCCTGTGTTGTTCTACCTCCCCCACCCTGTGTGTGTTTACCTCCTCCACCCTGTGTGTGTTTACCTCCTCCACCCTGGTGTTTTTCAACCTCCTCCACCTGTGTGTGTTTACCTCCTCCACCCTGTGGTGTTTTACCTCCTCACCCGGTGTTTACCTCCTCCACCCTGTGTGTGTTACCTCCTCCACCCTGTGTTTTCTACCTCCTCCACCTGTGTGTGTTCTACCTACCTCCCCCCCCTGTGTGTTTCTACCTCCTCCACCCTGTGTGTTTCTACCTCCTCCACCCTGTGTGTGTTTTACCTCCTCCACCCTGTGTGTTTTTACCTCCTCCACCCTGTGTTTCTACCTCCTCCACCCTGTGTGTGTTACCCTCTCCACCCGTGTGTTTTACCTCCCCTCCACCCTGTGGTTTTTTTCTACCTCCTCCACCCTGTGTGTGTTCTACCTCCTCCCCCTGTGTGTGTTTTCACCTCCTCCACCCGGTGTGTGTTTCTACCTACCTCCACCCTTGGTGTTGCTACCTCCTCCACCCTGTGTTTTGTTTCTCACCTCCTCCACCCTGTGTTGTTTCTACCTACCCACTCCCACCCTGTGTGTGTTTACCTCCTCCCACCCTGTGTGTGTGTTTTCTACCTCCTCCACCCTGTGTGTTTTCCCCCTCCACCCTGTGTGTTCTACCTCCTCCACCCTGTGTGTGTTTCTACCTCCTCCACCCTGTGTGTGTTTCTACCTCCTCCACCCTGTGTGTTTACCTCCTCCACCCTGTGTGTGTTTACCTCCTCCACCCTGTGTGTGTTCTACCTCCTCCACCCTGTGTGGTGTTTCTACCTCCTCCACCCTGTGTGTGTTTACCTCCTCCACCCTGTGTGTTTACCTCCTCCACCCTGTGGTGTGTTTACCCCTCCTCCACCCTGTGTGTGTTCTACCTCCTCCACCCTGTGTGTTTTTCTAAACCCCCTCCACCCTGTGTGGTTTCTACCTCCTCCACCCTGTGTGTGTTTCTACACTCCTCCACCCTTGTGTGTGTTTCTACACCCTCCTCCACCCTGTGTGTGTTTTAAACCCCCTCCACCCTGGTTGTGTTTTTCTCACCTCCTCCACCCTGTGTGTGTTTTACCTCCTCCACCCTGTGTGTGTTTTTACCCATCCTCCACCCTGTGTGTGTTTACCTCCCCCACCCTGTGTGTGTTTACCTCCTCCACCCTGGGGTGTTTACCTCCTCCACCCTGTGGTGTTTTACCTCCTCACCCTGTGGTGTATACCTCCTCCACACCCCTGTGTGTGTTTCTACCTCCTCCACCCTGTGTGTGTTTACCTCCTCCACCCTGTGTGTGTTTTCTACCTCCTCCACCCTGTGTGTGTTTCTACCTCCTCCACCCTGGTGTGTTTACACCTCCTCCACCCTGTGTGTGTTTACCTCCTCCACCCGTGTGTGTTTTACCTCCTCCACCCTGTGTTGTTCTACCTCCTCCCCTGTGTGTGTTTACCTCCCCCCCTGTGTGTTTTCTACCTCCTCCACCCTGTGTGTGTTTCTACCTCCTCCACCCTGTGTGTGTTCTACCTCCTCCACCCTGTGTGTTTTACCCTCCTCCACCCTGTGTGTGTTTACTCTCCTACCTTCTAACCTCCTCCACCCTGTGTGTGTTCTACCTGCCTCCCACCCTGTGTGTGGTTTCTCTAACCTCCCCCCCCACCCTGTGTTTATTGTGTGTCTACCTCCTCCACCCTTGTGTTACCTCCTCCACCTGTGTGGTTTTTTCACCTCCTCCACCCTGTGTGTGTTTTACCTCCGCCACCCTGTGGTTTTCTACCCTCCCCACCTGTGTGTTTTACCCTCCTCCACCCTGTGTGTTGTTACCTACCTCCTCCACCCTGTGTGTTTCACTACCTCCTCCACCCTGTGTGTGTTTACCTCCTCCACCCTGTGTGTGTTTTACCTTCCCTTTTCTACCTCCTCCACCCTTGTGTGTTTACCCTCCTCCACCCTGTGTGTGTTTCCTTCTCCTCCTCCACCCTGTGTGTGTTTACCTCCCCACCCTGTTGTGTGTTTACCTCCTCCACCCTGGTGTGTTTCTACCCTCCTCCACCCTGTGTGTGTTTCTACCTCCTCCACCCTGTGGTGTTTTCTCACCTCCTCCACCCTGTTGTGTGCTACCTCTCCACCTGTGTGTTTACCTCCTCCACCTGTGGGGTTTTCTACCTCCTCCACCCGTGTGTTTTCCTACCTCCTCCACCCTGTGTTTTACCTCCTCCACCCTGTGTGTTGTTACCCTCCACCTGTGTGGTTTACCTCCTCCACCCTGTGTGTGTTTCTACCTCCTTCCACCCTGTGTGTGTTTACCTCCTCCACCCTGTGTTTTTTCTACCTCCTCCACCCTGTGTGGTTTTACCTCCTCCACCCTTGTGTGTGTTCTCCTCCTCCACCCGTGTGTTTCTACCCCCCTCCACCCTGTGTGTGTTTCTACTCCTCCACCCTGTGGTGTTTACCTCCTCCACCCTGTGGTGTTTCCCCTCCACCCTGTGTGGTTTACCTCCTCCACCCTGTGTGTGTTTACCTCCTCCACCCTGTGTGTGTTCTACCTCCTCCACCCTGTGGGTTTTTCACCTCCTCCACCCTTGTGTGTTTCCTACCTCCTCCACCCTGTGTGTGTTCTACCTCCTCCACCCTGTGTGTGTTTACCTCCTCCACCCTGTTGTGTTTACCTCCTCCACCCTGTGTGTGTTTACCTACCCACCCTGTGTCTTACCTCCTCACCCTGTGTGTTTCTTCTACCTCCTCCACCCTGTGTGTGTTTCTACCTCCTCCACCCTGGTGTTGTTTCTACCTCCTCCACCCTGGTGTTTTCTACCTCCTCCACCCTGTGTGTTTCTCCCACCTCCTCCACCCTTGTTTTTACCTCCTCCACCCTGTGTGTGTTTTACCCCCTCCACCCGGTGGTTCTACCTCCTCCACCCTTGTGTGTTTTCTCTCCCCTTGCTTTTTTCTACCTCCTCCACCCTTGTGTGTTCTACCCTCCTCCACCCTGTGTTGTTTCCCCCACCCTCTCCACCTGTGTGTGTTCTACCTCCTCCACCTTGTGTGTTTTACCCCTCCTCCACCCTGTTGTGGTTTACCTCCTCCACCCTGTGTGTTTTACCTCCTCCACCTGTGTGTTTTCTACCTCCTCCACCCTTTTTGTTTCACCTCCTCCACCCTGTGTGTGTTTTCTACCTCCTCCACCCGTGTGTGTTTCTACCCTCCTCCACCCTGTGTGTGTTTCCCACCCCCTCCACCCTGTGTGTGTTTCTACCCCCTCCACCCTGTGTGTTTTTACCTCCTCCACCCTTTTGTGTTTACCTCCTCCACCCTTGTTGTTTCTACCTCTACTCCTCCACCCTGTGTGTTTCTACCCTCCTCCACCCTGTGTGTCTTTCTACCTCCTCCACCCTGTGTTTTTCTACCCTCCTCCACCCTGTGTGTGTTTCTACCCTCCACCCTGTGTGTTTCTACCTCCTCCCCACCTGTGTGTGTTTACCTCCTCCACCCTGTGTGTGTTTCTCCTCCTCCACCCTGTGTGTGTTCTACCTCCTCCACCTGTGTGTTCTACCTCCTCCACCCTGTGTGTGTTTACCTCCTCCACCCTGTGTGTTTCTACCTCCTCCACCCTGTGTGTGTTTCTACCTCCTCCACCCTGTGTGTGTTTACCTCTCCACCCTGTGTGTTTTTCTACCTTTCTACCTCCTCCACCCTGTGTGTTTTTCCTCCCCACCGGTTGTTCTACCCTCCCCCTGTGTGTTGTTTCTACCTCCTCCACCCTGTGTGTTTCCACTCTAAACCCTCCTCCACCCTGTGTGTTGTTCTACCTCCTCCACCCTGTGGTGTTTCTACCTCCTCCACCCTGTGTGTGTTTCTCTACCTCCTCCACCCTGTGTGTGTTTCTACCCTATCCCACCTGTGTGTTCCCCCACCCTGTCCCCCCGGTGTGTTTCTATCCTACCTGCCCCCCCACCCTGTGGTTTTTTCCCACCCTCCTCCACCCTGTGTGTTTTTTACCTCCACCTGGTTTCTACCTCTCCACCCTGTGTGTTTACCTCTCCCCCACCCTGTGTGTGTTTTCTACCTCCTCCACCCTGTGTGTTTCTTACCTCCTCCTCCCACCCTGTTGTGTTTCTACCCTCCTCCCACCCTGTGTGTTTCTACCTCCTCCACCTACCCCCCCACCCTGTGTGTTTACCTCCCCCACCCTGTGTTGTTTTACCTCCTCCACCCTGTTGTGTTCTACCCCTCCTCCCCCTGTGTGTTTCTACCTCCTCCACCCTGTGGTGTGTTACCCTCCTCCACCCTGTTGTGTTTACCTCCTCCACCCTTGTGTTTCAACCTCCTCCACCCTGTGTGTGTTTTCCTCCCCTGTTACCTCCTCCACCCTGTGTGTGTTTTCTACCCTCCTCCACCCTGTGTGTGTTCTACCTCCTCCACCCTGTGTGTGTTCTACCTCCCCACCCTGTGTGTGTTTTCTACCTCCTCCACCCTGTGTGTGTTTCTACCTCCTCCACCCTGTGTGTGTTTACCTCCTCACCCTGGTTTTCTACCTCCTCCACCTGTGTGTGTTTTTCTACCACTCCTCCACCCTGTGTGTGTTTCTACCTCCTCCACCCTGTGTGTGTTTCCCGTACCCCCTCCTCCACCCTGTGTTTCCTCCCAAACCCCCTCCACCCTGTGTGTTTTCTACCTCCTCCACCCTGTGTGTGTTTCTTACCTCCTCCACCCTGTGTGTTTTCTACCAACCTCCCCCCACCCTGTGTGTGTTCTACCCCTCCTCCACCCTGTGTGTTTTCTACCTCCTCCACCCTGTGTGTGTGTTTACCTCCCCACCCTGTGGGTTTACCTCCTCCACCCTGTGTGTGTTCTACCCTCCTCCACCCTGTGTTGTTTTACCTCCTCCACCCTGTGTGTGTTTCTACCTCCTCCACCCTGTGTGTGTTTACCTCCTCCACCCTGTGTGTTTCTACCTCCTCACCCCTTTTTTTCCCTCCTCCACCCTGTGTGTGTTTCTACCTCCTCCACCCTGTGTGTGTTTCTACCCTCCTCCACCCTGTGTGTGTTCTACCTCCTCCACCCTGTGTGTGTTTCCTACCTCCTCCACCCTGTGGTGTTTTTACCTCCCCTCCACCCTGTGGTTGTTTTACCCCTCCTCCACCCTGTGTGTGTTTACCCCCCTCCACCCTGTGTGTTTTTCTACCTCCTCCACCCTGTGTGTGTTTCTACCTCCTCCACCCTGTGTGTGTTTCTACCTCCTCCACCCTGTGTGTGTTTCCCTCCTCCACCCTGTGTGTGTTTCTACCTCCTCCACCCTGTGTGTGTTTCTACCTCCTCCACCCGTGTGTGTGTTTCTACCTCCTCCCACCCTGTGTGTGTTTACCTCCTCCACCCTGTGTGTGTTTACCTCCTCCACCCTGTGTTGTTTTACCTCCTCCCCCTGTGTGTGTTTACCTCCTCCCCCTCCACCCTGTGTGTGGTTCTACCTCCTCCACCCTGTGTGTGTTTACCTCCTCCCCACCCTGTGTGTGTTTCTACCTCTACCCTCCTCCACCCTGTGTGGTGTTTCTACCTCCTCCACCCTGTGTGTTTCCCACCTCCTCCACCCTGTGTGTGGGTTTTACCTCCTCCACCCTTTTGGTGTTTTACCTCCTCCACCCTGTGTGTGGGTTTCTACCTCCTCCACCCTGTGTGTTTACCTCCTCACCCTGTGTGTGTTTCTACCCCCTCCACCCTGTGTGTGTTTTACCTCCTCCACCCGGTGGGGTGTTTCTACCTCCTCCACCCTGTGTGTGTTTACCCTCCTCCACCCTGTGTGTTTCTACCTCCTCCACCCTGTGGTGTGTTACCTCCCCGCCCCCACCCTGTGTGTGTTCTAAACCCCTCCACCCGGTGTGTGTGTTTCTACCTCCTCCACCCTGGTTGTGTTTACCTCCGCCACCCTGTGTGTTTACCTCCCCCACCCTGTGTGGTTCTCTACCTCCTCCACCCTGTGTGTTTACCTCCTCCACCCTGTGTGTGTTTTCACCTCCTCCACCCTGTGTGTGTGTCTACCTCCTCCACCCTGGTGTGGGGTTCTACCTCCTACCCTGGGTGTTTACCTCCTCCACCCTGTGTGTGTTTCTACCTCCTCCACCCTGTGTGTGTTTCTACCTCCTCCACCCTGTGTGTGTTTCTACCCCCTCCACCCTGTGTGTGTTTCACCTCCTCCTCCACCCTGGGGTGTGTTTTCTACCTCCTCCACCCTGTGTGTGTTTCTCCTCCTCCACCCTGTGTGTGTTTACCTCCTCCACCCTGTGTGTTTTTTCTACCTCCTCCACCCTGTTTGTGTTTCTACCCTCCTCCCCCCCTGTGTGTTTTCCTCCTCCACCCTGTGTGTGTTTACTCCCCCCTCCACCCGTGTGTGTTTCTACCTCCCTCCACCCTGTGTGTGTTTTCTACCTCCTCCACCCTGTGTGTGTTCTACCTCCTCCACCCTGTGTGTGTTTCCTCACCTCCTCCACCCTGTGTTTTTTCTACCTCCTCCACCCTGTGTGTTTCTACCTCCTCCACCCTGTGTGTGTTTCCTACCCCCCTACCCCACCTCCTCCACCCTGTGTGTGTTTACCTCCTCCACCCTGTGGTGTTTACCTCCTCCACCCTGTGGGGTGTTTTCTACCTCCTCCACCCTGTGTGTGTGTTTTACCTCCTCCACCCTGTGTGTTTCGACCTCCTCCACCCTGTGGTGTGTTCTACCTCCTCCACCCTGTGTGTGTTTTTCTACCTCCTCCCCCTGTGGTGTTTTTCTACCTCCTCCACCCTGTGTGTGTTTTCTACCTCCTCCCCCTGGGTGGTTCGCTTACCTCCTCCACCCGGTTGTTTACCTCCTCCACCCCTGTGTGTGTTTTACCTTACCCGACCTCCCACCCTGTGTGTGTTTCTACACCTCCTCCACCCGTTGTGTTCTACCTCTCCACCCTGTGTGTGTTTCAACCTCCTCCACCCTGTGGTGGTTTCTACCTCCTCCACCCTTGTGTGTTTCTACCCTCCTCCCACCCTGTGTGTGTCTACCTCCTCCACCCTGTGTGTGTTCTATAACCTCCTCCACCCTGTGTGTGTTTCTCACCTCCTCCACCCTGTGTGTTTTCTACCCCCCTCCTCCACCCTGTGTGTGTTTCCCTCCTCCACCCTGTGTGTGTTTTTACCTCCTCCACCCGTGTGTGTTTCTACACCTCCTCCACCCTGTGTGTGTTTACTCACCTCCTCCACCCTTTGTGTTTCTACCTCCTCCACCCTTGTGTGTTTTACCTCCTCCACCCTTGGTGTGTTTCTACCTCCTCCACCCTGGTGTGTTTTTCTACCTCCTCCCCCTGTGTGTGTTTCTACCTCCTCCACCCTGTGTGGGGTTTACCTCCTCCCCCTGTGTGTGTTTACCTACCTCTCACCCTGTGTGTGTTTCTACCCCTCCTCCACCCTGTGTGTTTACCTCCCCACCCTGTTGTTTCTACCTCTCCACCCTTGGTTTTTACCCTCCTCCCCCTGTGTGTTTTCTACACCTCCTCCACCCTGTGTGTTTTCTACCCCTCCACCCTGTGGTGTTTCTACCCTCCTCCCCCTGTGTGTTTTCTACCTCCTCCACCCTGTTGTGTTTCTACCCTCTTCCCTTTTTTCCTCCTCCACCCTGTGTGTGTTTCTACCCTCCTCCACCCGTGTGTTTTTCTACCTCCTCCCCCTGTGGTGTTTCTACCACCTCCTCCACCCTGTGTGGTGACCTCCCCCCTGTGTTTTTACCTCCTCCACCCGGTGTGTTTTTCTACCCTCCACCCTGTGTGTTTCTACCTCCTCCACCCTGTGGTGTTTTCTAACCTCCTCCACCCTGTGTGTTTTACCTCCTCCACCCTGTGTTGTTCTACCTCCTCCACCTGGTGTTTCTACTCCTCCACCCTGTGTGTGTTCTACCTCCTCCCCCCTCCTCCACCCCGGTGTGTGTTCCTCCCCACCCTGTTGTGCTTTCTACCAACCTCCCCACCCTGTGTGTGTACTCCTCCACCCTTGTTGTTCTACCTCCCCACCCCTTGTGGTTTCACCTCCTCCCCTGTTGGTTTCTACCTCCCCCCCTGTTGTGTTTACTACCTCCTCCACCCTGGTGTGTTCTACCTCTCCCCCTGTGTTCCCCCTCCCCCCTGTGTTTTTCTACTTCCCCACCCGTGTTGGTTTCCGCATACTTGTTTTACTCTCCACCCTGTGGGTCACCCCACCCTGTTTGTTTCCCCCACCCTATCAACCTCTCCACCTTGGTTTTACCTCCTCCCCCTGTGTTTCTCCTCCCCCGTTTCACCTATGTTGTTTACTCTCCACCTTGGTTTTTCAGGGTATTTCCAACCTCTCATTGGGTTACTCCCACCTGGTTTTATTCACCTGTGTGTCTATCCCCCCGGTGTTTTCATACTGAGGAAATATCACTATGAAATACTTTCACTGGAAATATCACTGGGAAAATAATCACGGATTTCACTCCTCCACCCTGTGTGTGTTTACCTCCTCCACCCCTGCAGCAGCAAAGTCACAACTCAGCAGTTTGTCTGCCCTAGACCCAGAGCATTCAGCCTGATCCCAAAGGCCACACACACACACACACAGAGAGAGAGCATGCCTGTATTGATTAAGCCCACACTAACAAGGGCAAGTGGATACAGCTGCCATGTTTTCACATGGCCTCCCCTCCTCTCCTCTCCTCCCCTCACGTCTGCTCTCCTCTGTTCTCTCCTCCCCTCCCGTTTCCTCTCCTCTCCTCTCCTCCCCTCCCGTTTCCTCCCCTCCCCTCTCGTCTACATTTTACATTTTAGTCATTTAGCAGACGCTCTTATCCAGAGCGACTTACAGTTAGTGAGTGCATACATTATATTTTTTTAGTTTTCATACCCCCCGTGGGAATCGAACCCACAACCCTGGCGTTGTAAACACCATGCTCTACCAACTGAGCTACATCCCTGCCGGCCATTCCTCTCCTTTCTCACACAAGTCTCTACGGTTGCACTGCGTAAATCTCATTGAATCCCACACAGTAATGCACATGAATGGGTGGAGAGAATTAGAAAAATCACTAATCTAATACTTGCAGTCATATCACTGGGAATATCACTGGGAATATCATTGAATATCAATGAGAATATCACTGAATATCACTGGGAATTTCACCTTGAATTTCACTGAATATCACTGGGAATATAACTAGGAATATCACTTGGAATATCAATGGCAACATCACTGGGAATATCACTGAATATCACTGGGAATATCACTGAATATCACTGGGAATATCACTGGGAATTTCACTGAATATCACTGGGAATATCACTGGGAATATCACTGAATATCACTGGGAATATCACTGGGAATATCAATGAATATCACTGGGAATATCACTAGAAATATCACTGGGAATATCACTGGGAATATCACTGGGAATATCACTGGGAATATCACTGAATATCACTGGGAATATCACTGAATATCACTGGGAATATCAATGAATATCACTGGGAATATCACTAGAAATATCACTGGGAATATCACTGGGAATATCATTGGGAATATCACTGAATATCACTAGGAATATCACTGGAAATCATCACTGAATATCACTGGGAATATCACTGGGGATATCACTGTGGATATCACTGAATATCACTGGAAAAATCACTGGGAATATCACTGAATATCACTGGGAATATCACTGAATATCACTGGGAATATCACTGAATATCACTGGGAATATCACTGGGGATATCACTGTGGATATCACTGAATATCACTGGAAAAATCACTGGAAAAACCACTGGGAAAATCACTGGGAATATCACTGAATATCACTGGGAATATCACTGGATATCACTGGGGATATGACTGGGGATATGACTGGGGATATCACTGAATATCACTGAATATCACTGGAAAAATCACTGGAAAAATCACTGGGAATATCACTGGGAATATCACTGGGAATATCACTGGGAATATCACTGGGAATATCACTGGGAATATACTGGGAATACCACTTGGAATACCACTTGGAATATCACTGGGAATATCACTGAATATCACTGGGAATATCACTGGGAATATCACTGGGAATATCACTAGGAATATCAATAACATTATCACTGGGAATATCACTGTATATCACTGGGAATATCACTGGGAATATAACTAGGAATACCACTGGGAATATCACTGGGAATATCACTGGGAATATATCACTGGAAATATCAATGAATATCACTGGAAATATCACTGGGAATATCACTGGTAATATCACTAGGAATATCACTGGGAATATCAAATAATATCATGAATAATGCTCAAACGCATTAAGAAGGAAAGAAATTACACAAATGAACTTTTAACAAGGCACACCTGTTAATTTAAATGCATTCCAGGTGACTACCTAATGAAGCTGGTTGAGAGAATGCCAAGAGTGTGCAAAGTTGTCATCAAGGCAAAGGGTGGCAATTTGAAGAATCTCAAATATAAAATATATTTTGATTTGTTTAAAACTTTTTGGTTACTACATGATTCCATATGTGTTATTTCATAGTTTTGATGTCTTCACTATTATTCTACAATGTAGAAAAATAAAGAAAAACCCTTGAATGGATAGGTGTTCTAAAACTTTTGACCGGTAGTGTGTGTGTGTGTGTGTATGTATATATATATATATATATATATATATATATATATATATATATATATATATATATATATATTATATATATATATATATATCATAATACCTTATTTACCTAAGTATTCAGACCCTTTGCTATGAAACTTGAAATTGAGCTCAGGTGCATCTGTTTCCATTGGTCATCCTTGAGATGTTTCTACAAACTTCATCGGAGTCCACCTGCGGTAAAATTAAATTGATTGGACATGATTTGGAAAGGCACACACCTGTCTATATAAGGTCCCACAGTTGACAGTGCATGTCAGAGCAAAACTAAGCCATGAGGTTGAAGGAATTGTCCGTAGAGTGCCGAGACAGGATTGTGTCGGAGCACAGATCTGGGGAAGGGTACCGGCAAAACATTTCTGCAGCATTGAAGGTCCCCAAGAACACAGTGGCCTCCATCATTCTTAAATGGAAGAAGTTTGTGGCCGCCCTCAAAAAGGAAGCTTGCGCCCGTTAGAAGAGGGAGAAGTTCGACAGTTCTTGATTGGAAGAAGAGGGAGAAGTTCGACAGTTCTTGTTGGAAGAAGAGGAGAAGGGAAAAGAAGAAGAAGAAGAAGAAGAAGAAGAGAAGAAGAAGAAGAAGAAGAGAAAAAAGAAGAAGAAGAAGAAGAAGAAGAAGAAGAAGTAAAGAAGAAAAGAAGAAGAATAAAAGAAGAAGAAAAGAATAAGAAGAAAAGAAAAGAGAAGAAGAGAAACAGAAGAAACGCCAACGAAAAGCAATAAAACCGAAAAAAACTCCCTCCCTCCCACCCCTACCCACCCCCTCCCTCCTCCCTCCACCTCCTCCTCCTCCTCCTCCGCCTCCTCCTCCTCCTCCTCCTCCCTCCCCCCCTCCTCCTCCTCCTCTCCTCCTCCTCCTCCCTCCTCCTCCTCCTCCTCCTCCTCCTCCCCCTCCGCCTCCTCCTCCTCCTCTCACTCCTCCTCCTCCTCCTCAACATCCCCCCTCCTCCCTCGTCCGCCTAACCACCCCCACACCTATAACCAGGTCCCGGAAACAGTCCAGAGGAGGCCTGTCACTGGCCTTTCCCCTTTAACAAAGTAACAAACAATACTACTGTAGCTAGCTGGGAAGCCATATACATGACCAGTGATATCACAAAAATAGGATCCTACTTTTTTCAGAAAGACGAGATCCTTTGAGTGGAAATAATAATGCAACGTGGGGGATCATCTACTCACTGTACATTAATAGATGATATCTTCATTTGAACCAGTTTCTCACAGCAGGAAAATAATCCTGCAGCAACAGGAAATGTGAATTATTATGTGGATTATAATTAATTGAAATTTTTTGTAGGGGGTTGATACAATACATTTTTCATTAGGGGAAAACCAAGTCTGACATTTTAAAATGTTAATTACAAACTTTAGAAGCCTTTTTAAGCCTTGAATACAGTTTGCATTTCCTGCTATGCAGGAAAATTCCTGCAACAATAGGACGATCAAATTAAGATAAGGCATCTGTATATTATATAACGTGTATTGTAGATTATAAATCCACAACACAAGGTCAGAGAGGAGGGTCCTACATCCTCCTCTTCCATCACCATCTCCTGTCAGCCAGAACCCTGCCCTCCCTCTCTCTGGAGTAAACTCATCCTTTTGGCA
Organism: Coregonus sp. 'balchen'; assembly: GCA_902810595.1. Taxonomy (NCBI): domain Eukaryota; kingdom Metazoa; phylum Chordata; class Actinopteri; order Salmoniformes; family Salmonidae; genus Coregonus; species Coregonus sp. 'balchen'. The sequence continues at coordinate 47,725,289 of LR778276.1, forward strand.
GGCTTGAGGTCTAGGGGGCACAGGGAGTGTGTGTTTGTATGTGTGTGAGTGTGTGTGTGTGTGTGTGTGAGTGTGAGTGTGAGTGTGTGTGTGTGTGAGTGTGTATGTGTGTGTGTGTGTGTATGTGTGTGTGTGTGTGTGTGTTACCTTGCAGAAACAGCAGAAAGGCAGAACAGACCAGATGGCCAGAGGGGGAAGTCTCACCGTGACGGGTTTGGGTTTGAAAACACACGAGAAAAACGCTGTAGCTTACCATTGCTCACTCAAAGTAAAATATCTTGTTTCTCCTGAAGCGTACACTCGATTGTTACTTCCCACAAATCAACAAAAAAAAACATGGTATTGGTTGAGCTGGACGGAGTTTCCACCATATTTCTCATTTCCTTTTAAAATCAGTGGAGGGAAGTGAACAAGTGCTCAGTTTGGGAGGAAGGAGAGATTGTTGACTTGGGATGCACGCACTGTTACACACTATTGGCAGATGCCATTCTGAATGATTGTAAAACCAACTATAAATACTTACAAATGTCTGACAGAATCTATGGAACTCATTAATCAATAGACAATGTTGGTCAGACTCCTAGGACGTGTGTGTGTGTCTTAGTGTGTGTGTGTGTGTGTGTGTGTGTCTTAGTGTGTGTGTGTTCTGCTGAGGTGAGGTGCTGTTTGGTTGTTGCTGGGGACATTTTGTTGTCGCTGTGCACGTTAGATTTCTGCCAAAATCTGCTCCCTGCAAACACACACACACACACACACACACACAACATATATTTTACTATCCTTGTGGTGACCTAAAATTGATTTCCATTCAAAAAGACTGATGATTGGCTGAGAGAAATTGATGATAAAATGATTGTGGGGGCTGTTTTGTTAGACTTCAGTGCGGCTTTTGACATTATCGATCATAGTCTGCTGCTGGAAAAACGTATGTGTTTTGGCTTTACACCCCCTGCTATAATGTGGATAAAGAGTTACCTGTCTAACAGAACACAGAGGGTGTTCTTTAATGGAAGCCTCTCCAACATAATCCAGGTAGAATCAGGAATTCCCCAGAGCAGCTGTCTAGGCCCATTACTTTTTTCAATCTTTCTTAATGACATGCCACTGGCTTTGAGTAAAGCCTGTGTGTCTATGTATGCGGATGACTCAACACTATATACGTCAGCTACTACAACGAGTGAAATGACTGCAACACTTAACAAATAGCAAGGAATAAATTAGTCCTAAATATTTCAAAAACTAAAAGCATTGTATTTGGGACAAATCATTCACTAAATCCTAAACCTCAACTAAATCTTGTAATGAATAATGTGGAAATTGCAAAAGTTGAGGAGACTAAACTGCTTGGAGTAACCCTGGATTGTAAACTGTCATGGTCAAAACATATTGATACAACAGTAGCTAAGATGGGGAGAAGTCTGTCCATAATAAAGCGCAGCTCTGCATTCTTAACATCACTATCAACAAGGCAGGTCCTACAGGCCCTAGTTTTGTCGCACCTGGACTACTGTTCAGTCGTGTGGTCAGGTGCCACAAAGAGGGACTTAGAACAGGGCAGCACGGCTGGCCCTTGGACGTACACGGAGAGCCAACATCAATAACATGCATATCAATCTCTCCTGGCTCAAAGTGGAGGAGAGATTGACTACTCTCACTACTTGTGAGAGGTATTGACATGTTGAAAGCACCGAGCTGTCTGTTTAAACTACTAGCACACAGCTCAGACACCCATGCATACCCTACAAGACATGCCACCAGAGGTCTCTTCACAGTCCTCAAATCCAGAACAGACTATGGGAGGCGCACAGTACTACATAGAGCCATGACCACATCAGGTAACTGATGCAAGCAGTAGAATCAGATTTAAAAAACAGGTAAGAATACACCTTATGGAACAGCGGGGACTGTGAAGCAACACAAACATAGACACATGCATACAAACACACGATAACATACGCACTATACACACACGTACACATGGATATTGTGTTGTAGATATGTGGTAGTAGAGTAGAGGCCTGAGAGCACACACTTAATATGTTGTGAAAGCTGTTAGGAATGTAGTGTAATGTTTTTAAAATGTATAACTGCCTTAATTTTGCTGGGGATCCTTAATAAACCCCAGGAAGAGTAGCTGCTGCCTTGGCAGGAACTAATGGGGATCCATAATAAACCCCAGGAAGAGTAGCTGCTGCCTTGGCAGGAACTAATGGGGATCCTTAATAAACCCCAGGAAGAGTAGCTGCTGCCTTGGCAGGAACTAATGGGGATCCATAATAAACCCCAGGAAGAGTAGCTGCTGCCTCGGCAGGAACTAATGGGGATCCATAATAAACCCCAGGAAGAGTAGCTGCTGCCTTGGCAGGAACTAACGGGGATCCATAATAAACCCCAGGAAGAGTAGCTGCTGCCTCGGCAGGAACTAATGGGGATCCATAATAAACCCCAGGAAGAGTAGCTGCTGCCTTGGCAGGAACTAACGGGGATCCATAATAAACCCCAGGAAGAGTAGCTGCTGCCTCGGCAGGAACTAATGGGGATCCATAATAAACCCCAGGAAGAGTAGCTGCTGCCTTGGCAGGAACTAATGGGGATCCATAATAAACCCCAGGAAGAGTAGCTGCTGCCTCGGCAGGAACTAATGGGGATCCATAATAAACCCCAGGAAGAGTAGCTGCTGCCTTGGCAGGAACTAACGGGGATCCATAATAAACCCCAGGAAGAGTAGCTGCTGCCTCGGCAGGAACTAATGGGGATCCATAATAAAACCCCAGGAAGAGTAGCTGCTGCCTCGGCAGGAACTAATGGGGATCCATAATAAACCCCAGGAAGAGTAGCTGCTGCCTTGGCAGGAAATAATGGGGATCCATAATAAACCCCAGGAAGAGTAGCTGCTGCCTCGGCAGGAACTAATGGGGATCCATAATAAACCCCAGGAAGAGTAGCTGCTGCCTTGGCAGGAACTAACGGGGATCCATAATAAACCCCAGGAAGAGTAGCTGCTGCCTCGGCAGGAACTAATGGGGATCCATAATAAACCCCAGGAAGAGTAGCTGCTGCCTTGGCAGGAACTAATGGGGATCCATAATAAACCCCAGGAAGAGTAGCTGCTGCCTCGGCAGGAACTAATGGGGATCCATAATAAACCCCAGGAAGAGTAGCTGCTGCCTTGGCAGGAACTAACGGGGATCCATAATAAACCCCAGGAAGAGTAGCTGCTGCCTCGGCAGGAACTAATGGGGATCCATAATAAACCCCAGGAAGAGTAGCTGCTGCCTCGGCAGGAACTAATGGGGATCCATAATAAACCCCAGGAAGAGTAGCTGCTGCCTTGGCAGGAAATAATGGGGATCCATAATAAACCCCCAGGAAGAGTAGCTGCTGCCTTGGCAGGAACTAATGGGGATCCATAATAAACCCCAGGAAGAGTAGCTGCTGCCTTGGCAGGAACTAATGGGGATCCATAATAAACCCCAGGAAGAGTAGCTGCTGCCTTGGCAGGAACAAATGGGGATCCATAATAAATACAAAATACTATCACGCTGGCCTGAGGCCATGGTCATACAGTACTCTGGTATTACACTGGTAACTAACAGACCACTGTAGCTGGGAAGTGCGTGTGTGCGTGTGCGTGTGTGTGTGTGTGTGCGTGTGTGTGTGCATTCAATGGTAACTAACTGTAGCTGGGATGTTAACTAAAATACACTGTATGATGCTTGTTCCTTCTCTCTAATGGAGAAACGGGTTTCTAACAGGTTTCCTGATGGTATTCCCATGTTGCCTATGGCTCTGGTTTAAAGTAGTGACCCTTAAAGGGAATGGGGTGTCGTTTCAGGCTCAGCCACGGTGTTTAACAACATCTTAAACCGGCATTTAAAAACGAGCACAGTCGATTTGTTTAAATAGTGAAGGTCTGCTGCTGTCATGGACGAGAGGGACAGGTGGGGAGTGACAAATGGTGCTTCCTCTAGTCATGCTGTCCCTGCTTATCCCTGTTTACAGCCTTTGTTGTCCTAGGTCTCTGGGAGATGAGCTCAGGGTCAGGGATGGGTAACTCCAGCTGATTATGTGGTCAGGGCAGGGGCAGGGCAGGGCATGTTGTTGCATGGATATCACCACCACAGTAAAGCAGAGCAATCCGTCATGATGAACCAAGCAGAACATGAAGGAAATTAACCCCTCTGATATGAGGGTGTTTTAGGATGTTGGAAATTCTAATCTCTGGTTCCTTTGCCTTCTACTTAAACTATCACCTCCAATACCCTCTCTCCAGTCCAACCAACCACTAACTGACATGATACAACCCATAGATAGGATAAAGAACCCATAGATAGGATAAAGAACCCATAGATAGGATAAAGAACCCAGAGATGGGATAAAGAACCCAGAGACGGGATAAAGAACCCAGAGACGGGATAAAGAACCCAGAGACGGGATAAAGAACCCAGAGACGGGATAAAGAACCCAGAGACGGGATAAAGAACCCAGAGACGGGATAAAGAACCCAGAGACGGGATAAAGAACCCAGAGACGGGATAAAGAACCCAGAGACGGGATAAAGAACCCAGAGATGGGATAAAGAACCCAGAGATGGGATAAAGAACCCAGAGATAGGATAAAGAACCCATAGGCCCATAGAACATAGTTGAATCTCTATGATAAAGTCAAGCCATAGTAGTCGAGGTTCAGGTTGGGCTGCTAGTCAGTAACAGTTTCTCTCTCAGGATGACCAGCAGTACGCCTGCCGCTACCTACACATCTGGTCCCCACATGTTCTCTGAAGTCTCCCCCTCTCTCCCCATTCCTCCCCCTGTCTCCCCCAGTCTGCTGAGCAACAGTGGAGGAAAAGGAGGAGGAGGAGGAAGAGGAGGAGGAGGAGAGGGTCAGCATCAAACAGTCTCTTGTTCATTGTTACGCCACAGAACTAAAGACATTCCACAACAGAACACAGTGTCTGAAGCGTCTTCCAACTCAAACCCCCACAGTGAGAGTGTCAAGGGGATTTTAAGAGAAACATCTGAAACACATTTTAGTCAATAGAACAGAGAACCATAATCTCAAGGTTGATCTGATGGAAAAACCAACCACAGCTTTTATAAAAAGAGAGGAGGGAGAGAGTGACACAATGAACACCAGAACTATACTACCACTATGGGAGCTGATACTTGTGGTGGAGGGGCACGTGTGTGTGTGTGTGTGTGTGTGTGTGTGTGTTTGTGTGTGTGTGTGTGGTACCTGGGGTGGGTATCTCTGACCTCGTTTCCCCTATGAACATAGATGGAAACAGAGCCCACTGGAGGGAGAGAGGGGTGAAGAGAGATGAATAATAAGGAAGATGATGGAGGGCAGAGGATGTGGGTTAAACGGAGAGGAGAAGCAGTTCTGAATGGTGAATGACTGGGGAGACAAAGGGATGAATGAAGGATGAATGAAGGGAGCAACAGCTGAGAGAGAGAGAGGGAGAGGGAGAGGGAGAGAGAGAGAGAGAGGGAGAGGGAGAGGGAGAGGGAGAGGGAGAGGGAGAGGGAGAGAGAGAGAGAGAGAGAGAGAGAGAGAGAGGGAGAGAGAGAGAGAGAGAGCGAGAGAGAGAGAGAGAGAGAGAGAGAGAGAGCGAGAGAGAGAGAGAGCGAGAGACAGAGGAGAGGACAGAGGGATGAGAGGAGAGGAGAGGAGAGGAGAGGAGAGGAGAGGAGAGGAGAGGAGAGGAGAGGAGAGGAGAGGAGAGGAGAGGAGAGGAGAGGAGAGGAGGCAGCTGGAGACACCAGGATGCAAATGGAAGAGGATTTGAATATTCAAAGCCACAGGCTGGAGAGGCCTGTTGGGCTGGGAGGCTTGAATAGACAACCCTCCTCCCTGCCCCCCAAGCCATATCACCCCAAAAGACAACCCTCCTCCCTGCCCCCCAAGCCATATCACCCCAAAAGACAACCCTCCTCCCTGCCCCCCAAGCCATATCACCCCAAAAGACAACCCTCCTCCCTGCCCCCCCAAGCCATATCACCCCAAAAGACACCCCTCCTCCCTGCCCCCCAAGCCATATCACCCCAAAAGACAACCCTCCTCCCTGCCCCCCAAGCCATATCACCCCAAAAGACAACCCTCCTCCCTGCCCCCCAAGCCATATCACCCCAAAAGACAACCCTCCTCCCTGCCCCCCCCAAGCCATATCACCCCAAAAGACAACCCTCCTCCCTGCCCCCCAAGCCATATCACCCCAAAAGACAACCCTCCTCCCTGCCCCCCAAGCCATATCACCCCAAAAGACAACCCTCCTCCCTGCCCCCCAAGCCATATCACCCCAAAAGACAACCCTCCTCCCTGCCCCCCAAGCCATATCACCCCAAAAGACAACCCTCCTCTCTGTCCCCAACCTGGATATTATCTTTGGCTGTTCTGAGCTGACAGAGTGTAGAGAGGCCAGTTTCTTTGTGTGTTGAGCATATCTCACTCTTGCACACACACACACACACACTATCCTAGCTCCTCAGGGTTTAAGGCTGAGATGCATGTCTGCATCAGCTGCATTGTGAGCAGAATGCAGCAGCTTCTGTCTACTACAGCCCCATGCTGCTAACACAGGGACAAGCCTCTAGATGCAGACCACAAAGCAGAAGCACAGACAGCTTCAATATCATGGTCTCTCCTAGGTCCTCTCTGTACCCGACACGGTCTCTCCTAGGTCCTCTCTGTACCCAACACGGTCACGGTCTCTCCTAGGTCCTCTCTGTACCCAACACGGTCTCTCCTAGGTCCTCTCTGTACCCAACACGGTCTCTCCTAGGTCCTCTCTGTACCCAACACGGTCTCTCCTAGGTACTCTCTGTACCCAACACGGTCTCTCCTAGGTCCTCTCTGTACCCGACACGGTCTCTCCTAGGTCCTCTCTGTCTTGTCACGTCTCTCCTAGGTCCTCTCTTCTCTGTCATGGTCTCTCCTAGGTCCTCTCTTCCCCGACACGGTCTCTCCTAGGTCCTCTCTGTACCCGACACGGTCTCTCCTAGGTCCTCTCTGTCTTGTCACGTCTCTCCTAGGTCCTCTCTTCTCTGTCATGGTCTCTCCTAGGTCCTCTCTTCTCCGTCATGGTCTCTCCTAGGTCCTCTCTTCTCTGTCATGGTTTCTCCTAGGTCCTCGCTGTCTTGTCACGGTTTCTCCTAGGTCCTCTCCGTCTTGTCACGGTTTCTCCTAGGTCCTCTCACGGTTTCTCCTAGGTCCTCTCCGTCTTGTCACGGTTTCTCCTAGGTCCTCTCTGTCTTGTCACGGTCTCTCCTAGGTCCTCTCTGTCTTGTCATGGTTTCTATTAGGTCCTCTCTGTCTTGTCATGGTTTCTCCTAGGTCCTCTCTGTCTTGTCACGGTCTCTCCTAGGTCCTCTCTGTCTTGTCATGGTTTCTCCTAGGTCCTCTCTGTCTTGTCATGGTTTCTCCTAGGTCCTCTCTGTCTTGTCATGGTTTCTCCTAGGTCCTCTCTGTCTTGTCACGGTCTCTCCGTGGCCGTACTATGTAGTTCAATTTGTCGTTGATTTGATGATGGACACATTTCAATGTTGGACTGTAGCTGAGTGAGAGCTTGGCATGAGGACGCTTCCCAAGCTCAACAGAACAGCTGATTGGGGAGGGAATCAACCAATAACAACAGCTGATTGGGGAGGGAATCAACCAATAAGAACAGCTGATTGGGAGGGAATCAACCAATAAGAACAGCTGATTGGGAGGGAATCTACCAATAAGAACAGCTGATTGGGGAGGGAATCAACCAATAAGAACAGCTGATTGGGGAGGGAATCTACCAATAAGAACAGCTGATTGGGGAGGGAATCTACCAATAAGAACAGCTGATTGGGAGGGAATCAACCAATAAGAACAGCTGATTGGGAGGGAATCAACCAATAAGAACAGCTGATTGGGGAGGGAATCTACCAATAAGAACAGCTGATTGGGAGGGAATCAACCAATAAGAACAGCTGATTGGGAGGGAATCTACCAATAAGAACAGCTGATTGGGAGGGAATCAACCAATAAAAACAGCTGATTGGGAGGGAATCAACCAATAAGAACAGCTGATTGGGAGGGAATCAACCAATAAGAACAGCTGATTGGGGAGGGAATCAACCAATAAGAACAGCTGATTGGGGAGGGAATCAACCAATAAGAACAGCTGATTGGGGAGGGAATCAACCAATAAGAACAGCTGATTGGGGAGGGAATCAACCAATAAGAACAGCTGATTGGGAGGGAATCAACCAATAAGAACAGCTGATTGGGAGGGAATCAACCAATAAGAACAGCTGATTGGGAGGGAATCTACCAATAAGAACAGCTGATTGGGAGGGAATCAACCAATAAGAACAGCTGATTGGGAGGGAATCTACCAATAAGAACAGCTGATTGGGAGGGAATCAACCAATAAGAACAGCTGATTGGGAGGGAATCTACCAATAAGAACAGCTGATTGGGAGGGAATCTACCAATAAGAACAGCTGATTGGGAGGGAATCTACCAATAAGAACAGCTGATTGGGAGGGAATCAACCAATAAGAACAGCTGATTGGGAGGGAATCTACCAATAAGAACAGCTGATTGGGAGGGAATCAACCAATAAGAACAGCTGATTGGGAGGGAATCTACCAATAAGAACAGCTGATTGGGAGGGAATCAACCATTGTCACCCACAGAGACTAGAGTACGTTGACTTAAGTGAGATGTTCAGAGTCTCAGCAGTTTACAGCTGAAGGTGATCCTATTGTCTAGGACATGGCATGACAGAGTTTCTTTAGTCTGATGGAGTGAGGCATGGCCAATCCCCCTATATAGTGCACTTGTTTTTACCATAGGGCTCTGGTAGCGCACTATATAGTATGAAAATGTATGCACTCACTAACTGTAAGTGGCTCTGGATAAGAGCGTCTGCTAAAGGACTCACTAACTGTAAGTTGCTCTGGATAAGAGCGTCTGCTAAATGACTCACTAACTGTAAGTTGCTCTGGATAAGAGCGTCTGCTAAACGACTCACTAACTGTAAGTTGCTCTGGATAAGAGCGTCTGCTAAACGACTCACTAACTGTAAGTTGCTCTGGATAAGAGCGTCTGCTAAACGACTCACTAACTGTAAGTTGCTCTGGATAAGAGCGTCTGCTAAACGACTCACTAACTGTAAGTGGCTCTGGATAAGAGCGTCTGCTAAACGACTCACTAACTGTAAGTGGCTCTGGATAAGAGCGTCTGCTAAACGACTCACTAACTGTAAGTTGCTCTGGATAAGAGCGTCTGCTAAACGACTCACTAACTGTAAGTTGCTCTGGATAAGAGCGTCTGCTAAACGACTCACTAACTGTAAGTTGCTCTGGATAAGAGCGTCTGCTAAACGACTCACTAACTGTAAGTTGCTCTGGATAAGAGCGTCTGCTAAACGACTCACTAACTGTAAGTTGCTCTGGATAAGAGCGTCTGCTAAACGACTCACTAACTGTAAGTTGCTCTGGATAAGAGCGTCTGCTAAACGACTCACTAACTGTAAGTTGCTCTGGATAAGAGCGTCTGCTAAACGACTCACTAACTGTAAGTTGCTCTGGATAAGAGCGTCTGCTAAACGACTCACTAACTGTAAGTTGCTCTGGATAAGAGCGTCTGCTAAACGACTCACTAACTGTAAGTTGCTCTGGATAAGAGCGTCTGCTAAACGACTCACTAACTGTAAGTTGCTCTGGATAAGAGCGTCTGCTAAACGACTCACTAACTGTAAGTTGCTCTGGATAAGAGCGTCTGCTAAACGACTCACTAACTGTAAGTTGCTCTGGATAAGAGCGTCTGCTAAACGACTCACTAACTGTAAGTTGCTCTGGATAAGAGCGTCTGCTAAACGACTCACTAACTGTAAGTTGCTCTGGATAAGAGCGTCTGCTAAACGACTCACTAACTGTAAGTTGCTCTGGATAAGAGCGTCTGCTAAACGACTCACTAACTGTAAGTTGCTCTGGATAAGAGCGTCTGCTAAACGACTCACTAACTGTAAGTTGCTCTGGATAAGAGCGTCTGCTAAACGACTCACTAACTGTAAGTTGCTCTGGATAAGAGCGTCTGCTAAACGACTCACTAACTGTAAGTTGCTCTGGATAAGAGCGTCTGCTAAACGACTCACTAACTGTAAGTTGCTCTGGATAAGAGCGTCTGCTAAACGACTCACTAACTGTAAGTTGCTCTGGATAAGAGCGTCTGCTAAACGACTCACTAACTGTAAGTTGCTCTGGATAAGAGCGTCTGCTAAACGACTCACTAACTGTAAGTTGCTCTGGATAAGAGCGTCTGCTAAACGACTCACTAACTGTAAGTTGCTCTGGACTCACTAACTGTAAGTTGCTCTGGTAAGCGTCTGCTAAACGACTCACTAACTGTAAGTTGCTCTGGATAAGAGCGTCTGCTAAATGACTCACTAACTGTAAGTTGCTCTGGATAAGAGCGTCTGCTAAATGACTCACTAACTGTAAGTTGCTCTGGATAAGAGCGTCTGCTAAATGACTCACTAACTGTAAGTTGCTCTGGATAAGAGCGTCTGCTAAATGACTCACTAACTGTAAGTTGCTCTGGATAAGAGCGTCTGCTAAATGACTCACTAACTGTAAGTTGCTCTGGATAAGAGCGTCTGCTAAATGACTCACTAACTGTAAGTTGCTCTGGATAAGAGCGTCTGCTAAATGACTCACTAACTGTAAGTTGCTCTGGATAAGAGCGTCTGCTAAATGACTCACTAACTGTAAGTTGCTCTGGATAAGAGCGTCTGCTAAATGACTCACTAACTGTAAGTTGCTCTGGATAAGAGCGTCTGCTAAATGACTCACTAACTGTAAGTTGCTCTGGATAAGAGCGTCTGCTAAATGACTCACTAACTGTAAGTTGCTCTGGATAAGAGCGTCTGCTAAATGACTCACTAACTGTAAGTTGCTCTGGATAAGAGCGTCTGCTAAATGACTCACTAACTGTAAGTTGCTCTGGATAAGAGCGTCTGCTAAATGACTCACTAACTGTAAGTTGCTCTGGATAAGAGCGTCTGCTAAATGACTCACTAACTGTAAGTTGCTCTGGATAAGAGCGTCTGCTAAATGACTCACTAACTGTAAGTTGCTCTGGATAAGAGCGTCTGCTAAATGACTCACTAACTGTAAGTTGCTCTGGATAAGAGCGTCTGCTAAATGACTCACTAACTGTAAGTTGCTCTGGATAAGAGCGTCTGCTAAATGACTCACTAACTGTAAGTTGCTCTGGATAAGAGCGTCTGCTAAATGACTCACTAACTGTAAGTTGCTCTGGATAAGAGCGTCTGCTAAATGACTCACTAACTGTAAGTTGCTCTGGATAAGAGCGTCTGCTAAATGACTCACTAACTGTAAGTTGCTCTGGATAAGAGCGTCTGCTAAATGACTCACTAACTGTAAGTTGCTCTGGATAAGAGCGTCTGCTAAATGACTCACTAACTGTAAGTTGCTCTGGATAAGAGCGTCTGCTAAATGACTCACTAACTGTAAGTTGCTCTGGATAAGAGCGTCTGCTAAATGACTCACTAACTGTAAGTTGCTCTGGATAAGAGCGTCTGCTAAATGACTCACTAACTGTAAGTTGCTCTGGATAAGAGCGTCTGCTAAATGACTCACTAACTGTAAGTTGCTCTGGATAAGAGCGTCTGCTAAATGACTCACTAACTGTAAGTTGCTCTGGATAAGAGCGTCTGCTAAATGACTCACTAACTGTAAGTTGCTCTGGATAAGAGCGTCTGCTAAATGACTCACTAACTGTAAGTTGCTCTGGATAAGAGCGTCTGCTAAATGACTCACTAACTGTAAGTTGCTCTGGATAAGAGCGTCTGCTAAATGACTCACTAACTGTAAGTTGCTCTGGATAAGAGCGTCTGCTAAATGACTCACTAACTGTAAGTTGCTCTGGATAAGAGCGTCTGCTAAATGACTCACTAACTGTAAGTTGCTCTGGATAAGAGCGTCTGCTAAATGACTCACTAACTGTAAGTTGCTCTGGATAAGAGCGTCTGCTAAATGACTCACTAACTGTAAGTTGCTCTGGATAAGAGCGTCTGCTAAATGACTCACTAACTGTAAGTTGCTCTGGATAAGAGCGTCTGCTAAATGACTCACTAACTGTAAGTTGCTCTGGATAAGAGCGTCTGCTAAATGACTCACTAACTGTAAGTTGCTCTGGATAAGAGCGTCTGCTAAATGACTCACTAACTGTAAGTTGCTCTGGATAAGAGCGTCTGCTAAATGACTCACTAACTGTAAGTTGCTCTGGATAAGAGCGTCTGCTAAATGACTCACTAACTGTAAGTTGCTCTGGATAAGAGCGTCTGCTAAATGACTCACTAACTGTAAGTTGCTCTGGATAAGAGCGTCTGCTAAATGACTCCACTAACTGTAAGTTGCTCTGGATAAGAGCGTCTGCTAAATGACTCACTAACTGTAAGTTGCTCTGGATAAGAGCGTCTGCTAAATGACTCACTAACTGTAAGTTGCTCTGGATAAGAGCATCTGCTAAATGACTCACTAACTGTAAGTTGCTCTGGATAAGAGCGTCTGCTAATGACTCACTAACTGTAAGTTGCTCTGGATAAGAGTGTCTGCTAATGACTCACTAACTGTAAGTTGCTCTGGATAAGAGCATCTGCTAAATGACTCACTAACTGTAAGTTGCTCTGGATAAGAGCGTCTGCTAATGACTCACTAACTGTAAGTTGCTCTGGATAAGAGCGTCTGCTAAATGACTCACTAACTGTAAGTTGCTCTGGATAAGAGCGTCTGCTAAATGACTCACTAACTGTAAGTTGCTCTGGATAAGAGCGTCTGTTGCTCTGGATAAGAGAGTCTGTTGCTCTGGATAAGAGCGTCTGCTAAATGACTCACTAACTGTAAGTTGCTCTGGATAAGAGCGTCTGCTAAATGACTCACTAACTGTAAGTTGCTCTGGATAAGAGCATCTGCTAAATGACTCACTAACTGTAAGTTGCTCTGGATAAGAGCGTCTGCTAAATGACTCACTAACTGTAAGTTGCTCTGGATAAGAGCGTCTGCTAAATGACTCACTAACTGTAAGTTGCTCTGGATAAGAGCGTCTGCTAAATGACTCACTAACTGTAAGTTGCTCTGGATAAGAGCGTCTGCTAAATGACTAGGGTGCCATGTGGGACACAATCCTCTCTAGGAAGCTCTTCAAACACCTCAGTAATCTACAAACAGACAATAAACACAACCACTCCCCTCTCCTCCCCTCCTCTCCTCTCCCCTCCCCTCCCCCTCTCGTCCCCTCCACTCCCCTCCCCCCTCCACTCCCCTCCCCTCCACTCCCCTCCCCCTCCCCCTCTCCTCCACTCCCCTCCCCTCCCCCTCTCCTCCCCTCCACTCCCCTCCCCTCCCCTCCCCCTCTCGTCCCCTCCACTCCCCTCCCCTCCCCAAACAATTTGCTTGAAGAATTTTGAAAAATAATAAATGGGTAAATGTTGTACAATCCAGGTGTACAAAGCTCTTAGAGACTTACCCAGAAAGACTCACAGCTGTAATCGCTGCCAAAGGTGCTTCTACAAAGTATTGCCTCAGGGGTGTGAATACTTACGTAAACAAGATATTTCTATAGTTCTTCTTCAATAAATTAGCAACAATTCCAAATATCTGTTTTCACTTTGTCATTATGGGGTATTGTGTGTAGACATTTTTTTTATTTAATCCATTTTGAATTCAGGCTGTAACAGAACAAAATGTGGAATAAGTCAAGGGGTATGAATACTTTCTGAAAGCGCTGGTATAATCGTCCAGGATGCAAACAAACAATTAAGGAATAGGAAAAATATAGCGATGCTAATGTAGGACCTAACTTCTGGTAGATGGAAAGGCTTTCCCCAAAACCTCCTCAATGAAATGTTAACTAGCTACTAAGTAGCCTATGCCTCCCTGGCAGAATGATATCATGATTATTTGCATAAATCCAGTGGCCATTCGTTTTGCAAACTCCATCTCATGAGCTACAGAAACACTGCTAACCAAAACCACAGTGCTAGGTGCCTGAGCACTTGAATTAAAAGGGTAACTACACTAAAAAAAATCTAAATTTTCTTAGATTTTTTCCCCAGACCTCAAAAGTGGTCTCCTGATGTGGTTTAAGCATTGTTGTGGACTTAGGACATCCTATTAAAAAAATCTGAAACCAATGAATTCCTGACTAATTTGACAGCCTCATTTCTCTGTTTCAATAGTAGGCCTACTATTAGCCTACAACACAGTACAGCTTGGGTTGGCCTGACTGTGAAACACCAATATGGGATTTATCATTTTGGGTCATTCAGTGAGTGTATGTCACTGTTTCTCATTTGAAGTTTTCACACAGGGGAGTTTTTTTTCTTTGCCTGGTGAGCCGTTTAGAATGTTGGAGTATACCCACTTCTCCAGGCACTACAACACCACCGGCTACCACCATAAACAGATATAGGCTATACCAACACCACCGGCTACCACCATAAACAGATATAGTATACCAACACCACCGGCTACCACTATAAACAGATATAGTATACCAACACCACCGGCTACCACTATAAACAGATATAGTATACCAACACCACCGGCTACCACTATAAACAGATATAGTATACCAACACCACCGGCTACCACTATAAACAGATATAGTATACCAACACCACCGGCTACCACTATAAACAGATATAGTATACCAACACCACCGGCTACCACTATAAACAGATATAGTATACCAACACCACCGGCTACCACTATAAACAGATATAGTATACCAACACCACCGGCTACCACTATAAACAGATATAGTATACCAACATCATTATATACCACTATAAACAGAGCCCTGCCATAAACATACTGTAGACTACCATCATCATTATATACCACTATAAACAGAGCCCTGCCATAAACATACTGTAGGCTACCATCATTAGTATCTACCACTATAAACAGAGCCCTGCCATAAACATACTGTAGACTACCATCATCATTATCTACCACTATAAACAGAGCCCTGCCATAAACATACTGTAGACTACCATCATCATTATCTACCACTATAAACAGAGCCCTGCCATAAACATACTGTAGACTACCATCATCATTATATACCACTATAAACAGAGCCCTGCCATAAACATACTGTAGGCTACCATCATCATTATCTACCACTATAAACAGAGCCCTGCCATAAACATACTGTAGGCTACCATCATCATTATCTACCACTATAAACATACTGTAGACTACCATCATCATTATCTACCACTATAAACAGAGCCCTGCCATAAACATACTGTAGGCTACCATCATCATTATCTACCACTATAAACAGAGCCCTGCCATAAACATACTGTAGGCTACCATCATCATTATCTACCACTATAAACAGAGCCCTGCCATAAACATACTGTAGGCTACCATCATTAGTATCTACCACTATAAAACAGAGCCCTGCCATAAACATACTGTAGGCTACCATCATCATTATCTACCACTATAAACAGAGCCCTGCCATAAACATACTGTAGACTACCATCATCATTATCTACCACTATAAACAGAGCCCTGCCATAAACATACTGTAGGCTACCATCATCATTATCTACCACTATAAACAGAGCCCTGCCATAAACATACTGTAGGCTACCATCATTAGTATCTACCACTATAAACAGAGCCCTGCCATAAACATACTGTAGGCTACCATCATTAGTATCTACAGTGGCTTGCGAAAGTATTCACCCCCCCTTGGCATTTTTCCTATTTTGTTGCCTTACAACCTGGAATTAAAAATGTTTTTTTGTGAGTTTGTATCATTTGATTTACTCAACATGCCTACCACTTTGAAGATGCAAACATTTTTTTTTCTTGTGAAACAAACAAGACAAAAAAAAAAAAAAAACTTGAGCGTGCATAACTATTCACCCCCCCAAAGTCAATACTTTGTTGAGCCACCTTTTGCAGCAATTACAGCTGCAAGTCTCTTGGGGTATGTCTCTATAAGCTTGGCACATCTAGCCACTGGGATTTTTCCCCATTCTTCAAGGCAAAACTGCTCCAGCTCCTTCAAGTTGGATGGGTTCCGCTGGTGTACAGCAATCTTTAGGTCATACCACAGATTCTCAATTGGATTGAGGTCAGGCTTTGACTAGGCCATTCCAAGACATTTAAATGGTTCCCCTTAAACCACTCAAGTGTTGCTTTAGCAGTATGCTTAGGGTCATTGCCCTGCTGGAAGGTGAACCTCCGTCCCAGTCTCAAATCTCTGGAAGACTGAAACAGGTTTCCCTCAAGAATTTCCCTGTATTTAGCGGCATCCATCATTCCTTCAATTCTGACCAGTTTCCCAGTCCCTACCAATGAAAAACATCCCCACAGCATGATGCTGCCACCACCATGCTTCACTGTGGGGATGGTGTTCTCGGGGTGATGAGAGGTGTTGGGTTTGTGCCAGACATAGCATTTTCCTTGTTGGCCAAAATGCTCAATTTTAGTCTCATCTGACCAGAGTACCTTCTTCCATATGTTTGGGGAGTCTCCCACATGCCTTTTGGCGAACAACAAACGTGTTTGCTTATTTTATTCTTTAAAACAATGGCTTTTTTCTGGCCACTCTTCCGTAAAGCCCAGCTCTGTGGAGTGTACAGCTTAAAGTGGTCCTATGGACAGATACTCCAATCTCCGCTGTGGAGCTTTGCAGCTCTTTCAGGGTTATCTTTGGTCTCTTTGTTGCCTCTCTGATTAATGCCCTCCTTGCCTGGGCCGTGAGTTTTGGTGGGCGGCCCTCTCTTGGCAGGTTTGTTGTGGTGCCATATTCTTTCAATTTTTTAATAATGGATTTAAATGGTCCTCCGTGGGATGTTCAAAGTTTCTGATATTTTTATATAACCCCACCCTGATCTGTACTTCTCCACAACTTTGTCCCTGACCTGTTTGGAGAGCTCCTTGGTCTTCATGGTGCTGCTTGCTTGGTGGTGCCCCTTGCTTAGTGGTGTTGCAGACTCTGGGGCCTTTCAGAACAGGGATCATGTGACACTTAGATTGCACACAGGTGGACTTTATTTAACTAATTATGTGACTTCTGAAGGTAATTGGTTGCACCAGATCTTATTTAGGGGCTTCATAGCAAAGGGGGTGAATACATATGCACGCACCACTTTTCCGTTATTTATTTTTTTGAATCTTTTGAAACAAGTAATATTTTTCATTTCACTTCACCAATTTGGACTATTTTGTGTATGTCCATTTAATGAAATCCAAATAAAAATCAATTTAAATTACAGGTTGTAATGCAACAAAATAGGAAAAACGCCAAGGGGGATGAATACTTTTGCAAGGCACTGTACCACTATAAAGTACAGTATCACATTTACATTTTAGTCATTTAGCAGACGCTCTTATCCAGAGCGACTTACAAATTGGAGTATATACTAGTGGATTGCTATGGACACTAACATGGACATTTAAAACCTGTATTAGATCAAATAAACCCAGATCTAAACTCTGACCTTTGATTGCGCTTCTATCTACAGTAATAACACCCTTCTGTACACACACACACACACACACACACACAGTAGGCTATCTCTCTGGCTGTAGCCCCAGTGCAGAAGTATCAACAGTAGGCTCAGGTTTACAGTGTAGTAGTACTTTCCCACAGCAGATAAATGCTAACAATGCTTCCTACACCAACACGTTGACTCAGAGGATCAGCGCACATGGGGCCACTCTCAAACAACACATCCACAACCTCGATAGTCATATCAAAGTAAAAGACCTATTCCATAAAAGGTTGGCACTGATAAATCATTTAGAAAATAATACCTAAAGGTGGTTTAAATAAAAACCTACAGTGGTGCCTTTTTCTGCTGAGAAGAGGTGCATATTTTCTGCTGAGAAGATGAGGTGCCTTCCCTCGTTTGGAAAATAAAAAACTACTTTTGACACGGGTTTCCAAGCGTGAACATGGATTGCTGTTGGTAACATTCAACAATTAGATATTAAAACAACAAACTTCTTGTAGGAAATGACATGGAAGAATACATACTGTAGGTTACTGCTGCTTACCTTGATATCCTGTTTAAACTACCCGGTGGAGCATACAGCATGAGGAGCGATGATCGATGTCAACACAGGTATGCGTTAACCGAACCAACCCGTTCAATTTATACAGTATATTCCCATAGCGCTCGTAACAACGGATCCGATATGCCACGACACAATCATGTAAATAAATGATGAAATGTTTAAATGAAAACGGGCGGATTAAACTTCCCAAAGTCCTCGTTAAAAGTCCATAAAATAGTTGATCTTCTCTGTTGTGTATCGCGTTCAGGCGGGGCGCAGCTGCCTCTCTCCTTCGCCTTCAGGTTGAGAGACTCTGGTCAGGGCGATACCAAATGGTCAGATGCAGAGGGACGTAGAAATAGCAGGGCCAGCAGATCTTTGTAAGCGAAAAAGACAACCATAGTATATAATTCAATCTCTCATCTAATATGTATAAAATAAGTCCCTTTACTTGATATGTTTCATGATTTGTTTAGCAGGCGTGTTTATTCAGAGATTTTTTTTTTTAAATATTGGTTTGGTCCACCGTAGGTGATGTGTTGGCTACCTAAAGTGTATCCAGCTTTAAAAACCGTGCCAGAGGGTAAAACTCAAAACCTTGTACAGAGTTTAATGTGATACATTGTCTTTGAAGTTGTATGCATGGTCCTTGTATTTCAGCAGTTCCTTTGGAGAATAAGTCATCAGTCATTGCTCTTTTTTGTGTAATTCTGTAATTTCCCCCCCGAGTAGCTACAATGTTGCCATTTTATGCTGAGTTCTCTGTTTGTCCACTGTGGTTGAAAATGGAAACATTGTTACAAGACAGTTGGCAAGTTCCAGCAGTAGCCAAACAGAGGACTGGAGATGGTCAGAGAGAGAGACAGATGTACATGTAGATAGCCTTAGCCTACAGGTATCAGGTTCAGGTGTTATCTTCTCGCTGTAGATAGCCTTAGCCTACAGGTATCAGGTTCAGGTGTTATCTTCTCGCTGTAGATAGCCTTAGCCTACAGGTATCAGGTTTCAGGTGTTATCTTCTCGCCTACTGTAGGTAAACGTTGAAACGAATCTATCACAGTATGAAACATTTATGCACTCACTAACTGTAAGTCGCTCTGGATAAGAGCGTCTGCTAAATGACTAAAAATGTAAAATGTAAAACAACTAAATGACTATTAGAAAACTAGACAACAAGGCTTCAAAATAACCAAACAGAGGACTGGAGAGATGGTTAGAGAAAGAAAGTGCAGGAGAGATATAGAGAGAGATATCCGGTTTCAGTGATTATCTTCTCGCCTACTGCAGGATGCTACAGATGTGGTATCTTAATTTTAGCCTGTTTCTCACAGCAGGGAAATAATGCTGCAGCAACAGGAAATGTGAATTATTGTGTGGATTGATAATGAATGGATATTTTTTGTAGGGGTTGATACACTTTTTCATTAGGGCAAATCAAATCTGACATTTTAAAGTGGAAATTATAAACTTCAGAAAATGTTTTAAACCTCAAACAGGGTGATCAAATTAAGTTTTTATTTGTGAAATGCTTGGTAAACAACAGGTGTAGACTACTTGTAACGTGTACGCTGGGAGTCAGGAAACAAATACAGGTAGTGAATTCAATAATAACTGAAACAAAACAAGAAACCACGAGTAGCGTACAGACATGAACCACAGGAACAGAATCAATAACGCCTGGGGAAGGAACCAAAGGGAGTGACATATATAGGGGAGGTCATCAGGAAGGTGATGGAGTCCTGGTGAGTCTCAGGAAGCGCAGGTGAGCGTAACGGTGGTGGCAGGTGTGCGTAACGATGGTGGCAGGCGTGCGTAACGATGGTGGCAGGCGTGCGTAACGATGGTGGCAGGCGTGTGTAACGATGGTGGCAGGCGTGCGTAACGATGGTGGCAGGTGTGCGTAACGATGGTGGCAGGTGTGCGTAACGATGGTGGCAGGTGTGCGTAACGATGGTGGCAGGCGTGCGTAACGATGGTGGCAGGCGTGTGTAACGATGGTGGCAGGCGTGTGTAACGATGGTGGCAGGTGTGCGCAACGATGGTGGCAGGCGTGCGTAACGATGGTGGCAGGCGTGTGTAACGATGGTGGCAGGCGTGTGTAACGATGGTGGCAGGTGTGCGCAACGATGGTGGCAGGCGTGCGTAACGATGGTGGCAGGCGTGTGTAACGATGGTGGCAGGTGTGCGTAACGATGGTGGCAGGTGTGCGTAACGATGGTGGCAGGTGTGCGTAACGGTGAGTGAACTGGTGACAATGAGCGCCAGAGAGGAGGAGCGGGAGTAGCCATGACACTAACAGTGAAATGCTGACTTACAGGCCGTTCCCAACAAGGCAGAGAGAAAGAAAATAGAGAAATTATAGAACAGTAAAACATGTAATAATAAAAGTAATAATAAATACACAACGAGTAACGATAACTTGGCTACATACACGGGGTACCAGTACTGAGTCGATGATAACTTGGCTATATACACGGGGTACCAGTACCGAGTCGATGTGCAGGGGTACGAGGTAATTGAGGTAGATATGTACATATAACTAGGGACAAAGTGACAGATAATAAACAGTAGCAGCAGCGTATGTGATGAACCCAGAAAATGAGTGCAGTCAGGTCTCTGTTCCGGGATTCTTCAGACAGCATTGAGGAGTACACCACATCAGTCAATGGCTTCATCAATAAGTGCATCGATGATGTCGTCCCCACAGTGACCGTACGTACTACCCCAACCAGAAGCCATGGATTACAGGAAACATCCGCACTGAGCTAAAGGGTAGAGCTGCCGCCTTCAAGGAACGGGACTCTAACCCGGACGCTTATAAGAAATCCCGCTATGCCCTCCGACGAACCATCAAACAGGCAAAGAGTCAATACAAGGGCTAAGATTGAATCGTACTACACTGGCTCTGACGCTCGTCGGATGTGGCAGGGCTTGAAAATTATTACAGACTACAAAGGGAAGCACAGCCGCGAGCTGCCCAGTGACACAAGCCTACCAGACGAGCTAACCCACTTCTATGCTCGCTTCGAGGCAAGCAACACTGAAGCATGCATGAGAGCACCAGCTGTTCCGGATGACTATGTGATCACGCTCTCCGTAGCCGATGTGAGTAAGACTTTTAAGCAGGTCAACATTCACAAGGCCGCAGGGCCAGACAGATTACCAGGACGTGTACTCCGAGCATGTGCTGACCAACTGGCAAGTGTCTTCACTGACATTTTCAACATGTCCCTGACTGAGTCTGTAATACCAACATGTTTCAAGCAGACCACCATAGTCCCCGTGCCCAGGGACTCTAAGATAACCTGCCTAAATGACTACCGACCCGTAGCACTGACGTCTGTAGCCATGAAGTGCTTTGAAAGGCTGGTCATGGCTCACATCAACAGCATTATCCCAGAAACCCTAGACCCACTCCAATTTGCATACCGCCCCAACAGATCCACAGATGATGCAATCTCTATTGCACTCCACACTGCCCTTTCCCACCTGGACAAGAGGAACACCTACGTGAGAATGCTATTCATTGACTACAGCTCAGCATTCAACACCATAGTGCCCTCTAAGCTCATCACTAAGCTAAGGATCCTGGGACTAAACACCTCCCTCTGCAACTGGATCCTGGACTTCCTGACGGGCCGCCCCCAGGTGGTAAGGGTAGGTAACAACACATCTGCCACACTGATCCTCAACACGGGGGCCCCTCAGGGGTGCGTGCTCAGTCCCCTCCTGTACTCTCTGTTCACCCATGACTGCATGGCCAGGCACGACTCCAACACCATCATTAAGTTTGCCGACGACACAACAGTGGTAGGCCTGATCACCGACAACGATGAGACAGCCTATAGGGAGGAGGTCAGAGACCTGGCCGTGTGGTGCCAGGACAACAACCTCTCCCTCAACGTGACCAAGACAAAGGAGATGATTGTGGACTACAGGAAAAAAAAAGAGGACTGAGCACGCCCCCATTCTCATCGACGGGGCTGTAGTGGAACAGGTTGAGAGCTTCAAGTTCCTTGGTGTCCACATCACCAACGAAACTATCATGGTCCAAACACACCAAGACAGTCGTGAAGAGGGCACGACAAAGCCTATTCCCCCTCAGGAGACTGAAAAGATTTGGCATGGGTCCTCAGATCCGCAAAAAATTCTACAGCTGCACCATCGAGAGCATCCTGACTGGTTGCATCACCGCCTGGTATGGTAACTGCTTGGCCTCCGACCGCAAGGCACTACAGAGGGTAGTGCATACGGCCCAGTACATCACTGGGGCCAAGCTTCCTGCCATCCAGGACCTCTATACCAGGCGG
Organism: Coregonus sp. 'balchen'; assembly: GCA_902810595.1. Lineage (NCBI taxonomy): Eukaryota > Metazoa > Chordata > Actinopteri > Salmoniformes > Salmonidae > Coregonus > Coregonus sp. 'balchen'. The sequence goes on from LR778276.1 coordinate 47,747,688, forward strand.
TGTCAGAGGAAGGCCCTCAAAATTGTCAAAGACTCCAGCCACCCTAGTCATAGACTGTTCTCCCTGCTACCGCATGGCAAGCGGTACCGGAGTGCCAAGTCTAGGTCCAAAAGACTTCTCAACAGCTTTTACCCCCAAGCCATAAGACTCCTGAACCCTAATCATGGCTACCCGGACTATTTGCACTGCCCCCCCCACCCCATCCTTTTTACGCTGCTGCTACTCTGTTAATTATTTATGCATAGTCACTTTAACTCTACCCACATGTACATATTACTTCAACTATCTCAACTAGCCGGTGCCCCCGCACATTGACTCTGCACAGGTACCCCCCTGTATATATAGCCTCCCTACTGTTATTTTATTTTACTTCTGCTCTTTTTTTCTCAACACTTTTTTTGTTGTTGTTTTATTTTTACTTTTTTTGTTAAAAATAAATGCACTGTTGGTTAAGGGCTGTAAGTAAGCATTTCACTGTAATGTCTGCACCTGTTGTATTCGGCGCATGTGACCAATAAAATTTGATTTGATTTGATTTGTTCTACTACTTTAACAAGAACCCACCAGTCAGGTCTCTGTTCTACTACTTTAACAAGAACCCACCAGTCAGGTCTCTGTTCTACTACTTTAACAAGAACCCACCAGTCAGGTCTCCTTCCTACTACTTTAACAAGAACCCACCAGTCAGGTCTCTGTTCTACTACTTTAACAAGAACCCACCAGTCAGGTCTCTGTTCTACTACTTTAACAAGAACCCACCAGTCAGGTCTCTGTTCTACTACTTTAACAAGAACCCACCAGTCAGGTCTCTGTTCTACTACTTTAACAAACCCCCATCAGGGCTCTGTTCACTCTTTAAAAAAAACCCCCCAGTCGGGCCCTTCCACTACTTACAAGAACCCACCATCGGTCCTGTTCTCACTTTAACAAGAAACCCACCAGTCAGGTCTCGTTCACACTTTAAAAAACCCCCCAGTCAGGGGCTCCTTCCTACTACTTTAACAAAAACCCCCACAGGGTTCTGTTCACTATTTAACAAAAACCCCCCCTCAGGTCTCTGTTCTCTACTTTTAAAAAACCCCCCATCGGTCTCTGTTCTCTACTTTAACAAGAACCCCCATCTCTCTTTCTACTACTTTTCAAAACCCACCGCAGGTTTTGTTCTACTTACTTTTAAAAAAACCCACCAGCAGGTCCTGTTCACTCTTTAAAAAAGAACCCACCCTCAGGTCCCTTCCACCACTTTAAAAAGAACCCACCATCAGTTCCTCTGTTCTCTACTTTAAAAAAAACCCACCATAGTCTCCTTCCACTACTTTAAAAAACCCACCAGTCAGGGGCCCGTTTTAAAAACTTTTAACAAAACCCACCATCAGGGCTCTGTTCTACTACTTTAACAAAAACCCCCGCGTCCTGTTCACTACTTTAAACAAAACCCCCAGTCAGGTCTCTGTTCTATACTTTAACAAGAACCCCCACAGGGCCTGTTCTCTACCTTTTTTAAAAAAGAAAACCCCCCATCAGGTCTCGTTTCTACTTTAAAAGAACCCCCAGTCAGGTCCGTTTTACTACTTTAAAATAACCCCCCAGTCAGGTCTCCTTCCTATTCTTTACAAAAAACCCCCCAGTCATCCCCCTTTTCTACTACTTTAAAAAAAGAACCCACCAGTCGGGCTCTGTTCTACTACTTTACAAAACCCACCATCAGTCCCCTTTCCCACTACTTTAAAAAACCCCCCATTTGGGCCTGTTCTACTACTTTAACAAAAACCCACCATCAGGTCTCGTTCTACACTTTAAAAAAAGAACCCACCATCGCTCTGTTTACTACTTTAACAAAAACCCACCTCGGGCTCTGTTCTCTACTTTAACAAAACCCCCCATCGGGGCTCTGTCTACTACTTTAAAAAGAACCCCCATCAGGGCACCTTCCAACTTTAACAAGAAACCCCCGTCAGGTCACCCCTATTTCTTTAACAAACCCCCAGTCAAGTTCGTTCTACTACTTTAACAAAACCCACCGTCCGTCTCTGTCTCTACTTTAAAAAGAACCCCCTCGGCTCTGTTCTAAATTTTAAAAAGAACCCCCAGTCGGTCTCGTTTTCTACTTTTAAAAAGAACCCACATCCCGGGCTCTTTCTACTACTTTAAAGAAACCCCCCATCGTCTCTTTTACACTTTAACAAGAACCCACCAGTCGGTCCTTTCTACTACTTTAACAAACCCACCAGCAGGGTTTTGTTTTCTACTTTTTCAAACCCCCCATCAGGGCTCGTTCTACTACTTTAAAAGAACCCCCATCAGTTCCCTTTTTACCTTTAACAAAAACCCCACCATTTTTAGGGCTTGTTTCACTCTTAACAAAAACCACCCTCGGTTCTTTCTATTTAAAGAACCCACCAGTCAGGTTTACCTTCCTCACTTTAACAAACCCACCATCAGGTCTCTGTTTTTACACTTTAAAAAACCCACCAGTCGGTCCTGTTTATACTTTAACAAGAACCCCCCTCAGGTCTCGTTCTACTATTTTAAAAAAAACCCCCCAGTCGGGCACCTTCCTACTACTTTACAAAAACCCCCTAGGTCTCTTTTTTCCCACTTTAAAAAAACCCACCACCCGGGCACCTTCCTACTACTTTTAAAAAGAAACCCCCCAGTCGGTCCTTTCTACTACTTTAACAAAAACCCCCATCGGTCTCTTTCTATACTTTAACAAAAACCCCCTCGTCCCCTGTTTATACTTTAACAAGAACCCCCCTCAGGTCTCGTTCTACTACTTTAACAAAAACCCACCATGGTCCTGTTCTACTACTTAAAAGAACCCCCCAGTCAGGTCTCGTTCACTAATTTAACAAGAACCCCCCCTCGGTCTCTGTTTTACATTTAACAAAAAACCCACCATCGTCCCTTCCCCACTATTAAAAAAACCCCCCATCAGGGGCTCTGTTCACACTTTAACAAGAACCCACCGCAGGGCACCTTCCTACTACTTTAACAAAAACCCCCATTGGTCTCGTTCTACTATTAACAAAACCCACCCCGAGTTTCCCCTTTCCCACTACTTTAACAAAAACCCACCTCAGTCTATGTTCTACCTTTAACAAACCCACCCTCAGGTCACCTTCCTACTACTTTAACAAGAACCCACCAGCGTCCTTTCTACTACTTAAAAAAACCCCCATCAGGTCTCGTTCTACTACTTTAAAAAAACCCCCCCTCGGTCCCCTTTCACTACTTTAAAAAAACCCACCATCAGGGCCTTTCTACCTTTAACAAGAACCCACCCGTCAGGTCTCTGTTTCTACTACTTTAACAAGAACCCCCAGTCAGGCACCTTCCTACTATTTAACAAACCCACCTCAGTCTCGTTCCTACTTTAAAAAGAACCCCCCGCGGTCACCTTCCTACTACTTTAACAAAAACCCCCGTTTGGGGTCTGTTTTACCTTTTAAAAAAACCCCCCCAGTCCCGGTCACCTTCCTACTCTTTTAAAAAACCCCCCCCATCAGGCTCTTTCACATTAACAAACCCACCATCGGTCACCTTCCTACTACTTTTAAAAAAGACCCCCCCAGTCACTCTGTTCTACTCCTTTAACAAAAACCCACCCCAGGTCTCGTTCTACACTTTTTAAAAAGAACCCCCTCAGGGCTCTGTTCTACTACTTTTAAAAAGAACCCCCCCCCGGGCTCTGTTCTACTACTTTTTAAAAAGAACCCACCACGGGGCCCTTCCTCTCTTTTAAAAAACCCACCATTTAGTCTCTGTTTACTACTTTTAAAAAGAACCCACCAGTCAGTTCTGTTTTTACTCTTAACAAAACCCACCAGTCAGGGCTCCTTCCTACACTTTTAACAAAACCCCCCAGTCAGGGCTCTGTTTTACTCCCTTTAAAAAAAAGAACCCACCACAGGCCCTTTTTTACACTTTTTAAAAAGCCCCCCATCGTTCCCCGTTCTACTACTTAACAAAACCCACCTCAGGGCTCTGTTTTTACTACTTTTAAAAAGAACCCCCAGTCAGGTCTCTGTTCTACACTTTAACAAACCCCCCCCAGTCAGTCTCGTTCTACTACTTTTAAAAAAACCCACCATCATCTCTGGGTTTTTAAAATACTTTAACAGAACCCCCCAGTCAGGGCACCTTCCACTTTAAAAAAACCCCCAGTCGGGCCCTTCCCCACTACTTTAACAAAACCCCCATCAGGTCTCTGTTTTTACTTTCTTCAACAAAACCCCCCCAGTCAGTCCTGTTCTCTACTTTTAAAAAGAACCCCCCGTAAGGTCTCTGTTTTTTACTACTTTTAAAAACCCACCCTCAGGGCTCGTTCTATACTTTAACAAAAACCCACCAGCAGGCCTGTTTTACTACTTAACAAAACCCACCATCAGGGCCTGTTTCTACTCTTTTAAAAAGAACCCCCCATCGGTCCCCTTTTTTCTACTTTAACAAAAACCCACCTCGGTCCTGTTCTACACTTTAAAAAAACCCACCAGTCAGTCTCTGTTCTCACTTTTAAAAAAACCCACCCGTCAGGTCCTGTTTACACTTTAACAAGAACCCACCAGTCCGGGCTCTGTTTTTACACTTTAAACAAAACCCCCAGTCAGGGCTTTTGTTCTAAAATACTTAAAAAGAACCCACCATCAGGGCTCTTTCTACTACTTAACAAAACCCACCCTCAGGTCCTGTTCTCTACTTTTTAAAAAACCCACCATCGGCCTGTTTCCTACTTTAACAAAAACCACCAGTCATCTCCCTTTCCTACTCTTTAAAAGAACCCACCAGTCAGGGCCTGTTCTACTCTTTAACAAGAAACCCCCATCGGTCTCTTTCCCTATTTAAAAAAAACCCCCCCTCATCTCTGTTCACACTTTACAGAACCCCCGCGGTTTTTCTGTTCCACCCACTTTAAAAAACCCCCCTCAGGGCTCTGTTTTACACTTTAACAAAAAACCCACCCAGGCTCTGTTTTACTACTTTAACAAGAACCCCCATCAGGGTTCCTTCCTACACTTACAAGAACCCCCCATCATTTTCGTTCTACTACTTTAACAAAACCCCCATAGGATCCTCCTACTACTTTAACAAAAACCCCCTCGGGCTCTGTTCACTACTTTAAAAAACCCACCATCAGGTCCTGTTTTACTACTTTTAAAAACCCACCAGTCGGTCTCTTTCCTACTTTAACAAGAACCCACCACGGGCTCTGTTCTATCTTTAACAAGAACCCACCATCGGGCTCTGTTCTCTACTTTAACAAAAACCCCCCATCGGTCCCTTCCTACTCTTTTAAAAAGAAACCCCCCGTCAGCACCTTCCCAAATTTAACAAGAAACCCCCCATCAGGGCTCTTTCTACTACTTTAAAAGAACCCACCATCAGGGCTCTGTTTTTACACTTTAACAAGAACCCACCATCAGGCTCGTTCACTCTTTTAAAAAGAACCCACCCGTCAGGTCCGTTCTACTCTTTTAACAAGAACCCCCAGTCGGGCCCTGTTTACACTTTAAAAAAAACCCCCCAGTCGGGCTCTGTTCTCACTTTTAAAAACCAACCCACCAGTCGGGCTCTGTTTTTCTTTAAAAACAAACCCCCCTCCGGTCTCTGTTCACTCTTTAACAAAACCCCCTCGGGCACCTTCCACACTTAACAAAAACCCCCAGCAGGTCTCTGTTTTACACTTTAAAAAAACCACCATCAGGGCCTGTTTTACTCTTTAACAAAAAAAACCCCCATCAGGGCCTGTTTTTTACTCCCTTTTCCCAAAAACCCACCAGTCTGTTCTTTCTACTACTTTAAAAAGAACCCACCAGCGGTTCTGTTCACTACTTTAAAAGAACCCCCGTCCCAAATCACCTTCCACGCTTTAACAAAAACCCACCTCAGGTCCTGTTCTACTACTTTAACAAGAACCCACCATCCCCTTCCTACTACTTTTAACAAAAACCCCCAGTCAGTCTCTGTTCTACTACTTTAAAGAACCCACCATCAGGCTCTTTTTTACTACTTTAAAAAACCCCCCATCATTTTTGTTCTAATACTTAACAAACCCACCATCAGGTCCTGTTCTACTACTTTAACAAAAACCCCACCCGTCGTCCTGTTCTACATTTAAAAACCCACCATCAGGGCTCTTTCTACTACTTTACAAGAACCCCCTCGGTCCTTTCACTAAATTTTAAAAAACCCCCTAGGTCCCTTCCCCCCACTTTACAAGAACCCACCATCAGGGCTCGGTCCTCTTTAAAAAACCCCCCATCAGGTCACCTTTCCCCCACTACTTTAAAAAGAACCCCCCCATTAGGTCTCTGTTCTACTACTTTTAAAAAGAACCCCCATCAGTCCCTTTCCACTACTTTAACAAAAACCCACCTCAGGCTCTGTTCTACACTTTTAAAAAAAGAACCCACCATCGGGCCCTTCCTACTATTTAACAAGAACCCCCAGTCAGGCTCTGTTCTACACTTTAAAAAAGAAACCCCCCCCAGTCAGGTCTCTGTTCACTCTTTAACAAAAACCCACCATCGGGCTCTGTTCTACTCTTAACAAAAACCCACCATCGGGCTCTGTTTTTACACTTTTAAAAAGAAACCCCCCGTCAGGTCACCCCTTTCCCACTACTTTAACAAAAACCCACCATAGTCTCTGTTCTACTACTTTTAACAAAACCCCCAGTCGGGCACCTTCCTCTGCTTTAACAAAAACCCACCAGTTAGGGCTCTTTCTCTACTTTAACAAAACCCCCCCATCCGGTCACCTTCCTACTACTTTAAAAAAAGAACCCCCCACGGTCTCGTTCTACTACTTAAACAAACCCACCAGCGGTCCCCTTTACTAAAATTTTAAAAAACCCACCATCAGGTTCTGTTCTCTACTTTTAAAAAGAACCCACCATCGGGCTCGTTTTTATACTTTAACAAGAACCCCCATCGTTCTGTTTACACTTTTTAAAAAAAGAACCCCCCATTCAGTCCTTCACTACTTTAACAAACCCCCCCATCAGGTTCTGTTCTCTACTTTAAAAAGAAACCCACCAGTCAGGGGCTCTGTTCTAACTTTTTCAAAAACCCCCAGTTAGGTCTCTGTTCACTAAAATTTAACAAAACCCACCAGTCAGGTCTCTGTTCTACCTTTAACAAACCCACCCGTCAGGTCTCTGTCCTCACTTTTAACAAAAACCCCCCTCAGGGGCCTGTTCTCTACTTTAACAAAACCCACCAGTCAGGTTCCTTTCCCACTACTTTAAAAAAAGAAACCCCCCCCTCGTCTCTTTTCTACTCTTTAAAAAAAGAACCCACCAGTCAGGTTTACCTTCCTACTACTTAAACAAACCCCCCCATCAGTTCTGTTCTACACTTTAAAAAAAAACCCCCATCAGGTCCCCCTTTCCCCTACTTTAAAAAGAACCCACCATCAGGTTCGTTTTCTACTACTTTAACAAGAACCCCCCCGTCGGGCACCTTTCCCACTCTTTTAAAAAAACCCACCCTCAGGTCCCCTGTTCTATACTTTACAAAACCCACCAGTCCGGGGCACCTTCCTACTACTTTAAAAAAACCCCCATCAGGGCCGTTCCCACTCTTTTTAAAAAAACCCACCAGTCAGGTCTTGTTCTACACTTTAACAAGAACCCCCAGTCAGGGCTCTGTTTCTACTACTTTAACAAAAACCCCCATCGGGCCTTTCTATATTTAACAAACCCACCATCGGGCCCCTTTCTACTACTTTAACAAAACCCACCATCAGGTCTTGTTCTACTAACTTTAACAAGAACCCACCCTCAGGTCTCTTTCACACTTTTCAAGAACCCCCCAGTAGGGGCTCTGTTTACTCTTAACAAAACCCACCAGTCAGGTCTCTGTTCTCTACTTAAAAAAAAACCCCCCCAGTCAGGGGCCTGTTTTTTTACTACTTTAACAAGAACCCACCAGTCGGGTTCTTCTACTACTTTTAACAAAAAACCCCCATCAGGTCTCTGTTCTACTACTTTAACAAGAACCCCCTCTCTCTGCTCTCTACTTTAACAGAACCCACCCTCGGGGCCGTTTCTACCCCACTTTTAACAAACCCACCCTCAGGTCTCGTTCTACTACTTTTAAAAAGAAACCCCCATCGGTCTCTGTTTTACTATTTTAACAAGAAACCCCCCTCGTCTCTTTCTACTACTTTAAAGAAACCCCCCCTCAGGTCTCTGTTCTACTACTTAAAAGAACCCCCCATTTAGGGCACCTTTCCCACCTTTTAACAAAACCCACCATCAGGGCCTGTTTTACTCTTTAACAAAACCCACCAGTCGGGCTCTGCTACTCTTTAAAAAAGAACCCACCAGTCGGTCTCTTTCTACTACTTTAAAAAAGAAACCCCCCCTCAGTCCTGTTTTTACTACTTTACCCAAAAACCCCCATCAGTCTCTGTTTTAAAATTTAACAAGAACCCCCCATCGGTTCCCTTTTTACTTTTAAAAGAACCCCCCATAGTCTCTGTTCTACTACTTTAAAAGAACCCCCATCAGGGCTCTTTTACCTTTAACAAGAACCCACCATCAGGGCCTGTTCTACACTTTAAAAAGAACCACCATCATCCTTTCACTCTTTAACAAGAACCCACCATAGTCCTGTTCTACTACTTTTTCTTTTCACAAGCAGATAGAAAAGCCCCTAAATCACCAGACCAAAGGGGTCTGCCCCACCACAGTAAAAGAGTTGTGTGTGTGTGTGTGGTTTGGGGTGTTTTGTGTGGGGTGTTGTTTTGTGTTTGTGTGTATGTGTGTGTGTGGTGTGTGGTGTGAGTGTGTGTGGTGTGTGGTGTGTTTTTGTGTGTGTGTGGTGGGTGTGTGTGTGTGGTTTCTGTGTGTTGTGTTGTGTTTGGTTTGTGTTGTGTGTGTTGGGGTGGGGGTGTGTGTGTGTCGTGTGTATGTGGGTGTTTTTGTGTGTGTGGTGTGTGGTGTGTGTGTGGAGTTGTGTGATGTGTGTGTGGCTTTGTGTGTGTGTGTTGTGTGTGTTTGTTGTGTGTTTGTTGTGGGTTTTTTGTTGTGTTGTTTGTTGTGTGTGTGTGTGTGTGGGTGTGTGTGTGGGTGTGTGTGTGTGTATGTGTTGTGTGGTGTGTGTGTGTGTGTGTGTGTGTGTGTGTGTGGGTGTGTTTGGTGTCTGTGTGTGTGTGTGTGTGTGAGTGTTTGAATGGGGGGAAGTTGAGCTGGGGCTCACTGGGAACAGAGTGCATCTCCTGTGCTGCGTCTGGCCCTTCCTGGAATTCACCCTGGACAGGCTGGTGGAGAGTTCCCACACTGGGACTGCGCCCCAAACCGCACCCTATTCAACTACATAGTGCACTACCTTTGACTAGAGCCATCAAAAGTAGTGCACTATCTAGGGAATAGGGTTCCATTTCAGACTCCGCCTGGGAGAGAGGAGAGGGCCGTGCCAGCGGGAAAGGAGAGTCGAGGGGTGGGGCGTGTTCAAAAGGCACCAAGTGAAAGAAAACAGACTGATATGGGAAGGAACTACCTGGACTTGTCCCATAAGAAACACTCATTTTCCTATTTTGTTGAAATAAATATTTTTCTACTGTGTGCCCTAATGAACAGGCCTGTTCACTGCTGAGACTGAACTCTGGCAGCAGTTCATTCATCACACAATGAGGCAGGGAACAACACAATGAATAAGCCATCTGAACAACACTATCAGCCATCAGCTGAACAATAGAACAGATTACAGATTACGGAGATCACCTTTGCTATCGGTGGGTTGGACATACAGTGTATCCCATGTATTATGCCTTTTGACAGTGTCAAAGCTTGTCCAGTCATATGATTGTAGAACAGGGACAGAGAAAGGTAAAATGGAGAGAGAGAGAGTGAGATACAGAGACAGAGACAGAGACAGAGAGAGAGAGAGAGAGCGAGAGATAGAGAGAGAGCGAGATAGAGAGACTGAGACAGCGAGAGAGAGAGAGAGAGAGAGAGAGAGAGAGACAGAGATTGAATTGAAATTGAATTCAATTGAATTGAGAGAGAGAGAGAGACAAAGACAGAGAGAGACAGAGAGACAGAGAGAGACAGAGAGAGAGACAGAGAGAGAGAGACAGAGAGAGAGACAGCGAGAGAGAGACAGACAGAGAGAGAGACCGAAAGAGAGAGAGAGAGACAGAGAGCGAGAGAGAGTCGGTAAGGAGAGAGAGAGAAAGAGAGAGAGAGATGGTAAGGAGAGAGAGAGTGAGACAGAGAGGGCAACAGAGACAGGTAGGGTAGATAAAGAGACAGAGATGACGACACCAAATGGAGATGTTGTCTGTTTACCAGATAGCATCAACATCAATATCATGGTTTGCGTTTTCAACACCACAATAAATAGATTATGTAAATCTGGACAAACAGAACATACATCCCTCCCTAACTTGTAGTCTTACCCAGTATCGAAGGCTTGGCTTGACAATCTCCGAATGTCATTACACTTTTTGGTGTTTTGTATCAGATGTCTCTTTCCATTCATCAATTGGCCGCTGCACAGTTTGGATTGATTAATTGATTGATTGTATTTGTCAGTAAAAAAAAACAACATATATACATTTTTTTAAGTGACCAGGATTAAACAATGAAGTCGGGGACTTATTTCCATTGTGGTCCCAATTTTGTTTCTCATAAATACATAAACAATTTCATAGATACTGACACATTACAGAGATATAGTCGAAAAAATGAGGGGGGAGTTTAAGTACAATTCTTACAAGCTTGTTTGGCTGGTTGCTTATTCTTCAAAAATATAAACGAAACATGTAAAGAGTTGGTTCCATGTTTCATGAGCTGAAGTGAGCATTTCCCCTTTATCAAGATAATCCATCCACCTGACAGGTTTGGCATATCAAGAAGCTGATTAAACAGCATGATCATTACACAGGTGCACCTTGTGCTGGGGACAATAAAAGGCCACTCTAAAATGTGCAGTTTTGTTACACAACACAATGCCACAGATGTCTCAAATGTTGAGGGCGCGCGCAATTGGCATGCTGACTGCAAGAATGTCCACCAGAGCTTTTGCCAGAGAATTGAATGTTCATTTCTCTACGATAAGCTGCCTCTAACGTCGTTTTAGAGAATTTGGCAGTACGTCCAACGGCCTCATAACCGCAGACCACGTGTAACCACGCCAGCCCAGGACCTCCACATCCAGCTTCTTCACCTGCGGGATCGTCTGAGACCAGCCACCTAGACAGCAGATGAAAGTGAGGAGTATTTCTGTCTGTAATAAAGCCCTTTTGCAGGGAAAAACGATTTCTGATTGGCTGGGCCTGGCTCCCCAGTGGGTGGGCCTATGCCCTCCCAGGCCCCACCCATTGCTGCGCCCCTGCCCAGTCGTGAAATCCATAGATTAGGGCATAATGAATTTATTTCAATTGACTGATTTCCTTCTATGAACTGTAACTCAGTAAAATCGTTGAAATTGTTTCATGTTGCGTTTATATTTTTGTTCAGTATATATATATATATAGCCTATATAAAGGAAGAGAAGCTTAGGCCTAAACCCAGAGAGATAGAGATATGCCGGTGGCATGCTACGCCACCAGCATGCATTTCTTTAAGTCAGATGGCTACTGCGTCTGCTATTCAGATACCATTTCTTTAAGGCAGATGGCTACTGCGTCTGCTATTCAGATACCATTTCTTTAAGTCAGATGGCTACTGCGTCTGCTATTCAGATACCATTTCTTTAAGGCAGATGGCTACTGCGTCTGCTATTCAGATACCATTTATTTAAGTCAGATGGCTACTGCGTCTGCTATTCAGATTCAGAAGGAGACTAATTCGTACATTTTCAACAAGCGTTATATTGTTAGAGTATAGGAGTAACTCAAGTAGGCCTGATGCAGTCTTCCTCACCTCAAGTTGAACTGTTGGAGTGCCGGGGCGTACGGCCTTCATATCACAGGCCTGCAGTATAATAGGGTAAACGTTGGAGTCAGTTGGAGTGCCGGGGCGTACGGCCTTCATATCACAGTCCTGCAGTATAATAGGGTAAACGTTGGAGTCAGTTGGAGTGCCGGGGCGTACGGCCTTCATATCACAGGCCTGCAGTATAATAGGGTAAACGTTGGAGTCAGTTGGAGTGCCGGGGCGTACGGCCTTCATATCACAGGCCTGCAGTAGCTGAAGCTCCATAATAGCCAAACCAAACCAAACCTTCACAATAGTTTCTAAACTTTATAAGGGTAATATCAAAAGTAAGTCGAGCCATTGTTTATAGGAAAAATATGAGCAGAGGAATTATTTATTTATTTATTTTATTTTTATTTTATTTCACCTTTATTTAACCAGGTAAGCCAGTTGAGAACAAGTTCTCATTTACAACTGCGACCTGGCCAAGATAAAGCAAAGCAGTGCGATAAAAACAGCAACACAGAGTTACATATGGGGTAAAACAAAACATAAAGTCAAAAAATACAACAGAAAATATATATACAGTGTGTGCAAATGTAGCAAGTTATGGAGGTAAGGCAATAAATAGGCCATAGTGCAAAATAATTACAATTTGTATTAACACTGGAATGATAGATGTGCAAGAGATGATGTGCAAATAGAGATACTGGGCTGCAAATTAGCAAAATAAATAAAAATATGGGGATGAGGTAGTTGGGCGGGCTAATTTCAGATGGGCTGTGTACAGGTGCAGTGATCGGTAAGGTGCTCTGACAACTGATGCTTAAAGTTAGTGAGGGAGATAAGAGTCTCCAGCTTCAGAGATTTTTGCAGTTTGTTCCAGTCATTGGCAGCAGAGAACTGGAAGGAATGGCGGCCAAAGGAGGTGTTGGCTTTGGGAATGACCAGTGAGATATACCTGCTGGAGCGCAGACTACGGGTGGGTGTTGCTATGGTGACCAATGAGCTAAGATAAGGCGGGGATTTGCCTAGCAGTGATTTTTAGATGACCTGGAGCCAGTGGGTTTGGCAACGAATATGTAGTGAGGACCAGCCAACAAGAGCATACAGGTCACAGTGGTGGGTAATATATGGGGCTTTGGTGACAAAACGGATGGCACTGTGATAGACTACATCCAATTTTCTGAGTAGAGTGTTGGAGGCTATTTTGTAAATGACATCGCCGAAGTCAAGGATCGGTAGGATAGTCAGTTTTACGAGGGCATGTTTGGCAGCATGAGTGAAGGAGGCTTTGTTGCGAAATAGGAAGCCGTTTCTAGATTTAACTTTGGATTGGAGATGCTTAATGTGAGTCTGGAAGGAGAGTTTACAGTCTAACCAGACACTTAGGTATTTGTAGTTGTCCACATACTCTAGGTCAGACCCGTCGAGAGTAGTGATTCTAGTCGGGTGGGCGGGTGCCAGCAGCGTTCGATTGAAGAGCATGCATTTAGTTTTACTCGTGTTTAAGAGCAGTTGGAGGCTACGGAAGGAGTGTTGTATGGCATTGAAGCTCGTTTGGAGGTTTGTTAACACAGTGTCCAATGAAGGGCCAGATGTATACAAAATGGTGTCGTCTGCGTAGAGAGGGATCTGAGAGTCACCAGCAGCAAGAGCGACATCATTGATATACACGGAGAACAGAGTCGGCCCAAGAATTGAACCCTGTGGCACCCCCATAGAGACTGCCAGAGGTCCAGACAACAGGCCCTCCGATTTGACACATTGAACTCTATCTGAGAAGTAGTTGGTGAACCAGGCGAGGCAGTCATTTGAGAAACCAAGGCTATTTAGTCTACCAATAAGAAAGTGGTGGTTGACAGAGTCGAAAGCCTTGGCCAGGTCGATGAAGACGGCTGCACAGTACTAAAATTCTCGATTATTGTAGATTTATCGGTGGTGATAGTGTTTCCTAGCCTCAGTGCAGTGGACAGCTGGGAGGAGGTGCTCTTATTCTCCATGGACTTTACAGTGTCCCAAAACCTTTTGGAGTTAGTGCTACAGGATGCACATTTCTGTTTGAAAAAGCTAGCCTTTGCTTTCCTAACTGCTTGTGTATATTGGTTCCTAACTTCCCTGAAAAGTTGCATATCGCGGGGGCTATTCGATGCTAATGCAGTACGCCACAGGATGTTTTTGTGCTGGTCAAGAGGAGTGAATATAAACCAGGGAAAAAAACACACTACCCTCCCCTCTGCCCCCCCCAAACACACTACCCTCCCCTCTGCCCCCCCCCAAACACACTACCCTCCCCTCTGCCCCCCCCAAACCACACTACCCTCCCCTCTGCCCCCCCAAACACACACTACCCTCCCCTCTGCCCCCCCAAACACCACACTACCCTCCCCTCTGCCCCCCCCCCCCCCCCCCCCCAAAAAATAATATTAGCCTACAACACAGTACAGCTTGGGTTGGCCTGACTGTGAAACACCAATATGGGATTTATCATTTTGGGTCATTCAGTGAGTGTATGTCACTGTTTCTCATTTGAAGTTTTCACACAGGGCAACATTTGAATACACCCACTTCTCCAGGCACCACTACAGAGTTAGAGTGACCCACTACAGAGTTAGAGTAACCCACTACAGAGTTAGAGTAACCCACTACAGAGTTAGAGTAACCCACTACAGAGTTAGAGTAACCCACTACAGAGTTAGAGTGACCCACTACAGAGTTAGAGTAACCCACTACAGAGTTAGAGTAACCCACTACAGAGTTAGAGTAACCCACTACAGAGTTAGAGTAACCCACTACAGAGTTAGAGTAACCCACTACAGAGTTAGAGTGACCCACTACAGAGTTAGAGTAACCCATACAGAGTTAGAGTAACCCACTACAGAGTTAGAGTAACCCACTACAGAGTTAGAGTAACCCACTACAGAGTTAGAGTAACCCACTACAGAGTTAGAGTAACCCACTACAGAGTTAGAGTAACCCACTACAGAGTTAGAGTAACCCACTACAGAGTTAGAGTGACCCACTACAGAGTTAGAGTAACCCACTACAGAGTTAGAGTAACCCACTACAGATTAGAGTAACCCACTACAGAGTTAGAGTGACCCACTACAGAGTTAGAGTGACCCACTACAGAGTTAGAGTAACCCACTACAGAGTTAGAGTAACCCACTACAGAGTTAGAGTGACCCACTACAGAGTTAGAGTAACCCAGAGTTAGAGTAACCCACTACAGAGTTAGAGTAACCACTACAGAGTTAGAGTAACCCACTACAGAGTTAGAGTAACCCACCACAAGTTAGAGTGACCCACTACAGAGTTAGAGTACCCACTACAGAGTTAGAGTACCCACTACAGAGTTAGAGTGACCCACTACAGAGTTAGAGTAACCACTACAGAGTTTAGAGTAACCCACTACAGAGTTAGAGTAACCCACTACAGAGTTAGAGTGACCCACTACAGAGTTAGAGTGAACCCACTACAGAGTTAGAGTAACCCCAGGACTACAAGAGTTGAGAGTGACCCACCTACAGAGTAGAGTAGAGTAAACCCACTACAGAGTTAGAGTAACCCACTACAGAGTTAGAGTAACCCACTACAGAGTTTAGAGTGACCCACTACAGAGTTAGGGATGTAACCCACTACAGAGTTAGAGTAACCCACTACAGAGTTAGAGTAACCCACTACAGAGTTAGAGTAACCCACTACAGAGTTAGAGTGACACACTACAGAGTTAGAGTAACCCACTACAGAGTTAGAGTAACACCACTACAGAGTTAGAGTTGACCCACTACAGAGTTAGAGTGACCCACTACAGAGTTAGAGTAACCCACTTCTCCAGCACCACTCCACCACTTGGTAAGAAGATAATAGTTTATCAAACATCTTAATCTAAACATTCTGATCAATCTTATTAATTGATACGGCTTATACACTACTGCCCCCCTCTGGACACATCTGGAACTACACTACTGGATCTAACTACCCCCCTCTGGACACATCTGGAACTACACTACTTGATACCCTCCACTACACTACTTTGATACCGTCCACTACACTACTTTGATACCTCCACCACACTACTTGATACCTCCACTACACTACTTTTGATACCTCCACCACACTACTTTGATACCTCCACTACACTACGTTTGATACCTCCACCACACTACTTGATACCCTCCACCACACTACTTTGATACCCGCCACTACACTACTTTGATACCTCCACCACACATACTTTGATACCTCCACTACACTTACTTTGATACCTCCACCACACTACTTTGAATACCTCCACTACACTACTTTGATACCTCTACTACACACTTGATACCTCCACCACACTACTTTGATACCTCCACTACACTACTTTGATACCTCCACCACACTACTTGATACCTCCACCACACTACTTTGATACCTCCACTACACTACACTACTTTGATACCTCCACTACACACTACTTTGATACCTCCACTACACTACTTTGATACCTCCACTAACACTACACTACTTTGATACCCAAACACACTACTTTGATACCCCACCACACTACTTTGATACCTCCACTCACTACATACTTTGATACCTCCACTACATACTTTGATACCTCCACCACACTACTTTGATACCTCCACTACACTACTTTGATACCTCCACTACACTATTTGATACCTCCACCACACTACTTTGATACCTCCACACACTACTTTGATACCTCCACACACACTACTTTGATACCTCCACACACTACTTTGATACCTCCACTACACTACTTGATACCTCCACATATTTGATACCTCCACTACACTACTTTGATACCTCCACTACATACTTTGATACCTCCACCACACTACTTTGATACCTCCACTACACTACTTTGATACCTCCACCACACTACTTTGATACCTCACACACACTACTTTGATACCTCCACTACACTACTTTGATACCTCCCACTACACTACTTTGATACTCCACTACACTACTTTGATACCTCCACTACACTACTTTGATACCCTCCACCACACTACTTTGATACCTCTACTACACTACTTTGATACCTCCAACTACACTACTTTGATACCGCCACTACACTACTTTGATACCTCCACTACACTAATTTGATACCTCCACCACACTACTTTGATAGCTCCACTACACTACTTTGCTACCTCCACCACACTACTTTGATACCTCCACTACACTACTTTGATACCTCCACCACACTACTTTGATACCTCCACCACACTACTTTGATACCTCCACTACACTACTTTGATACCTCCACCACACTACTTTGATACCTCCACCACACTACTTTGATACCTCCACTACACTACTTTGATACCTCCACCACACTACTTTGATACCTCCACCACACTACTTTGATACCTCTACTACAGTACTTTGATACCTCCACCACACTACTTTGATACCTCCACCACACTACTTTGATACCTCCACCACACTACTTTTTTTTCAAATGTATTACAAATAAAACACTGAAATATCGTATTTACATAAGTATTCAGACCCTTTACTCAGTACTTTGTTGAAGCACCTTTGGCAGCGATTACAGCCTCGAGTCTTCTTGGGTATGACGCTACAAGCTTGGCACACCTGTATTTTGGGAGTTTCTCCCATTCTTCTCTGCAGATCCTCTCAAGCTCTGTCAGGTTGGATGGGGAGCGTCACTGCACAGCTATTTTCAGGTCTCTCCAGAGGTCTGCAGACTACATATGTGTTTGACCCAGGTCTGCAGACTACACAATACAATTTTTTCTAGATTTTCTAGATTTTTCAGAGCTCACTGCAAAAACATAATTTCCTCTCTCATGCTTATTGTTCCATTTGATCTGAAGCCCCTCCCTCTACCGTTCCATATGATCTGAAGCCCCTCCCTCTACCATTCCATATGATCTGAAGCCCCTCCCTCTACTGTTCCATATGATCTGAAGCCCCTCCCTCTACCATTCCATATTATCTGAAGCCCCTCCCTCCCTCTACCATTCCATATGATCTGAAGCCCCTCCCTCCCTCTACCGTTCCATATGATCTGAAGCCCCTCCCTCCCTCTACCATTCCATATGATCTGAAGCCCCTCCCTCCCTCTACCGTTCCATATGATCTGAAGCCCCTCCCTCCCTCTACCGTTCCATATGATCTGAAGCCCCTCCCTCCCTCTACCATTCCATATGATCTGAAGCCCCTCCCTCTACCATTCCATATGATCTGAAGCCCCTCCCTCTACCATTCCATATGATCTGAAGCCCCTCCCTCTACCATTCCATATTATCTGAAGCCCCTCCCTCCCTCCACCATTCCATATGATCTGAAGCCCCTCCCTCCCTCTACCATTCCATATGATCTGAAGCCCCTCCCTCCCTCTACCGTTCCATATGATCTGAAGCCCCTCCCTCCCTCTACCATTCCATATGATCTGAAGCCCCTCCCTCTACCATTCCATATTATCTGAAGCCCCTCCCTGCCCTCCACCATTCCATATGATCTGAAGCCCCTCCCTCCCTCTAACCATTCCATATGATCTGAAGGCCCCTCCCTCCCTCTACCATTCCATATGATCTGAAGCCCCTCCCTCCCTCTACCATTCCATATGATCTGAAGCCCCTCCTCCCTCTACCATTCCATATGATCTGAAGCCCCTCCCTCTACCATTCCATATGATCTGAAGCCCCTCCCTCTACCATTCCATATGATCTGAAGCCCCTCCCTCCCTCTACCGTTCCATATGATCTGAAGCCCCCCTCCCTCCCTCTACCATTCCATATGATCTGAAAGCCCCTCCCTCCCTCTAACCATTCCATATGATCATGAAGCCCTCCCTCTACCATTCCATATGATCTGAAGCCCCTCCCTCTACCATTCCATATGATCTGAAGCCCCTCCCCTCTATACCATTCCATATGATCTGAAGCACCCGCCCTCCCTCTAACCGTTCCATATGATCTGAAGCCCCTCTCTCCATCTACCATTCCATATGATCTGAAGCCCCTCCCTCCCTCTACAGGTTACACAGTCATGTTTTACCTTGTCGGGATACACAATTGAATCCCATTCAAAATGTTATTTTCCCTAAGACACAGACAGACACACACACACACACACACACACACACAGACACACACACACACACACACACACACACACACACACACACCACACACACACACAACACAGACAGACAGACAGACAGACAGACAGACAGACAGACAGACAGACAGACAGACAGACAGACAGACAGACAGACAGAGACACACACACACACACACACACACATAGACAGACAGAGACACACACACACACACACACAGACAGACAGAGAGAGAGACACAACACACACACACACACACACACACACACACACACACACACACACACACACACACACACACACACACACACACACACACACACAGACAGCCAGACAGACAGCCACACCTCCAGGTGGAGGCAGTGCAGATGAGGGCTCACGGTGAGGAGCAGGTCTTGACAGGCCGTCAGCTCCAGCCCTCTGTGTGGTAACCGTGTAGCTGCAGCTGTTCAGGAGAGAGGTAGAGACAGAGAGAGATAGAATGAACTGAAAGACAAAGAAAGGAGGGCTTTCTATGCCATTTAAATATATATTAAAATTAGACATACCAATTAGGATCTGGCTGCAAATATTCTAATCAATAATAGAACCAATAGCACTATATGGCAGTGGAGGGTGGGGTCCGATTACAAAGCAAGACCTGGACAAATGGGACCAACACCCAACTGAAACCCTGCATGCGGAATACTGTAAGAGCCTCCTCAGAGTACAGAGAAAAACTCCAAACAACACATGCAGAGCAGAACAATTAATATCCAAAAAAGGGCTAACAAATTGTACAATAATCTAAAAACAAGTGACCTCCACTCCTAGCATTACAATGCCCTCAAATGCCAAGAGGTGACCATAGAGAAGAGTCCCCTCAGCCAGCTGGCCCTGAGGCTAAGTTCACTGACCACTACCAACCCAACAAAGCCTCAGGACAGCACTCAGAAACTCTGGCCCAACCAAATCATCACAAAACAAAAAGAGAAATATATCACCTATTGGAAAGACACCACAAAAAAATCAAAGTAAACTTCAATGCTATTTGTCTCTAAACAGACAGTACATGGTGACAGACTATCTGACCACAGTGACTAGGTACAGACTCAGTGAGCACAGCTTGGCCATAGAAACCGTCCGTCACAGACAGATCTGGCTACCCAGAGAGGACAGGTTGTGCTTAGTCTGCCCTCAGGAGACAGGGCGAGACAGGGCTGCATTTTCTAGCTGTAAATATGTAGATTCCTGCCACACCCGTAGGGACAGCCAGTGGGACGACCAACCAGAACAATAACATTTGCTACCTGTCTTTCTCACTATTTCAGTATTGTCCTCCAGTGTCATTAGTACTAGAAGAAAATACTATGTCCTTCTAAATTGAGTATTAGTATTTTTCATAATATTATCTATCTATTCATCATTGATTTAACACCCGTTCCATGTTTGTCTGATGGCAATGTAAAGGGGCTAAGCGCGACTTTCCATTAACGGCAATAAAGCCTTGTCCGAATGTAACTACAAATGTGACAGAGAGCAGCGAGACAAAGACAGGAAGAAAGAGAACAAGAGGGGAAGCCAGGCAGACTGATCGAGGGATGATGAGAGAGAGAGAGAGAGAGGACGAATAGATAGAAAGAAGTAGAAAATAATGAGAGATAGAGAGAAAAGAAAGACGAGAGAGAGAGAAATACAGAGAGAGAGATGAGAGATATCGGATGATATATAAAAAATAAGAGGGAAATCGACAGAGCTCTCAACAGGAAGGTGGGTGGAAAAAGACAGTTATTCAAAACTGGCGGTCGGCCTCTCTAACGAGTGCTCCCGACTCGCCCTCTCTGCTCTCTCTCTTCGTTTCCGCTACGGGCACGTCCATCACCGTGGTAGCCGACCAAGTCCGAGTCTAATATGAATAATTGCCCGCGAAAAACATAAGAAAGCGCGGGGAAATACTCTCTCCATCGAAAAGTCATTCAACGCTGTTATAGAAAGTCGTTGGGAACAGAAAAAAGGGTCGGGGGTCCACCACTCCCCTTCGTCCCCTCTGTGTGTTTAACAAACACTTAAATGACCCAATGAATCCGGTTTAAATCTCTGAGAAACACTGAAGGTCGTGAGAGATGTGGTGACGCACGGCAAAGAGAACCCATGTCTCCACCAGTTTCAGGGGCAGAGAAGTAGATGTTCCTGGCCAGGTTCCCCGAAATGACGGTAAGAACGCCCACCTCACAGCCGTGGCCCAGACCGCGGATTTGTGATTTCTAAGGAAGGTTAAGTTGTTTTAAGCCTATCCCAAACCTAAGCCCTTAATTTAACCATTAGGAATTAATGCCTGAAACTACCTTAGGCAAATGGACATTCATAATTCATCAAGGCAGGTACTATAAACGGAGGTGTGTTACCAGGAGCAAAATGTGGGCCTGGGCGGGCCGAGGCTCGGGCAAAATTTTTTTTTCGAATGGTCTGGGCCAGGATCCAAAAGAAAAAATAACAAAGAATGATAAGTGAAGGATGGTTAATGGGAATCAAAAAGAGTCGCGGCGATATACCCCCTCTGTCTGCGAACGTCGGCAAATCAAGTTCGTGAAGTGAGACAGTCATGACAAAGAATCTGGGTTTGAGTTGGATCCCTGAACTTGTTGACCACAAACTAACTCTGACAAAACACTTACAGCAGGCAAACACAAACACCCAGTCATAATGAGGGTACAGTATGCAAATCAAAAGCCGGCATTATGACTAAACCATGAGCTTCAAGTCTCTAGAAGCATATAAGTAGTTTTAATGTGAAGAAAGGCAAACCACGATAATCTAAAAAATATCGAACACTGTCACACTTCACCTGAACACAATGGATGTATCTATTGACATTAAAACGCGGAGGAGAGTATATTGATTGGGCAATAGAAAACAAAGCACATTGAAGATTGTTAGCTCTGTTCCTGAGAGAACACAGGGGGAAATACTGTAACGTTCGGCATATCATATAGCTTAGGGCTGGGCCATCTCCTGTCCTCAGTAACAGAAAAGGGAAAGGAAAGAAAAAAGCAGAGATAATCCGAAGGAATCAGTAAAATAAGAGGCAAAGGGGAATCGGAAGAAAAAAAATAAAAAAAAAGAAGGAATGAAGGGGAAAAAGAATTGCAACAATCGAAAAATCTCAATCAAAAAAAATGGGAAGACAAAAAAAGGGGGTTGAAATACCAACTGACGTCTCATCTCCTCTCAGAAAAAAATCGTCTTAACCGTAAAAACCGGTCGAAAAATCAAAAGGAATCTCTTGAAACTTCCTCTAACAGGTACCTAATTCCGGTCGAAATCGTGCTCGGGTTCTCTTGTCCTCAATCTCTTCAGGTGGTTGGTGCTCTCTCTCTATCTCTCTTTCCTCTCTCTCTCTCATGCCCTCTTCTCCTCTTCCTCTCTCGTGTCGCTCGGTCTCTCTATCGAAATCTCTACATTCCGTCTACTCTTCTCTCCTCAATATCTCTCTATTACTACTCTCTCTCTTCTCCTCTATCAAAATCTCTATCTCTCTCTCCTCTCCGGTCTCTAATCCTCTCTCCTTCCCTCCACTCAATCTCGGTCGATTCCATCTCTCTCTCTCTCTACTCTATTCCTCTCGTTCTCTCTTACCTCGGGATCTCGGTATCTCAATCTATCCTCTCTCTCTTCACGTCTCAAAGAAAATCTCTATGCCTCGCTCTCTCCTCTCCTCTCTATCCGAGGGGGGAGAGCTATTCCTCTCTCTCTATCTCTCTATCCTCTCGTCTAGTTCCTCTCGTCGTCGATCTTCTCTATTCCTCTCTCTATCTCTCTATTCCAATCATCTCTCAATCGTCTCCATTCCCCTCTATCTATTCTCTCTATTCCTCTTCTATTCTCCTCTCTCTCTATTCTCTCTCTCTATCCTCTCAGGGGGTGGGTGGGGGGGAAGAGAGGGGGTATTCCTCTCTCTCTATCTCTCAGTCCTCTTCGCTGGATCCTCTCTTCCTCTCTCCTCTTCCCTCTCTCGTATTCCTGCTCGGTCTCTATATCTCGCTATCTCTCAGGATCTCTAATCTACTCGCATTCTCTCCCTATTCCTCACCCTCACTACTATCGGGTCTCATGATCTCGTCTAATTAATCCTCTCTTCCTCCTCTCCTGCCTAACTCTCTCTCTTCTCTCTCTTTGTTCCCTCTTCTCTATCTCTCTCTTTCCTCTCTCTATGCCCCTCCTCCTCTATCCTCTAATTCCATCTCTCTCTTCCCCTCATCTCTATCAATCTCTATTTTCATCTCTCTATTCCTCCTGCGAGTTCCTCTGGCAATCTCAATTCCGCTCTCTCTTCCTCTGGCAAAGTCTCTATCGTCTCTCTTTCTCTCGGGGTCTCTATCCTCTCGTCATTCCTCTCTCTATTCATCTCTCAATCTCTCTCTCTCTAGACTCTCTATCCTCTCCTCTCTATCTCGTCGAGTTCCTCTCTCTCGTATTCGCACCTCTCAACTCTCTCCTAAGGGTTCCTGCTCATCTCTATTCCCTCTCTCTCTATCTCTCTCGATTTCCTCTCAATCTATCCTCTCATCCGTCTTCCTCTCTCTATAGAAATGCCGTCTCGGCTCTCTTTTTCTCTCTCTATTCCTCCTCTCGCTTCCCGTCTCTCTATCAACGTCTCTATTCCTCAATCTCTCTCGCTCGGTCTCAAATCTCTCTCGGGAGAAATCTCTACTCTCTCATCTCTCCTGCCTCTCTCTCTCGCTTCCGATCTCTCTATATCCTCTATTCCTAACTCGGTCTACAACGTACTCTTCCCTCTCTCTCCCGTACTCATATTCCTCTCTCAATCCGTGTCCATCCGGCTATCTCGTCTCTATTCCTCTCTCTGGGCTTGTCGGCCCCTCCTCTATTCCTCTATCTATTCCTCTCGCTATAGATGCCCTCTCTTCTAAATGCCTTCTCTCTACTATCTCTTCCATTCCCTTCTCTCTCTATCGCTCATATTTCCTCGTCTCGTATAATCTCTATAGCTCTCTCTCTATTTCTCCTCTATCCTCTCGGAAAATCATATCTCTCTATTCCGTCTCGTCTCTATTTTCCTCTCGCTATCATCTCTATTCCTGCTCGTCCATAGAATCTCTCTATTCTAACTTCGCTAGTTTTCATCTATTCCGCTCCGTCTATTCCCCTCTCAAATCTCTCTCTCTATTCCTCGCGCCTATCCTCTCTCCAAATCTATCTCTCTAATTCTCTCTCTCTATCTCTCTATTCCTCTTCTCCTTCTCTTCCGGCTCAAATCGTCTGCTCTCTTATCTTTCCTCTCAGTCTTCTATCCTCTATTAACCCCTCTCATCTAGGCGTCTCTATTCCTCATCTCTCGTTGCTCATCAAATCTATTGCCTCTCTCTTCTATCTCATCTCTTCCTCTCTCTATCCTGCTCTCTATCTCTGCGCTACAAAAAAATCGCTGTCTAGTTGCCTCTCTCTCTCTTCCTCTCTCTCATCGCTCTACTCTCTACCGCTATATCCTGTCGGAGTCTCGTCTCGCGGGGTCTCGAGTCTCTCTATTCGCTCTCTCTCTATCTACAAACGATTCCTCTCTCTCTATCGTCCCCTACTTCCTCTCCTATTCCTTCTCTCTCTATCATCGGCTATTAAAAAATCCTCTCAAATCTCTCTCTTCCTCTCTCACTATCCTCTCGCATTCCTCTCGGGTCTCTATCTCTCTATTCCTCTCCTGTGCCTCTCTATTCCTCTCTCTCTATCGCGCTCTTGACCGTCTCTCTATTCCTCTCATCGCTCTATTCCTCTCTCTAAACCTGCTTCTCTCTTCCCCTCTCTCTGCTCTCTTTCCTCTCTCTCTATTCCTCTCTCTATTCCTCTCTCTATTCCTCCTCTCTCTATCTCTCTATCCTCTCTCTATTCCTCTCCTGCTCGGCTAGTCATCTCTCTCTTCCTCTCATCTATTCCTCTCTTCTCTCTCATGCTCTCTATTACCTCTCTCTCTTCCCCGGTTCCTGCTATCGAATCTCTATCCTTCGCTCTGCTATCGCTACTCAAAAAATCTATCCCTCTCGTCTAATTCCTCTCTCTATACGCTCTTTTCCTCTCTCTCTCCCCTCTCCTCATCTCGTCTATTCCTCTCAATCCTATTCCGCTCAATCTCTTGTCCTCTCAGAGGATCTATTCACTCTGCTCTATAATCAAAAAACCGGTCTAAATGCCTCTCTCATATCCCGCTCTCTATAGTACCTCGCAAATCTCATATTCTCTCTTGTCCAAAATCCCTCTAACTCCATGATTCCGCTCTCATCTATGCTCCTGTTCCGGTCTCTCTAGTCCTCTCTCTCTGAGAGCTTCTATGCCCTCTGCATACTAAACCCCTCTCTATGCTCTCCTCTTCCCCTGCTATCTCTATCTCTCTATTCTCTCTCTTCGCTCTCTCTAGTCTCAGTTCTGCTCTTCCCTCAAATCAAATCTCCCCGATCTCTCTATTCCTCTCTCAAATACTATCTCTTCTATTCCATCTCTCTATTCCTCTCCTCTCTTCACCCTCTCTAACTATTCACCGCTCTCAGATCTATTCCTCTCTCTATCCCTCTCTCTATTCCTCGTCTCTATATCATCTCTTTCCTCTCTCTAATCCGCTCTCATCTACTTCTTCCTCTCACTCATCTCTCTCTTCCTCCTCTCTATGCCTCTCTCTGCATCTGATCTCGCTATGCCATCGCTCGCTGTCCTCTCTCTACGTTACCCTCTTCTCTTATCTCTCTATTCCCTGGACATCTCTAAATCCCTCTCTCTATATTCCCTCTCTCTCTATCTCTCATTCCTCTCTCTCTACTCCTCATATATCCTCTCTCTTCCAATCTCTCAATATTCCTCTCTCTCTTGCGCCCCGAATCTCTATCTCTCTAAATAATCTCTCATCGCTATTCAATCTCTACTAATTCCCAACTCTCTAATCCCTCCAATCCCTCTCTCTATATCTCATCTAGTCCTCTCCCTCTATCCCGCTCTCATAGTTCGCTACTCTCTCTCGGATTCTCTCTCTATTCC
The DNA here is from genome assembly GCA_902810595.1 of Coregonus sp. 'balchen'. Classification (NCBI taxonomy): domain Eukaryota; kingdom Metazoa; phylum Chordata; class Actinopteri; order Salmoniformes; family Salmonidae; genus Coregonus; species Coregonus sp. 'balchen'. The sequence continues at coordinate 47,773,688 of LR778276.1, forward strand.
GTCTCGGTCTCTAATGTAACTCTATTCCTCTCTCCTATTCCCTCTATCTCTATAATTCCAATCTCTCCTCGTTTCCTTCTCTATCCCTCTCTCTAATTCCATCTCTCTTATCTCGTGCTATTCCTCTCTCTAAATAAACCCCTGCACCGGCTGGTCTAGGTTCCTCGGTCTCTCAGTACTCCGCTCTCTTCCCTCCTCTCCCTCAAAATCGCATATCTCTCTATTTCTCATCTCTATTCTCCTCTCAATCTCCATTCCAGATCTCTCTCTTCCCCCTCTCTCTATCTCTCTATTACTCTCGTCTCTATCCCGCTCTCTATTCCCGCTGGCTCTCTTCCGCTCGGCTAGTGTCCCTCTCCATATCTCGGGTCTGATTCCTGCTCTCTATTCCTCTCTCTTTCCCACTCTGCGTCTATCTCTCGTATTTTCCCTCATCTCTACCTTCTGTCAAAAATACCTCTAGTCCTACTCTCTCTTCCCTCTCTGAATATTCCTACTGGCTCTTCTCTGATCTCTCTATTCCCTCTCTCTCTATTCCTCTCAATCTCTCCCTCTCTCTTTCTCTCTATTCCTTCTCTCTATCCCTCTCTCTATTCCGCTCTCAGTCTCTTCCTCCTCTCTCCTCTTATATCTCTCTATATCTCTCTCTTCCTCTCTCTATTCCTCTCTCTCTTTTCCCCTCATCAATCATCTACTCTATTCCTCTCTCGCTATCTCGTCTGATCTCTCTATTATCCCTCTCTCTATTCCGCTCTCTCTCTTCCTCTCTCTAGTCCGTCTCGTCTATGCATCTCTCTCTATTCCTCATCGGGGTCTCTTTCTCCTCTCATGCTATTCCTCTCCATCTCTCTAATTCCTCTCTCTATTCCTCCTCTCAAAATCCTAATCTTCCGTCTCTCTGTCTATCTCTTCTATTCCTCCTCTCTTCCTCTCTCTCTCGTCACTCTATTCGGCTCTCTACTCGTGATCGTCTCTATCCTCTCTTCTCTATCATCACTCCTATTATTTTCCTCGTCCTCTCTTCCTCGTCTCTTCTTCCCTCTCTCTTCCTCCTCTCTCAATAGCGTCTCATTCCGCCTCTAGTCGCTCTATTCCTCTCTCTCTATCTCATCTGTTTTCCCCTCTCTAAGGTCTATCTCTCCTATATGCCTCTCTAATCTCTCTATCCAAACTCTCGTCTACTACCCATCTCTCTGCTGCTTCCTCTCTCTATTCTCTCTCCTCTTATAATCTTCTCGTCTTCTCTCTCTCTAATCCCCGCTCTCTATTTCCTCTCAGAATCTCTGATCTCTACTCTCTCTCTATCTCTCCGTCCGTCTCTCTATTCCTCTCTCTCTATCATCTCTAGTCCTCGTCTCTATGCCTCTCGTCTCTATCTCGCTATTCCTCCGTCTCTCTATCCTCTCTCTATTCCTCTCTCTCTATCCTACCCCTCTCTATCTCTCTATATGCTCTCGCTTCGCTCTCAGTCTATTATTCCGCTCTCTCTTTTCCCCTCGCCCTATACTCATTCTCATTCCTCTCTCTCTATCTCCTATTCCTCTCTCTATTCCTCTCTCCTCTTCCCCTCCTCTCTATCTCTCATTCCTCTCTCTCTATCCTCTCTCTATCCCTCTCTCTATTCGCTCTCTATATCTCTCTTTCCGCCTCTCCTACATCCTCTCTCTAATTCCTCTCTCCATCTATCAGTCTCTCTCTCGGGTCTCTATTCCTCTCATCAATCTAGTCGGAAATCCTCTCTACCTCTCAGGTCTATTGCCAAAATCTCTCTCTCCCCTCTCTCTAATCTCATCTATATCCCTCTCTCTCATATATCCTCTCAGAAATCTATATCCTCTCTCATCGTAGTCCTCTATTCCTCTCGGCGCTACTCCCTCTCTCTGAGTTCCTGCTCGGTCTCTGTGGTCCCCTCCTCAAAAGATCTATCATCTCTATATCTCTCTCTTTTCCCTCTCTCTATTTCCATACTCTCTCTTCCACCCCGCTCGCTAATCTCATCTATTCCTGCTACAAATCTCTATCTCTCTATTGCCAATCATCGGTCTATTCCCTCTCTCTTCACTTCCCCATCTCTCTATCAGCTCGCTATTCCTCTCATTCTCTAATTCCTCTCATACTAGCCTTCTGCTCTATTCCTGCGCTCTCATCTATACAGCTCTCTATGCCTCTCATCTATCCCGCTCAATGCATATCCTCTCTCGTCTCTTCCTCTCTCTCGCTATTCCTCTCTCTCTATCTCTCTATCCTCTTCTCTATTCCTGTCTATCTCTATATTCCTGCTCAAAGTCTCTATTACCGCTCAATCTATCCCTCTCTACTTAAAAAAAAACCTCTCGGGAGCATATACCCGCTCTCTATTCTCTCTCTCCTACAGTTTCCCATCTACTCTAATCCTCTCTCTCTATCTCATCTATTCCGCTCTCTATTTCCTCTCGTCGCTTTCCTCAAACCTCTCGTTCCCGGCTCATCGCATCTCCTATTCCTCTCTCGCTAGCGGAAGCAAACGCATCTCTATTCCCGCGTCTCTCTTCCTCTCTCTATTCCTCCTCTCTGCGGAGGTCGGCTCTACTTCCATCTCTCTAAAATAATCCTCTCTCCACTCTCTATTCCTCTCTCTTCTCTCTTCCCCTCTCGCTGATCTCTCAAGTCTCGCTCTCGATCTTCCTCACTCTATTCCTCTCGTCTCTGCGTCTTAAACCTCTTCCTTCCTCTAATATTCCTAGTCCTCTCTCATCTATCATCTCAAAATATGTCCCCCGTCCTCTCTCTCTATTCCTCTCCACTACTTAATTCAAAATTCCAATCCCCTCATACAGTTCTATCTCTCGGATATTTCCTCTCAATTCTCTCTCCCTCTCTCTATTTCCTCTCTCAATCTAATCCTCTCTATCTCTCTATATCTCTCTCTTCCTACTCAATCTATTCCCCTCGCTCTATCTCTCTATTTCCTCTCCTCTCTATCGGCTCTAGCTCTCTATTCCTCCTCTCCTCTATCCTATTCCTCTCCTCTTTTCCTCTCTCTAATTCCTCTCTCTATTCGCTCTCTCTATTCATAGCGTCTCCTCTTCCTCTCTCTCTGGGAACTCGTCTTCCCTCTCTCTTCCTCGGGCTCTATTCTCTCCATCTCTCTATTCCAATCTCTCTATTTCCCTCTCATCTCCTCTCTCTCTATCTCTCTATTCCCCAAAAGTCTCTCCTTCCTCTCTCTCTCTCTCTATTCCTCTCCTCGGGGTCGTCTATCTCTCTATTCCTCTCCTCTCTAATCTCTCTATTCCTACTCTCTCTAATTCCTCTCTCTCTCTTCTCCTCTCTCTCTTCCTCTCTCTCTATCCTGGCTCTATTTCCTCTTCTCTAATCAATCTCTATTTCCTCTCTCATCTCTCTCTCTTTCCCGCTCGATCGCTCTAGCGCATGTCATCTCTATTCCTTCTAAAATCTCTCTATTCCTTTTCCTCGTCTCTACTATCAAACCTGCTCTCTCTCTTCCTCTCTCTAATCCTCTACTCTCGATTGCCTTTACTCTTCTCTTCACTCTCTCTCTTCATCGCTCTATGTACCCATCCCTCTCTTCTATCAAAAAATCCTATTCTCAAAGATCAGTCTCTATATCTCTAAATTCCTCCATCAGTCTCCTGAAATTCCTCGCTCTATTTCCTCTCTCTCTCTCTACTCTCTATCTCTCTATTCCTCTCAAATCAGGTCTTCTCCTCTAATCATCATCTATCGGTCTCTAATTCTCCTTCTCTATATCAACTACTCTCTCTATCTCTCTATTCCTCATCTCTCTCATTCCCTACTCTATTCCTCGCACTCCTAAGCTCTATCATATACGGCGTCTCTCTATTCCTCTCTCTCTATCTCTATATTCCTCTCTCTCTCCTCTATATTCGCCTCTCTCTCTATTCCTCGCCTCTCGTCAAATCTATCATCTCTCCTTCCCCTCTCTCTAGCTCTCTATTCCTCGTCTACTCTAATCTCTCTCGTCCCTTCAAAGTTCTAGCATCCTATTCCTCTCTCTCTCATCTCTCGAGCCTCCTCATCGTCTATTCCTCTCACTCTATTCCTGGCTCGTCTCTTTCTTGGGGTCTTCCTCTTTCTCTGCTTTCTTGAGAAGTGGGCGAAAAATTCCTCTGCTCTCTGCCTCTCTTCAATCTCTCTCATCAGATACTTCAAATGCCTCTCAGGTCTGCTCTCTGCTCTCTATTTATTCCCCTCATCAAAACTCTGCAATCTCTCTATTCCTCTCTCTCTCATCTCTCTATCACTCTCGGTCTATAGTCTCTGACTAAATTCCTCTCTCTCTATTTCCTCTCTCTCTATCCTCCTCTATCTCTCTATCCCTCTCTGCTATTCTCTACCTCTCTATCATCTCATAGGTTCTTCTCTACTCTATTCCTTTGAACCTCGTCGGCGCTCTATCTCTCTTCTCTCTATTGACCTCTCTCCTCTATCTCTCGTATTTCCGCTCTCTCTATTAACCTCTCAGTACAGCTATCTCTCTATTCCTCCAATCTCTCTAACTCTCTATGTGCCTCTCTCTCGATCAAAGTGCTCTAAATATCCTCTCGATCTCTATCTCTCTAAACTCTCTCATATCTCGTCAATAGTTCCTCTCTCTCTATCCTCTCTATGCCTCTCATCATGAATGCCTCTCAAAGAGAGAAAGGAACAAACCTCCTATGAAAGTCTCTATTCCTCTACTCTAATTCAAACTCGTCGAAAAAAAAAAAAGGGGGGAGAAAGAAGGGGGGGGGGGGAAAAAAGGAAGGGGGAAAAGGGGTCTCTATCTCTCTATGCCTCTCTCTATTCCTCTCTCTCTATCCGCTATTCCTCCGTCTACTCTCTATTCCCTCTCTCTCTATCATCTCTATTCCCTCTCTATCCCTCGCTCTCTCCTATTCCTCTCTCTATTCCTCTCTCTCTATCTCTCTATTCCTCTCTCTATTCCTCATCTCATCTAATACCTCTCAGCCTCTCTCAATCGTCAGTCTATTCAAAATCCTCTCTCTATCTCTCTAGTTCCTCTCTTCTCTACTCTATTCCAGACTCTCTCCTATCTCTTCTCGTTCCGGCTCGGGTCTCTATCTCTCTACAATTGCCCTCTCGTCTCTATCTCTCTCTGTTCCGTCTCAAGAAAAAAATCTCTACTCTCATATTCACTCTCTCTACTATCTCGTCTATTCCCATCTCGCGGGGTCTATCTCTCTATTCCTCCCAATCTTCCTCTCTCATCTGGCACGCAGGCGCGACACAACACCCACCCTTGTATGATAACTAAAGCGATTGTCAGTCAGTTCACGCCGTTATCGCAGTGAAATCCAAAGTACTTACCTGAGCAGTATCACTACGTGTTTAGAGTCAACCATATACCGTGATCCTAACTGGTGTGTTAGTGGTAGCTAGACCATATCCCTACGTTTGTTTATGTCACCTAGGTGACGGGTATCCTACGTGTGTTAGTGGTCGCTATACTCATATGCGACTGTGTTCAGATTACCTATACCGTATCCTAACTAAGTGTTTTTCTAGAATAATAACTATACCGAGTATACATACTGTGTTTAGTTCCCAATATAACCAATATTCTATCTAAATGTATATAGCGTTACCTATACCAATAATCCTACTGTTTTTCGGAAGTACCGATAAAACCAAAAGAACGTACGGTTTTCTCTTTATTCAAAGCTATACCGTATCCTACTGAAGTGATTATAGTTACCTATACCGTATCAATAACTTGTGTTTAGGTAACCTATAACAGGTACACATCCTAAACTAAGTGTTCAGTTACCTATAAAAAAAACCGTAAATCCTACTTTGTTTTCTCATTATTACCTATACCAGTATACCAAACCCCTACTGTGTTTTAGGTACCTAATAACCGGGGTAAAGTCCTACGGGGTCTAAGGGGGATACCTATACCGTATCACTTAAAAAACTGTGTAAAATTTCTTAGATTATTAACACTATATAACCTTATCCTACTGGTGTTTATGTTACCTATACCGTATCCTACTGGGTTTATAGTATACCTATACCATAGTACAATAACTGGTGTATTAGTACCTATAAACACGTAATCCTACCCCAAAAAAGGGCTGTGTTTCGTTCCCTATATGTAATCGACTACCTGTGTTTAGTTTACCTATACGCGTGATCCTAACTGTGAAAAATGGTATATTTAACCTATACCTATCCTAACTCAGTGGTAGTTTAGTTTCTCATACGTAGCCTAGCAGTGTTGTGCTAGAAATAATACCTATAACAAAACGCGTATCAAACATACTTAAATGTTTTTCTAGATTCGTTAACCTAATACCGTATCCTACTGTGTTTAGGTTGACGCGTAACCAGTATCCTAGCTTGAAAGATGTTTGTAGCCTATAACCAAGTATCCTACGTCTTTTGAATTCCGCTATACCGTATGCTACTGTGATTCAGTTACCTATAAGATAAAAACCAAAGTATCCTACTGTGGTAGTATTACCTATAACCATATTCACATGTGTTCAGTTACCTGATAAACCGATTTTCCTAACTGTGGTTTCTAAAAATAATAACTATAGAGTATCCTACTGTGTTTTGTTTCTATACCAATCCTACTTTGTCAGTTACCTATACCAATCTACTGTGTTAGTTACCATACCGTATCCTACTGTGTTTTAGATTATTACCTATACGATCCCACTGTGTTTTGGTACCTATACCGTATCCTACTGTGTTTAGGTACCTTACCGTATCCTACTGTTTTTAGATTTTTACCTATACCCTTTTCCTACTGTGTTTAGTTACTATACCGTATTTCCCATGTGTTTAGGTACCATACGTATCCTACTGTTTAGTTACCTATTACCCTATCTACCGTGTTTAGTTACCATACCGTATCTACCCTGTTTAGTTACCTATACCGTATCCTACTGTGTCTAGTTACCTATACCGTATCCTACTGTGTTTAGTTACCTATACCGTATCCTACTGTGTTTAGTACCTATACGTATCCTACTGTGTTTAGTACCTATACCGATCCTACTGTTTTTAGTTACCTATACCGTATCCTACCGTGTTTAGTTACCTATACCGTATCCTACTCTGTTTTCTAAAATAATAACTATACCGTATCCTACTGTGTTTCCAGAATGTTTAGTTTTCTATACCGTATCCTACAGTGTTTTCTATAATAATACCTATACCGTATCCTTAGGTGTTTTCTAGAATAATACCTATACCATATCATACTGTGTTTAGTTACCTATATGTATCCTACTGTGTTTAGTTTCCTATACCGTATCCTACTGGTGTTTAGGTACCTTTAAACCCTATTCCTACTGTGTTTAGTTACCTATACCATATCCTACTGTGTTTAGTTACCTATACCGTATCCTACTGTGTTTAGTTACCTATACCGTATCCTACTGTGTTTAGTTACCTATACCGTATCCTACTGTGTTTAGTTACCTATACCGTATTTCCTACTGTGTTTAGTACCTATACCGTATCCTACTGTGTTTAGGTACCTATACCGTATCCTACTGTGTTTAGTTACCTATACCATATCCTACTTTGTTCAGTTACCTATACCGTATCCTACTGTGTTTAGTTACCTATACCATATGCTACTGTGTTCAGTTAACCCATACCGTATCCACTGTGTTTTTTTAGATTATTACCTAACCGATCCTACTGGTCTAGTTACCTATACGTATCCTACGTGTTTAGTTACCTATACCATATCCTACTGTGTTTAGTTACATATACCATATCCTACTGTGTTTAGTTACCCTTTAAACCCTATCCTACTGTGTTTAGTACCTATACCCTTTTCCTACTGTGTTTAGTTACCTTACCGATCCTACTGTGTTTAGGTACCTATACCCTATCCTACTGTGTTTAGTTACCTATACCAATTTACTGTGTTTTGTTACCTATTACCGTATCCTACGTGTTTAGTTACCTATACCATATCCCCACTTGTTCAGTTACCTTTTCCGTATCCTACTGTGTTTAGTTACCTATACCGTATCCTACTGTGTTTAGTTACCTATACCGTATCCTACTGTGTTTAGGTACCTATACCGTATCCTACTGTGTTTAGTTACCTATACCATATTCTACTGTGTTTAGTTACCTATACCGTATCCTACTGTGTTTAGTTACCTATACCATATGCTACTGTGTTCAGTTACCTATACCGTATTCTACTGTGTTTCTTTGAATAATAAAATATACCCTATCTATGTGTTTTGTTACCCATACCATTATCCTACTGTGTTTAGTTACCTATACCGTATCCTACTGTGTTTTCTAGATTATTACCTATACCGTATCCTACGGTGTTTAGGCCCATACCGTTCCTACGTGTTTCTAGAATATTAAAATATACCCTTATCCTATGTGTTTTCTAGATTATTAACCATACCGTATCCTACTGTGTTTTGTTACCTATAACCCTATTCTACTGGTTCAGTTACCTTACCGTATTCCTACTGTTTTTCTACAAAAATAAAAATAACCGTATCCTACTGTGTTTAGTTACCTATACCATATTCTTTCGTGTTCAGTTACCATACCGTTCCTACGTGTTTTCTACAAAAAATAACTTTTACCGTATCCTACTGTGTTTAGTTACCTATACCATATTCTACTGTGTTTTAGTTACCCATACCGTATCCTACTGTGTTAGGGGAACCCATTTCCCTATCCTACTGTGTTTCTAGTTATTACCCATACCGTATCCTACTGTGTTTAGTTACCTTTTACCGTATCCTACCCGTGTTAGGTACCTTTTACCGTATCCTTTCTGTGTTTAGTTACCTATACCGTATCCTACTGTGTCTAGTTACCTATACCTATCTATGTGTTTTTGTTACCTAACGTATCCTACGTGTTTAGGTACCTATACCGTATCCTACTGTGTTAGTTACCTATACCGTATCCTACTGTGTTTAGGTACCTATACCGTATCCTACTGTGTTTTCTAGATTATTACCTATACCGTATCCTACTGTGTTTAGTTACCTATACCGTTTCCTACTGTGTTTAGGTACCTAACCGTATCCCACTGTGTTTAGGTACCTATTTCCCATCCTACTGGGTTTTTAGATTATTACCTATACCGTTCCTACTGTGTTTAGTTACCTATACCGTATCCCACTGTGTTTAGGTACCATACCGATCTACGTGTTTCTAGATTATTACCTATACCGTATCCTACTGTGTTTAGTTACCTATAACCCTATCCTACGTGTTTAGGTACCTATACCGTATCCTTACTGTGTTTAGTTACCTTTTACCGTATCCTACTGTGTTTAGTTACCTATACCGTATCCTACCGTGTTTAGTTACCTATACCGTATCCTACTCTGTTTTCTAAAATAATAACTATACGAATCCTACTGTGTTTCCAGAATGTTTAGTTTTCTATACCGTATTCTACAGTGTTTTCTATAATAATACCTATACCGTATCCTTAGGTGTTTTCTAGAATAATACCTATACCATATGCTACTGTGTTTAGTTACCTATACCGTATCCTACTGTGTTTAGGTACCTTTACCGTATCCTACTGTGTTTAGGTACCTTTACCGTATCCTACTGTGTTTAGGTACCTATACCGTATCCTACTGTGTTTAGTTTTCTATACCGTATCCTACAGTGTTTTCTATAATAATACCTATACCATATCATACTGTGTTTAGTTACCTATACCATATGCTACTGTGTTCAGTTACCTATACCGTATCCTACAGTGTTTTCTATAATAATACCTATACCGTATCCTTAGGTGTTTTCTAGAATAATACCTATACCATATCATACTGTGTTTAGTTACCTATACCGTATCCTACTGTGTTTAGTTACCTATACCGTATCCTACTGTGTTTAGTTACCTATACCGTATCCTACTGTGTTTAGGTACCTATACCATATGCTACTGTGTTCAGTTACCTATACCGTATCCTACTGTGTTTAGTTACCTATACTGTATCCTACTGTGTTTAGTACCCATACGTATCCTACGTGTTTTGTACCTATTACCCTATCCTACTGTGTTTAGTTACCTATACCATATGCTACTGTGTTCAGTTACCTATACCGTATCCTACTGTGTTTTCTCGAAAAATACCAGTACCGTATCCTGTTGTGTTTTCTAGAATATTACCAATACTGTCGGGTGATTGTGGAGGCCAGGTCATCTGATGCAGCACTCCATCACTCTACTTCTTGGTCAAATAGCCCTTACACAGCCTGGAGGTGTGTTTTGGGTCAGAAAAAACCCTTGAATGAGTAGGTGTGTCCAAACTTTTGACTGGTACTGTAGGTTTTGAGGAAGTGTGGTCCATCCTAATGATAGTATTTTCCACAACAAGAGCCAACCACCTTCCAAGACTGAGGATGCGTCCCAGTTTTCTACCCTTGTCCCGAAGTTTGCACTGTCTGTCATGGATTTAAAAGCATTGGAATGGTGTAAGCATTGTCTGGAGAAAAATGAGCATGCAAGCACATCCCAGTCCTAGATACCACATGGGGTGAACATTTTACAGACAAAGAACAAGCCCTGGGGAAGAGGAGGGAGAGGGAGGAAGGTTTTGAGGAGAGCCCCGGGGAAAGGGCGAGCATCGTATATTTTCTATCATTAACTATATGGGAGGAGATACTCGCTATCATAGCCTCTCGCTCTCTCTAGTCTTTCAACCTCTTCTCTCTTATCTCTATTCTCTCTCTTAAATCTACTCTCTCTCCTATATCTCTCCCTCTCTCCTCTCTCTACTTCCTTCTCCCCCTCTCTCTCTCTCTCTCTATTTTCTCTCTCCCCTTCTGCTGTTGCTTTATCCAACTGTAGTCTCTATCTCTCTCCCCTAGGTGTTTGCTTCACAACATGACCTACATATTTCTGCCTGAGTGCAGCAGAGCAGAGCAGAGATCCGTCCTCCTCCTCCTCCTCCTCTTCTCCTTCTCCTTCTCCTTCTCCTGGCGGGCGCCACCACAGCACCACCTCTCTGATTGAGTTCTAAAACTCCTACGCACAATTGAATGAAAAAAATCAAACAACAGTTACGACGGGGCCGGATGAAGGAGAGGATTGGGAGATTGAAAGACAGTGCGGGAGAAGAAAGAAAGACAGAGAGATGGATGGACGGACGGACGGACCAGAGAGCTGAGGGAATGTGTGGAGTGAGGGGAAGGAAGGCAGCTGCCAACCCCAGCATGGCAACAATGCAGACAATCCGTTACTAAAAATAGATAGACGGCATATCGTATCAGTGGTGCGTTCGTTTGCGGCGGGAGGAGGAGGATGATCCCAGAAAAAAAGGCGAAAGAAAGAAAATAAAAAAAAAGGACCTGGGCGATGAGCTATGGGGAGGGGCGTGGGCGAGAGGGCCCAGTACGGGGGGGGGTGAGACATGTATGGGAGGGCGTGATGGGACGCGGGAGAGCGGTACTAGGGTGGACGCAAAGGGGGAGAGAAAAGGAAAGCTAGAGGGCGTCTGTGGGGATGAGTGACTCAGATCCAGATGTCTCTCCTGAACCGAATCGAACCGACCGACTGACAGGGTCAAGTTCACGACCGCAATCAGGACACGGGTGTGCTTAGCACAAAAAACACAAAAAGAGGGGATGAAAGATAACCCAATCCAATAGGAAACCATGGGTGAAAAAACAAAAACTAGTGCTGCATCTATGAACCCTGCCAAGGAAAACCACCAACACACAGCATGGCATGAAACACGTTGTTGTACAACAACAAACAAAAGCATTGGTGCATTGCGCAACGCCCCGTTCTGTCTATTGTCAACAGTAAAACTAAACCTTCCAGCCTACAGATGGTTGGTCTTTACTGTGTTGTATTATTGGAGAGATTGGACACTGACCTACATTCTGTTTAGAAGACATATCTCTACCTACATTCTGTTTAGAAGACATATTCTACATAAATTATGTTTAGAAGACATATCTATACCTACATTCTGTTTAGAAGACATATCTCTACCTACATTCTGTTTAGAAGACATATCTCTACCTACATTCTGTTTAGAAGACATATCTCTACCTACATTCTGTTTAGAAGACATATCTCTACCTACATTCTGTTTAGAAGACATATCTCTACCTAATGTAGTTTAGAAGACATAAGCTCGCCTAGCGGCCATTGGTCACACCTTCACATAAAGATGCTGGGGAGAGAGTCGGAAAAGCAAAGGGGAGAGGAGAGGTCGGGAGGGGGAAGCAGGAAGAAACAAGGGGCCGCAAAGGGGAAGTACAAAAGGTGGGTGAGTAGAGGAAACAGAGAAAAAAAAGGTCAAGTAAAGACACGTAAGAGGAAAAAGAGTGGCTACACTTGGTAGGAGTCACGTTAGCGTTCCGTAACAATTGTCCGGGGCCCTACACTATCCACCAGCAGCCTCCGAGCCTAGCATGGACAATTCGTCGGCCAGGCTGCCACAGGTGCTATCGACCCAGAGACTTATTGAGAACTTCTGCCGGAAATCACTGGGACCACTAGCGACGGATCATCGCAACCAGCTGCTAGCTTGCCAACCTGTTGGTTGGCTAATTACCATTGCCCTTAGCAAGAAAACAGGGAGATGGGAGATAGAAGAAAGGAAAAGCTCAAGGGATATAAGATAGGGTCAACCAGGACGGACCTCCTAGGTTGACACTGAGCCCCGCCAAATCCCAACACGGACTGGTTTGCCGACGTAAGAGTCTGATGGGGTGTAAATAAGGCCATGTCCAAGCTTCTTGCGACGACCACGAACGAAGATCCATATGCCGCCAGGCCCGCTAGAACCGCAAACTACAAACTGTGCTCACTGCTAGCTGTGCTGAAGCACCATTTTTGTTGAACTGCTCTGGAATAAAAGATGGCTCGTTCACTGGACTTTCATGATAACTCAGCTGCAAACGATGGTGACTGCTGGAATGTTCCGTACAACGGGTTACCCGTCATGTTTATTCTGTTAGTCTTAGCCCCAAACGTTAATCGCTATTTCCAGTTGTGTCTTAAGCTCTCTCTAGAACACCCTGTGACTGCTTCTATGCCTCTCTCCCATGGTTCAATTATGCCTTGCTATTGCTGTTTCGGTTGTAGTTCTTATGATACAATTTCAATGTAGAACCCCTATAGTCCTCTCCAAACTGCATCATATAGTTCCTGTGTTCCTCCCCAATACACGCCGAGACCGGTCAACGATTGCATCCAAATGACGCTTATCTCTTTCAATTGTTACCAACGCTGGGTCTAGGTTGACATTGAACTGTACTCAATACTTCTATATCCTTTCTGTAAATAATGCCTGAATCTTTTCTACACAGACACTCGAGTAGATCCTCTAGGGGTAAAGGAATAAATATGGGAGGAGCGCAGGGAGTCAAAATACCCCTGAATCATTGTGGTACGGCACAGAACATAGGTCGTAGGAAAAATTGCAAGGTGTAAGGGAGGCTCAGAAGGCTTAGGAGCATGGAATCAGAACTGCAAATGCGGCTGGTGTCAAGACAGCATGCCATGGCCGCGATCTACGTTGATTTCCCCGCTAGGGCTTCATGCGGACGTAGGGTAAAAAACCGTTGGAAAGTGCTCCAAAATATATACTCAAAGGTACTGAACAGAAGAAGAAAACAGCGACGAGAGGAAGCGGGGGACAGCGAGCGCTGATCAAAAAAGGAAAAGCGAGGGGCTGGGGTCCGCTGAACTTAAACGGAAAGAGCAAAGAAGAAGAAGGAAGAGGCTCGGGATGGAGGGAGAACAGTGCAGGGATCGCAGAACAAGAAGACAACCCACTGAGGGTCTAGCAGGATTGTTCTGAATCCTGGCTTAGGAAGGGACACCAAAAATTCGAAATTTGCCATCCCCAAACTATAACATTTTCCGTCTAGAGCAGAAAGGCAAAAGGGGGTGGAGTTGCAATTTAATGTTAGAGATAGCCTGCAGAGCTCCATCCATACTATACATGTCTGTGCCCCAAACAGTTTGAGCTTCTACTTCTAAAAATCCACCTTTCCAGAATATAAATAATTCACTGTTGCCCGACTTGCTAAAGACCCCCTCCCAGCCCCCAGCTGTGCCCTGGAACCATATGTGAATTGATTGCCCCCAGCTATCCAGAGTTCGTACTGTTGGTGACCTAAATTGGGATATGCTTAACACCGGCATCCTAAAAGAAGAAAAGCACGGGCAAGAAAGAGAACAAAAATGTAGGAGAAAGGAATAACAGAAAATTGGTAAAAAACTAAGAAGTGAAAAAGGGGGAACAGCAGAGAAGAATAAGGAATAAAGGACCACTAGAAACTACAACTCCGCGGTCTTAACCAAGGATCTCAGCGAGCACCGGCCTTATGGCCTGCGTCCGAAACGGCGTCCCCGCGGTCAAAACGACCAACCCTCATCACTTGTCAAACGCCCTCCAAAAACAACTTCAGCGAGCAGGCCTTCCTAATTGAACCTGCCCAGGTATCCGGATGGATATAGATCTCATTCAGTCACGTAGCGGATGCCTGGTGTTGTTCTTTAAAAGTAATTTCCTATCAATCTTAAATAGACATTGCACCATTCAAAAAACAATACAGAATACGAAGAAAACAGATGAGAGCAAAAGGGTTATAAGCAGAATGGAATGACCCTTGACCAGACAACACAAAAAAAAAACATATGTGGAGTCGCGTATGAATTAGCGCAATTCAAATAGCCCCCGCCATATGCACTTTTCATGGAGTTATAGGGGAACCCAATAAAAAAGCAGTTAGGAAAGCCAAAAAGGCTAACTTTTTCAACACAGAAATTTCATCCTGTGCACTAATCTCCACAAAAGTTTGGGACACTGTAAAGTCCATGGAAAATAAAGAAGCACTTCTCCCGCGGATCCTGCCCCACTGCACTGAGGGCTCTGGGAAAGGAAACAATTCACCACCGATAAATCTACCCAATAATCGAGATTTAATAAAGTAATTGCTGAGGTGCAAGCAAGCCTTAGGGAAAGCGAGGGATATAGATAGGTCGAGTATTTACCAAATGAAAAAGGACAAAACTCAAGGAGGTACAAAAAACAGTCAAGAGGGAACATTCAGGGTTAACAAGGAAAACAAAAAAGAGTGAGACCGGAAAAAACTAAATCGAAAGAAGCAAGGAGGGGGAAAATAGAGAAGGAAACAACACGCGGGGCAACCAGTAAAAAAGAAGAGGGGAGAGAACAGCGGGAAAAATGGGAGGGAGAAGAACACGAGACCGAGAAAGGGTGTCGAAAAATACTAGGACTTTAGCCGGCTGAAACAAATATCGTGAGTGAAATATGAGATCCACCAGAGATTGGAAAGCTGCACCGAGGTCAATCCCACTCTTCAAAAGGGGCGGTGACACTCTAGATCCAAAACTGTTACAGACCCCTATCCATCCTGCCCTGCCTTTCAAAAGTTTTTGAAAAGCCAGTCAACAAACAGAATCACCCGACAATTTCGAACTCCCACCGTCATTTCTCAGCTTATGCCAATCGGGTTGCGAGATGGGTCATGGGGCACTTCAGACAAGAGCAAGGCCTAAACGATATTATAAACCGCGATCGATAATGCAGTATGTGCGCCGTTTTCATTGACCTGGCCAAGGCTTTTCGACTCTGTTCAACCACCGCATTCTTATGGGCAGACTCTCTAAATAGCCTTGGTTTCTCAATGACCTGCCTCGGCATGGTTCACCAACTACTTCTCAGAAGAGTTCAAGGTGTAAAATCGAGAGGGCCGATTGTCTGGGACCCTATGGAAGTCAGTCTCATAGGGGGTGCCACAGGGTTCAATTCTGGGCCGACATCTTTTCTTGTGCTGATATCAATGACGTCGCTCTTGCTGCTGGTGACTCTCAGATCCACCTCTAACCAGACGAACCATTTTGTATACACATCTGGCCCTTCATTGGACACTGTGTTAACAAACCTCCAAACGAGCTTCAATTCCTACAACAACTCCTTCAGTAGCCCTCCAAATGCTGCTCTTAAAACTAGTTAAAAATAAAGGCTAGGATATTAACAATTGCCGAAAAGCTGCTTGCCACATGCCCACCCCGACTAGGAATCCTACTCCGACGGGTCTGACCTAGAGATGTGGAACAAATACAAATAGCTAGGTTGTCTGGTTAGACTGTAAACTTCCTTCCAGACTCACATGTAAGACTCCCAATCCAAAGTTAAAATCTAGAATCGGTTTCCTATTCGCAACACAGCAGTAATCGGATATTCAGTGAGTGAAAGAATATTTAACATTCAATACAGGAAAGACGGGAAAAAGCAGGAAGCAGTTACGAAAGATGGAAGGGTAAGGAGGAGGCGAGGGTGAAGGGAAAAAAGAGTAAGGAAAAAAAGAGACTCAGAAAATGGTGGAATGTAGAGTCTACACACGTGCAAGCAGTGTTGTCTCCAAAGCCCCGTATAATATCCCAAACACCACGTGACCTGTACGCTCTGGTTGGCGGGTCCTCACTCATATTCGTCGCCCAAACCCCTGGCTCAGGCCATCTATAAATCACTGCTAGGCAAATCCCCGCCATTATCTTAGCTCATTGGCTAACCATAGCATACACCCACCCGTAGTCTGCCGCTCCAGAGGGTATATATCACTGGTCATAACCAAAGCCAACCCCTCCTCGTGGCCGCAATTCCTTTTATCAGTTCTCTGATGCCATGCCTGGAACAAAATTGCAAAAATCTATGAAAGTGGATGAAAGGAGAAGAAAGATTAATACGAAAAAGGGAAAGAAGAATGGGGCGAAGGAAAGAGAAAGACGAACAAAGGATAACTAGGGGAAAAAGAAAAAGAGGAGAGGAAGATCATAAAAAAAAGAAAGAAGAAAGAGTGATGGGGGAGGGAGGGGGTGCAGGGGGGAAAAAAGGAGGAGACGAGGGACGGAAAAGAAGAGAGGGCAAAAGAGGAAGGAAAGGCGGGGGAGGAAGATACGAAGTAGGGAAATGTGGAGGGGGAAAGAGGAGACGAAGGGGGAGGGTGAAGACAGGAAAGAAAGAACGGGCGAACGAAATTTGGACCTACACCAATGTTAGTAGATATATGGAATTTTCTGTTGGGTCATTTTGACTTGTTTTGTTTTACCCCATATGTAACTCGTGTTGGTTGTTTTTATCGACCACTGCTTGCTTTATCTTGGCCAGGTCGCAGTTGGAAATGAGAGACCAAGTGGAGGCGAAAATGGCATGGTGGACCTGGGCTAAAATAAAGCGTGAAATACTGAAAATATAAATAAAAGATAAAAAAAATTGCCCAAATATTTAGGAAGTGGGCATCATTTCATGGAGTCTGTGAAGGAAAGCGAATACAAAACGGAACGAAAAAGGAAAAAAAGGTGGTAAGCACAGTTAGGTTCCAAAAATAAAAAACGGATTTGCACCAAAATTAAGGGATGGGTGGGAAGGGTGGCAGAAGGGCGGGCAGCGCAACGAAAAGAAGGGGTGAACGCAGGGGCTGAGAGGATAATGCCAAGGGGGGGCCTTGGCATGTTGGCGGCTCGATGGAGAGAGAAGCAGGAAAGAGGGAGAATGGGACAGAAGAAGGTGGTAGAATGGAAAGGGCAGCATGGAGAGGGAGTGGAGAAGTCGAGAAAAAAGGTTTGCACTTGGGTTGGAAGTTGAGCCAATGGTGAGGCCAATGCAAAGTTGAGCAAATGGAAGTGTTCTTCCCAGGTGGGGAACTGGTATTCATTTAAGTCAGAGTAGGGGGCGGGTGAGTAGTGGATTGGGGTTCTCTCACCGTAAAAAGGGAAGGGGACAACTTCAATAATGGGGTGTTCCAGTTCAATCGGGGTGTCGTGGTACGGGAGTCGGGGGCGGAGGTCGGTAACATTGGTTCTTTATTCACTGTGACATAAGGAACATATACTTGTAACGACAGGCCCCCCTCGGTTGGCTGGTGTGGTTATGTGAGGGGAACGAGGGTGCTGCGAGATGAATCTTCGAGCGGGCCGTCCTTGTGTCGGGCGGGGCGTTATTATAGAAATCCAGTATCGAAGAACTCCAGCATGTGGGTTTGTTTGTAACATGAAATGCGGCTTAGTTTATCCCCCAGGTATTACCTCTGTTTACACATTGTCTTTTTGCTCCGCTACTTTATAGGGCACTGTCTCGCTACTATTTGTCGTCGTTGCGTCTCCCTTAGTTATTTCCTTTTTATCCGTTGTCTTTTCCTCTCTCCTTTCTTTGCGCCATCCGTTTTTTTTCTTATTTGTTGCGTCTACTGTTTCTATTTCCCCCTCCTTGGTCACAGCAACTTCGCATTGATATTCCACGTACACAGCTGAACACCTATTTGGCAAAGAAAGTCTGGTGATTTCTGTCGCCTAAATAGGGAGACCATAGAGGGCGAACGCCCCAATAATCCTTGGCATCTAGCAGTATCTAGCCCTGGTCACTTTCATTTATATAGGTCCTCGGGACGACACGCGGAGAAAGGAAAACCGGCGGACGCTCAGGTTAAAGTGCTCACGAATATCCCCTCTAGAAATCTCTACTAGGGCATACCGATGGCAGGATAACAGAACCAAGAGGTGACAATCACACGAGCTGCCCTATACAAAAACAACATGGGAACGCAGGGCTCTAAAATCAACTGGAACGAGGACTCAAATGAAACTGTCAAATAGATAAAATAAAAATGTCATCGGATTAAAAGTCGAAATAGGGCAAAGAGGACCAGAACAAAAGAAACCACGGGAAAGGTCGTAGACTAAAAATGCACAAGGTAAAGCCGGCTTAACAAATGACCATTGTCCCTAGGCCTCAACGCAACCCTGTCCCTCGGACACTCAAACTCACCCTGTCCCTCGGCCTAAACTTGATGTAAGAAGTAAGTTGTTTGAATAGAAGAGGCATGTTCGGAACATTAGGAGACATTTTCCAAGGGCAAAGCAGGAGATAGTATAATGATCTATCAGGAATATTTACCCCCAAAGAATAGCGGCTAAATGAGGCCGGCTCAAATCACACGCATTTACATGTTCAATTCAGTTTGTAACCCACACCGGGGAAGAGGACTGTACAAAGGATAAGAGCTGGAAACCGAGTTCGTATGAACACTAATGTTATGCGCAAAAGGGAAAGATGGTGCAGAACACTACGTTAATTTGCCTCTATCTATTGGGCGACCGAATATCGAGGCAAGATCCCTACAAAAGAA
This sequence comes from Coregonus sp. 'balchen', assembly GCA_902810595.1. Taxonomy (NCBI): domain Eukaryota; kingdom Metazoa; phylum Chordata; class Actinopteri; order Salmoniformes; family Salmonidae; genus Coregonus; species Coregonus sp. 'balchen'. The sequence continues at coordinate 47,792,852 of LR778276.1, forward strand.
CAAAGTTGGAGTAAGAGGAGCCTTTTCCCAGCAAATAACGGATTTCACATTTGTCAATGGTCGTACATTGGCCGAGCTGTACCACAGGAATTTATCAGAATAAAGACGGGAATAAAGAAGCGTCGCACATGATAATCGGAAATTAACATGGAGAAATGTGCTACCTGGGCAGGGAATAGAAACCAGATTGGGCGAAATGAGTGATTTTTATTCAGGATATTAAAGCAATTTGTGCTGACGCAAATAGCGGGTAAACCCGATGGCCACTATGAATACTCGAACCACTACGGGTATATCCGGAGCTATTGTCTAGGAATAGAAAAATTCAAGGAGGATAAGAACAGAGGAAAAGAAACGAAAGAGGAGAGACGAGTAACGCTGGCGTAGGAGAGAGCAAGCAGAGAAAGTAGAGGAAAAGGAGAGAGAGGGAGGCGAGAGAGAGCAATCCGAAAAGAAGAGAGAAAAAAGAAGAGAGAGAACAAAAAGAGAGAGAGAGGGAGAGAGAAGAGAGGAGAGAGAGAGATGAGAGAGAGAGGAGAGAGAGAGCGAGATGAGATGAGAAACAAAGGTAGAGAGAGAGAGAGACGCGTAGAAAGAAAGAGAGAGAGCGAGGTCGAGCGAACGAGGAGAGCGAGAGAGAAGATAGCGGGAGAGAAAAGAGAAGAGAGAGAAAGAGAGCAGAGAGAGAGGCGAGCGCCCGGGAGCGACGCCCGCAGGAAAGAGGAGAGGGAGAGAAAAAGCGAAGAGAGAGAACGAGAGGAGAGGAGCAAAGATAGAGAGAGCGGGGGGGGGGGGAGAGAAAAAGAAAGAGAGATAGGAGATGAGAAAGAGAGAAGCGAGAGAAGAGAGAGAGAGAGAGAGAGAGAGAGAGAGAGAGGAGAGAGAGAGCTCTCTCTCTCTCTATCTCTTCTCTCTCTCTCTCTCTACTCTCTCCTATCAACAGGATCCTGAGGTATTATTTAATTTCTCTTAAGAAAGTATGGAAACGTTATGTGTGTTATTTCGTTTTCTACCGTTTCAGGAGTCTGGTTGGTAATCTGTTGTGTTCTGTAAAAATCACTGGTAAGCTTCATCTGGTCCTATGTAGTTCAGATGGTAGAGCACGGCGATTGTTGTAACGCCAGGGTAGTGGGGTTCGATCCCCGGGAAAGACCCATACGTATAAAACATGTATGCGACCAGACTGTAGTCGCTTGGATCAAAGCGGTATTGCTAAATGGCATTATTATTATTATATAGGATCTATCTTTAACAGGAGGGATAGAGGGAGAGAGGGATAGAGGGAGAGAGGGAGAGCGACGTGGAGGAGTAGAGTGATAGAGGGACTGAGGAGAGAGAGAGGGATGAGAGGAGAAGGGAGAGAGGGAGAGAGAGAGAGAGAGAAGGAGTAGAGTGGATGAGATAGAAAGGTAGAGCAGCACAGTGGTTGGCCTTCAGAATAAACTGCTCAAATTTCTTCTCTGTGTCTTCACATCACAGCTTAGAATCGTTCTAACTCTCGCTGAATCAACAGCCCAAAACAGTTCCGCACAGCTTAGAATCGTTCAACTCTCCAGCTGAATCAACAGCAAAACAGTTCACGTCCAGCTTAGAAATCGTTTCAAATCTCGCTGAATCAACAGCCCCCAACAGTTCACATCACAGCTGAGGGAATCAATCAAAATCAAATTATGTGCCCAACAATGCGCGAATACAACAGTGTTGAAATGCTTACTTACAAGCCCTAAAACCAACAATGCAGTTTTCTGAAAGGACAAAAAGGAAAAGAAAAATTAAAAGTGTTAATTAAAAAAATAAAAGCAAATTAAATAAAGAGCAGCAAGTAAAATAAAATAACAGTAGGGAGGCTATATACAGGGGGGGTACCAGGTTTGGCAGTAGTCAATGTGCGGGGGCCACCGGCTAGTTGAGGTAGTTGAAGTTTTTTTTTATATGTAACATGTGGGTGAGTTTAAGTGACTATGCATAAATAATAAACAGAGTAGCAGACAGCGTAAAAGGATGGGGGGGGGCGGGGGGGGGGGGGGGGGGGACAATTTTGCCAAATGGTCCGGGTAGACCATGATTACGCTGTTCAGGAGTCTTATGGCTTGGGGGTAGAGGTAGAAGCTGTTTTGAGAGAAGCCACTCTAGTGAATAACAGTCCAAGTGCCCTGAATCTCGTTGATGCGTTACCACTAGACTGTTTGTATCCACCTGTATCTTGTTAGTGACTGGGTTGTATTGATACACCATCCAAAGTTAAATTAAAACTTCACCATGCTTGATGAAAGGGATATTCAATGACGCTTTTTTTATTTACCACCCATCTATCAAATAGGTGCCCTTTCTTTGCGACGGCTTGGAAAACT
>LR778276.1:47795302-47872802 GCA_902810595.1 Coregonus sp. 'balchen'
TATACAGAAATCCCTAGGAAGCCACATAGCAGCAGCCAAATAGAAGAAATGACAGTCCTCATCTTAAAAATGATGTCAGCAATCTGAAAATTCAACTTTTAAGTTTCTTCAAGTGCAGTCGCAAAAACCATCAAGCGCTTATGATGAAACTGGCTCTCATGAGGACCAGCCACAGGAAAAGAAGACCCAGAGTTACCTCTGCTGCAGAGGATAAGTTCATTAGAGTTACCAGCATCAGAAATTGCAGCCCAAATAAATGCTTCACAGAGTTCAAGTAACAGACACATCTTAACATCAACTGTTCAGAGGAGACTGCGTGAATCAGGCCTTCATGGTTGAATTGCTGCAAAGAAACCACTACTAAAGGACACCAATAAGAAGAAGAGACTTGCTTGGGCCAAGAAACACGAGCAATGGACATTAGACCCGTGGAAATCTGTCCTTTGGTCTGGAGTCCAAATTTGAGATTTTTGGTTCCATCCGCTGTGTCTTTGTGAGACGCAGAGTAGGTGAACAGATGATCTCCACATGTGTATTTCCCACCGTGAAGCATGGAGGAGGAGGTGTGATTGTGTGGGGGTGCTTTGATGGTGACACTTAGAATTCAAGGCACACTTAACCAGCATGGCTACCACAGTATTCTGCAGCGATACGCCATCACATCTGGTTTGGGCTTAGTGGGACTATCATTTGTTTTTCAACAGGACAATGACCCAACACACCTCCAGGCTGTGTAAGGGCTATTTTACCAAGAAGGAGAGTGATGGAGTGCTGCATCAGATGACCTGGCCTCCACAATCACCTGACCTCAACCCAATTGAGATGGTTTGGGATGAGTTGGACCACAGAGTGAAGGAAAAGCAGCCAACAAGTGCTCAGCATATGTGGGAACTCCTTCAAGACTGTTGGAAAAGCATTCCAGGTGAAGCTGGTTGAGAGAATGTAGATGTGTCCAAACTTTTGACTGTTACTGTATATACACACACACCTGTGTATATATATACACACACACACACACACACACACACACACACACACACACACACACACACACACACACACACACACACACACACACACACACACACACACACAGACAAACTCAGCCAACACATGCACACATAGACAAACTTCCACACCTAACACATTCTCTCTCTCTCTCTCTCTATCTCTCCATCCCTCTCTCTCCATCCCTTTCTCGCTCTCTCTCTCTCCCTCCATCTTCTCTCTCTCCCTCCCTCCATCCCTCCCTCCATCCTTCTCTCTCTCCAAATGTCTATAGTGATGGTACGGCTGGCAGTAGTCTAGGTGCCAGGATGCTGCAGGGAGGGGTGAAGAAAGGACTGCTGCTACGTAACATGCAAGTGGACTGACCCCTGACCTCCAAACCCCGACCTCTAGCCTCTGACCTTTAACCTCCAACCCCTGACTTTCAACCATCACGCAGGACTAGGCTCCCTAGGTACAAATCTAGGATCAGCTTACCCTCCCCCAATCCTAACCTTAACCCTTTACACTCGTACCCGTATACGGGTTGAAAATGGCAGATTTGGGCCTGTATTGGAACGCTGTTATAAACGATGTCAGATGCTATAAACGATGTCAGAGCTCAGGTTCTGCACTTCACAGCGCTGTCTGGGTTTTGACTGACAGCCGTTCTGAACTTGAGCACCTCACGCGACAAGAAGTTGGCCCCATCCCTCCCGCTGATTGGGCAACTTTTACAAAAGTTTTGTTGTCCAAGTGAAGACAATGCTGTAAATTAAGAGGACTCTGTGTATTTTGAAAGATGAGATGTTGAGGATTATAATAAATATTGCTTTGACGTCATACAAGCAAGCCGAACACCTGTGAGTGCAGTCCATCTCCCGTGAGACATGTCGTCATACCCCGGGTTGTTCTGAACAGAATGAGCCTATGTTTGTCTGTTGCGAATTGTCGATTGCGATTTATAATGAACTGTTTCTCGATTGCGTAAACGACAACAGTAATGATGTGTGATGGCGAGGGATGATGGCTGTGTTCCAAAGAAAACAACTACTAGTCTGTTTGCTCTAGTTCCTCAACCTCACAGCTAGGAGAGCTAAAAAAATCACCTTATAGTTGAAAACTCTTCTTTGAGTCATAAAAGTGCATTGAAATGACTTAGGAACTGAGCACACTTTGGAGAGGTGTGGCCACTTGGAGACACCAGTTAGACCTCTCACTCAAACCCACAGTTTGGCGAGGTGTGGCCACTTGGAGACACCAGTTAGTCCTCTCACTCAAACCCTTGTAATTTGTCTTATGTTGCACCGACCCCACATTTTCCAGGACTATTCTTATCATGTTTGTTTTATTTTTTTGGGGGGGTAGATCAGCTTTAATATTGCAGATTGTAACTTCCATCAATGTAATTGTCTACATCACTTCCAATCACCCATATGTTTTTTTCTCTCGCAAATATATATATATATATATATACATATATATACATATACACATACATACATATACAGTTGAAGTCGGAAGTTTACATACACCTTAGTCAAATACATTTAAACTCAGTTTTTCACAATTCCTGACATTTAATCCTAGCAAATATTCCCTGTTTTAGGTCAGTTAGGATCACCACTTTATTTTAAGAATGTGAAATGTCAGAATAATAGTAGAGAGAATGATTTATTTCTACTTTTATTTCTTTCATCACATTCCCAGTGGGTCAGAAGTTTACATACACTCAATTAGTATTTGGTAGCATTGCCTCTAAATTGTTTAAACTGGGTCAAACGTTTTGTGTAGCCTTCCACAAGCGTCCCACAATAAATTGGGTGAATTTTGGCCCATTCCTCCTGACAGAGCTGGTGTAACTGAGTCAGGTTTGTAGGCCTCCTTGCTCTCACACACTTTTTCAGTTCTGCCCACAAATGTTCTATAGGATTGAGGTCAGGGCTTTGTGATGGCCACTCCAATACCTTGACTTTGTTGTCCTTAAGCCATTTTGCCACAACTTTGGAAGTATGTTTGGGGGTCATTGTCCATTTTGAAGACCCATTTGCGATCAAACTTTAACTTTGTGACTGATGTCTTGAGATGTTGCTTCAATATATCCACATAATTTTCCTTCCTCATAATGCCATCTATTTTGTGAAGTGCACAAGTCCCTCTTGCAGCAAAGCACCCCCACAGCATGATGCTGCCACCCCCGTGCTTAACGGTTGGGATGGTGTTCCTCTAATTGGAGTAAACTGGTGAACTATTCTTATCATGTTACTGAACGTATCCAGAGTATTTTCAGATTTCATTATCAACAGTGTAATGTTTGGATTCAGTCTTGTGTCAGGTGAACTGTTGTATCCTCACCTTTGGTCTAATAATTTCCCCATGATCTCCAAGCTGTTCCCTTTCAATGCCTACCATTGTAATGCTTTTCGTATTTCTTCTGTAAGGAACATTTCAATATAGCCCTATCCATATGGGCCAATTCCCAACGAGTGTGAAGGGTTAACCGTAAGTGGGGGGGGGGGGATGCAAAACTGACCCAAGATCAGCATTTAGGGGCAACTTTATCCTCTAACCCCTCAGATCTATATATAGACAGGACTGGGACCCTCTAGAGGACTGGGACCCTCTAACCCCTCAGATCTATATACAGACAGGACTGGGACCCTCTAACCCCTCAGATCTATATACAGACAGGACTGGGACCCTCTAACCCTCAGATCTATATATAGACAGGACTGGGACCCCTCTAGAGGACTGGGACCTCTAACCCCTCAGATCTATATACCAGACAGGATGGGACCGCTCTTAACCCTCAGATCGTCTATATACAGACCGGACTGGGACCCTCTAACCCCTCACACAGGGACAGGACGGGACCCTCTAACCCCTCAGATCTATATAGACAGGACTGGGACCCTCTAACCCCTCAGATCTATATATAGACAGGAACTGGGACCCTCTAACCCCTCAGATCTATATATAGACAGGACTGGGACCCTCTAACCCCTCAGATCTATATATAGACAGGACTGGGACCCTCTAACCCCTCAGATCTATATATAGACAGGACTGGGACCCTCTAACCCCTCAGATCTATATATAGACAGGATGGGGGCCCTTACCCCTAGATCTATATAAAACAGGGCTGGGACCCTCAACCCTCAGATCTAATAAGAAGGACTGGGACCCTCTAACCCCCCAGATCTATATACAGACAGGACTGGGACCCTCTAACCCTCAGATCTATATATAGACAGGATGGGACCCTCTAACCCCCAGATCATATTTAAAACAGGACTGGGACCCCCTAACCCCTGATCTATATAAGACAGGACTGGGACCCTCTAGAGGACTGGGACCCTCTAACCCCTCACACAGACAGGACTGGGACCCTCTAACCCCTAGATCTATATTTTAGACAGGACTGGGAAACCCCTAACCCCCCAACAAAAGACAGGACTGGGACCCTTAACCCTCACAAGAAGGACTGGGACCCTTAACCCCTCAGATCATATATAGACAGGACTGGGACCCTCTAACCCCTCAGATCTATTAAAGACAGGACTGGGACCCTCTAAACCCCTCAGATCTATATAAGACAGGACTGGGACCCTATAACCCCTCAGATCTATATAAGACAGGACGGGACCCTCTAAACCCTCAGATCTATAACAGACAGGGACTGGGGGCCCTCTAAACCCCCCAAAAAAGACAGGACTGGGACCCTCTAGAGGACTGGGACCTCTAACCCCCCACAAAAAGACAGGACTGGGACCCTCTAACCCTCAATCTATATATAGACAGGACTGGGGCCCTCTAACCCTCAGTCCCTTATATAGAAGGAGGGGTTAGAGGACTTGGGATTAACCAGCCCCTAGATCAGACGGACTGGGACCCTCTAACCCCCCAACTAATAAGACAGGACTGGGACCCTCTAACCCCTCAAAAGACAGGACGGGACCTCTAAACACCTCAACCCCCCCCAAGACAGGACTGGGACCCTCTAACCCCCAATCTATATATAGACAGGACTGGGACCCTCTAGAGGACTGGGACCCTCTAAACCCCTCAGATTATAAGACAGGACTGGGACCTCAACCCCAGATCTATACAGACAGGACTGGGACCCTCTAACCCCTCAGATCTATATACAGACAGGGGCGGGACCCTCTAACCCCTCAACAAAATGGGGCCAGAGGATGGGACCTCTAACCCCTCACAAGACAGGGGCTGGGACCCTTAAACACCCAGAAGGACTGGGACCCTCTAACCCCCACACAGACAGGATGGGACCCTTAGAGGATGGGACCCTCTAACCCTCAGATCTAATACAGACAGGATGGGACCTCTACCCTCTCAAGGACGGACAGGACTGGGACCCCTCCCCAAAAAAGGACTGGGACCCTCTAACCCCTCAAACGACAGGACTGGGGACCCTCTAACCCCTCAGATCTATATAAGACAGGACTGGGACCCTCTAGAGGACTGGGGGCCCTCTAAACCCTCAGACAAATCAGAGGGCTGGGACCCTCTAAACCCCCCAACAAAAGACAGGGGCTGGGACCCTCTAACCCTCACACAGACAGGACCCGGACCCTCTAACCCTACACAGACAAGGGACTGGGAACCTCAACCCCCACACAGAAGGACTGGGACCTCTAACCCCTCACAAGACAGGACTGGGACCCTCTAACCCTCACACAGACGGACTGGGACCCCTCTAGAAGGACTGGGACCCCCTAACCCCTCACCCCGACAGGACTGGGACCTTCTAGAGGATGGGACCCTCAACCCCTCACACAGACAGGACTGGGGGCCCTACCCTTAACAGAAGGACTGGGACCCTCTAACCCCCCACACAGACAGGATGGGAACCTATAGAGGACTGGGACCCTCTAACCCCTCACAGACAGGACTGGGACCCTCTAACCCCTCAACCCCCACAAGACAGGGCTGGGACCCTCTAACCCCTCACACAGACAGGACTGGGACCCTCTAACCCCTCACACAGACAGGACTGGGACCCTCTAGAGGACTGGGACCCTCTAACCCCTCACACAGACAGGACTGGGACCCTCTAACCCCTCACACAGACAGGACTGGGACCCTCTAACCCCTCACACAGACAGGACTGGGACCCTCTAGAGGACTGGGACCCTCTAAACCCCTCAAAAATGGAAAGGATGGGACCCTTAACCCTAAAACAGACAGGAATGGGACCCTCTAACCCCTCACCAGACAGGACTGGGGGCCCTAACCCCTCAACAAAAGGACAGGACTGGGCCCTCTAAACCCTCAAGGACTGGGACCCTAGAGGACGGGCACTCTAACCCCTCACAAAAGGGGCAGGATGGGACCCCTAACCCTCACACAGACAGGACGGGGAAAAACCCTCAAAACCCCTCCCCAGACAGGACGGGGGCCCCTTTAACCCCTCCCACAGCCCGGGAAGGGGGCCCCTTTAAAACCCCCTCACACAGACAGGACGGGGGCCCCTTAACCCCCACAGCCAGGACTGGGCCCCTTTAAACCCCCTCACCCCCCAGACAGGACGGGGACCCTCAAACCCCCTCACAAGACAGGACTGGGACCCCCTCTAACCCCTCACACAGACAGGACTGGGACCCTCTAACCCCTCAAAACAGCGGAAATGGGGACCCTCAAAGATTATATATAGATGAAAAGGACTGGGACCTCTAGATCTATATATAGTTAGCCCAGGACTGGGCCCCTCTAGATTAATATAGATAGAAGGACGGGAAACCCTTAGACCCTTATATAGATAGACAGGCCCGGGGACCCCTAGATCTATATATAGTTTAGACAGGAGGGGCCCCTTTCTAGATCTATATAAGATGGACAACGGGAATGGGACCCTCTAGTTTATATATAGTTTGGGAAGGGGACTGGGCCCCTCTATTTCCCCTTTCGATAAATACTACAAAGACCAATAATAATAAAAAGGGAACGGGAAAACCATTAAACTTTCTATATATAGATAGCCAGGACTGGGACCCTCTAGATCTATATATAGATAGACAGGACTGGGACCCTCTAGATCTATATATAGATAGACAGGACTGGGACCCTCTAGATCTATATATAGATAGACAGGACTGGGACCCTCTACTCTCCTCTATCACTGCTACAGTGAGGGAAAAATGTGTTGGATCCCCTGCTGATTTTGTACGTTTGCACACTGACAAAGAAATGACCAGTCTATAATTTTAATGGTAGGTTTATTTGAACATTGAGAGACAGAATAACAACAACAAAATCCAGAAAAACGCATGTCAAAAATGTTATAAATTGATTTGCATTTTAATGAGGGAAATGAGTATTTGACCCCCTCTCAATCAGAAAGATTTCTGGCTCCCAGGTGTCTTTATACAGGTAACGAGCTGAGATTAGGAGCACACTCTTAAAGGGAGTGCTCCTAATCTCAATTTGTTACCTGTATAAAGACACCTGTCCACAGAAGCAAGCAATCAATCAGATTCCAAAACTCTCCACCATGGCCAAGACCAAAGAGCTCTCCAAGGATGTCAGGGACAAGATTGTTGACCTACACAAGGCTGGAATGGGCTACAAGACCATCGCCAAGCAGCTTGGTGAGAAGGTGACAACAGTTGGTGCGATTATTCGCAAATGGAAGAAACACAAAAGAACTGTCAATCTCCCTCGGCCTGGGGCTCCATGCAAGATCTCACCTCGTGGAGTTGCAATGATCATGAGAACGATGAGGAATCAGCCCATAACTACACGGGAGGATCTTGTCAATGATCTCAAGGCAGCTGGGACCATAGTCACCAAGAAAACAATTGGTAACACACTACGCCGTGAAGTACTGAAATCCTGCAGCGCCCGCAAGGTCCCCCTACTCAAGAAAGCACATATACAGTGGGGAAAAAAAGTATTTAGTCAGCCACCAATTGTGCAAGTTCTCCCACTTAAAAAGATGAGAGAGGCCTGTAATTTTCATTATAAGTACACATCAACTATGACAGACAAATTGAGAAAAAAATATCCAGACAATCACATTGTAGGATTTTTAATGAATTTATTTGCAAATTATGGTGGAAAATAAGTATTTGGTCACCTACAAACAAGCAAGATTTCTGGCTCTCACAGACCTGTAACTTCTTCTTTAAGAGGCTCCTCTGTCCTCCACTCGTTACCTGTATTAATGGCACCTGTTTGAACTTGTTATCAGTATAAAAGACACCTGTCCACAACCTCAAACAGTCACACTCCAAACTCCACTATGGCCAAGACCAAAGAGCTGTCAAAGGACACCAGAAACAAAATTGTAGACCTGCACCAGGCTGGGAAGACTGAATCTGCAATAGGTAAGCAGCTTGGTTTGAAGAAATCAACTGTGGGAGCAATTATTAGGAAATGGAAGACATACAAGACAACTGATAATCTCCCTCGATCTGGGGCTCCACGCAAGATCTCACCCCGTGGGGTCAAAATGATCACAAGAACGGTGAGCAAAAATCCCAAAACCACACGGGGGGGACCTAGTGAATGACCTGCAGAGAGCTGGGACCAAAGTAACAAAGCCTACCATCAGTAACACACTACGCCGCCAGGGACTCAAATCCTGCAGTGCCAGACGTGTCCCCCTGCTTAAGCCAGTACATGTCCAGGCCCGTCTGAAGTTTGCTAGAGTGCATTTGGATGATCCAGAAGAGGATTGGGAGAATGTCATATGGTCAGATGAAACCAAAATATAACTTTTTGGTAAAAACTCAACTCGTCGTGTTTGGAGGACAAAGAATGCTGAGTTGCATCCAAAGAACACCATACCTACTGTGAAGCATGGGGGTGGAAACATCATGCTTTGGGGCTGTTTTTCTGCAAAGGGACCAGGACGACTGATCCGTGTAAAGGAAAGAATGAATGGGGCCATGTATCGTGAGATTTTGAGTGAAAACCTCCTTCCATCAGCAAGGGCATTGAAGATGAAACATGGCTGGGTCTTGACAATGACAATGATCCCAAACACACCGCCCGGGCAACGAAGGAGTGGCTTCGTAAGAAGCATTTCAAGGTCCTGGAGTGGCCTAGCCAGTCTCCAGATCTCAACCCCATAGAAAATCTTTGGAGGGAGTTGAAAGTCCGTGTTGCCCAGCGACAGCCCCAAAACATCACTGCTCTGGAGGAGATCTGCATGGAGGAATGGGCCAAAATACCAGCAACAGTGTGTGAAAACCTTGTGAAGACTTACAGAAAATGTTTGACCTGTGTCATTGCCAACAAAGGGTATATAACAAAGTATTGAGAAACTTTTGTTATTGACCAAATACTTATTTTCCACCATAATTTGCAAATACATTTATTAAAAATTCTACAATGTGATTTTCTGGATTTTTTTTTCTCATTTTGTCTGTACTAGTTGACATGTACCTATGATGAAAATTACAGGCCTCTCTCATCTTTTTAATTGGGAGAACTTGCACAATTGGTGGCTGACTAAATACTTTTTCTCCCCACTGTACAGAGCCGTCTGAAGTTTGCCAATGAACGTCTGACTGATTCAGAGGAGAACTGGGTGAAAGTGTTGTGGTCAGATGAGACCAAAAATGAGGTCTTTGGCATCAACTCAACTCGCCGTGTTTGGAGGAGGAGGAATGCTGCCTATGACCCAAGAACATCATCCCCACCGTCAAACATGGAGGTGGAAACATTATGCTTTGGGGGTGTTTTTCTGCTAAGGGGACAGGACAACTTCACCGCATCAAAGGGACGATGGATGGGGCCATGTACCGTCAAATCTTGGGTGAGAACCTCCTTCCCTCAGCCAGGGCATTGAAAATGGGTCGGGATGGGTATTCCAGCATGACAATGCCCCAAAACACGGCCAAGGCAAGAAAGGAGTGGCTTAAGAAGCAGCACATTAAGGTCCTGGAGTGGCCTAGCCAGTCTCCAGACCTTAATCCCATAGAACATCTGTGGAGGGAGCTGAAGGTTCGAGTTGCCAAACATCAGCCTCGAAACCTTAATGACTTGGAGAAGATTTGCAAAGAGGAGAGGAACAAAATCCCTCCTGAGATGTGTGCAAACCTGGTGGCCAACTACAAGAAACGTCTGACCTCTGTGATTGCCAACAAGGGTTTTGCCACCAAGTACTAAGTCATGTTTTGCAGAGGGGTCAAATACTTATTTCCCTCATTAAAATGCAAATCAATTTATAACATTTTTGACATGCGTTTTTCTGGATTTTTTCATTGTTATTCTGTCTCTCACTGTTCAAATAAACCTACCATAAAAATTATAGACTGATCATGTCTTTGTCAGTGGGCAAACGTACAAAATCAGCAGGGGATCAAATACTTTTTTCCCGCACTGTACATAGATCTATATATAAATAGACAGGACTGAGACCCTCTACTCTCCTCAATCACTACTACATAGATCTATATATAGATATACAGGACTGAGACCCTCTACTCTCCTCAATCACTACTACATAGATCTATATATAGATAGATAGGAATCTGTTTTTAAATTCTACATCGGAAGGAAGGAACCGATGCAGTGTGGCCTGGTTGTCACGAAAATCTGATCGCTGCACAGGAGGACGTACCTTTCACTTGGGCTGCAGGACGATACAGGACATCAAGGTTATGAGAGATTAACGCTATGAGAGATCAACGCTCTGGGAGATTAACGCTATGAGAGATCAACGCTCTGGGAGATTAACGCTATGAGAGATCAACGCTCTGGGAGATTAACGCAATGGGAGATCAACGCTATGGGAGATCAACACTATAGGAGATGAATGCAATGGGAGATCAACGCTATGGGAGATTAACGCTCTGGGAGATTAACGCTATGAGAGATCAACGCTATAGGAGATGAATGCAATGGGAGATCAACGCTCTGGGAGATTAACGCTATGAGAGATCAACGCTCTGGGAGATCAACGCTCTGGGAGATCAACACTCTGGGAGATGAATGCAATGGGAGATCAACGCTATGGGAGATTAACACTATGGGAGATCAAGGCTATGGGAGATTAACGCTATGAGAGATGAATGCAATGGGAGATCAACGCTATGGGAGATTAACACTATGGGAGATCAAGGCTATGGGAGATTAACACTATGAGAGATCAACGCCCTGGGAGATGAATGCAATGGGAGATCAACGCTATGGGAGATTAACACTATGGGAGATCAAGGCTATGGGAGATTAACACTATGGGAGATTAACGCTATGGGAGATCAAGGCTATGGGAGATTAACGCTATGAGAGATCAAGGCTATGGAAGATTAATGCTATGAGAGATTAACGCTATGGGAGATCAACGCTCTGGGAAATTAATGCTATGGGAGATCAACGCTATGGGAGATCAACGCTATGGGAGATCAACGCTGTGGGAGATCAATATGGAGCTGATCACCAACAGTAAGCCAGCCATGGACGATATAGAAAGGAGTTTTATATTCACTAAAGATAACCGTCAACGCACCCCATTTGTTTGACTGGGTGCTGTATGTATGGCTTTGATATCATACAGGGAGTGAAAGGACTATGTGTCTCAAATGGATAGACAGGAATGCCCCTATAGCACACTATTCCCTGCACTACTTTAGACCAGGGCCCATAGCTCTATGTAGGGACTAGGGTGCCTTTTGGGACGTAGACTAAGTGTCTGAAATGGCACCCTATTCCCTATTGGGCTCTGGTCTAAAGTAGTGCACTATAAAGGGACTAGGGTGCCATTTGGGACTCACTCTTAGACAGTGTGAGGATTTTTTTTAAACCCAGATAGAAATGGGGACAGAACAGAACATGTTGATTGTGATCTGGTCTCCCATGGACAATGGACAGAATAAAACACTAACAATGTATAGAGTGTGAACCAATAGTAATATAATTATATTCTATGTGTGTAAAAAAGAATGGAATTTGTAGTAAATGCATAATGTAATACAGTATTAGCTTTTTATTTGAAATACTGACTATCATGATTTTTGTCTTATTTTTAAAAGTTGTTTGTTTGATCAGGTGTAGCTGTCGAACTCAAAATTGTAAAAATTCCAAAGCTCCAACTCTTTTAACCCCCCTATAACTTCATAATACCTAGGATGGACTGGCTTGATGGACTGGCTTGATGGACTGGCTTGATGGACTGGCTTGATTGACTGGCTTGATTGACTGGCGTGATTGACTGGCATGATTGACTGGCTTGATTGACTGGCATGATTGACTGGCGTGATTGACTGCCTTGATTGACTGGCTTGATTTACTGGCTTGATTGACTGGCTTGATTTACTGGCTTGATTGACTGGCGTGATTGACTGGCTTGATGGACTGGCTTGATTTACTGGCTTGATTTACTGGTGTGATTGACTGGTGTGATTGACTGGTGTGATTTACTGGTGTGATTGACTGGTGTGATTGACTGGCGTGATTGACTGGTGTGATTGACTGGCGTGATTGACTGGCTTGCCCGAAGATTATGATTACTTCCCCGAAAATGTAAATGAGCTGTTTAACCTACATGCAGAACATTGTCCATCTTTCACTGAAGTTGACTCTCCCCGGGCAATAGGGCAACCCTTAATGTCAATCCCTGTCTTTGATGATTGCACGGGGGAGACTATACGGACACTCCTGGCCTGCAGTACCGAGTGAGTGAACCGAATCACACAGGGTTGTGACAGCTACGGACAAGTTTACCATCGTCATTGAACTACTGCGAGATGGCGTTTGGACTTAAGAGGAGGAGTCGGAGTTCACTGCTAGTTTTTTTGCACACAAAATACTAGTGCAGTTTCAGTTAATAAAACAGATTGTTTCTTTTTGATGACGCGTGTACTGTTGCTTGTATGCGTTGCATGCGTGTGCTTGCAGTCACCTCCTGACGTTGGCTACACTGGCTATCTATTTCCCACACGTTGCGGGACGGCAGTGTTTGTCAGTAGGATTGAAAGACACCGTGTCCCAGTGTTGTTGCCGTTCATGCTCTCCCCACTGACTGTATCACAGACATCTGGATGGCTACCAATATTAGTTATTTCTCCTGTAGGCTGCTATCTGTCCACGTGCTCCTAGACCTTAGTGCCGCTTTTGACACCATCGATCACCACATTATTTTGGAGTGATTGGAAACCTTAATTGGTCTACACGGGCAAGTTCTTGCCTGGTTTAGATCTTATCGGTCGGAAAGATATCAGTTCGTCTCTGTGGATGGTTTGTCCTCTGACAAATCAATTGTACGTTTCGGTGTTCCTCAAGGTTCCGTTTTAGGACCACTAATGTTTTCACTATATATTCTACCTCTTGGTGATGTCATTCGGAAACTTTCAATGCTATGCGGACGACACACAGCTGTACATTTCGATGAAACATGGTGAAGCCCCAAAATGGCCTTCCCTGGAAGCCTGTGTTTCAGACATAAGGAAGTGGATGGAGGCAAATGTTTTACCTTTAAATTCAGACAAAACAGAGATGCTAGTTCTAGGTCCCAAGAAACAGAGAGATCTGCTGTTTGATCTGACAATTAATCTTGATGGTTGTACAGTCGTCTCATATAAAACTGTGAAGGATCTCGACGTTACTCTGGACCCTGATCTCTCTTTTGACAAACATATAAAAAAATATTTAAAGGGCAAGCTTTTTCCATCTTCGTAACATTGCAAAAATCTGAAATGTTTTGTCCTAAATGATGCAGAAAAAGCTAATCCATGCTTTTGTCCCTTCTAGATTAGACTACTGCAATGCTCTATTCTCCGGCTACCCGGATAAAGCACTAAATAAACTTCAGTTAGTGGTAAACATGGCTGCTAGAATCCTGACTAGAACCAAAAAATGTGATCATATTACTCCAGTGCTAGCCTCTCTACTGGCTTCCTGTTAAGGCTAGGGCTGATTTCAAGGTTTTTACTGCTAACCTACAAAGCATTACATGGGCTTGCTCCTACCTATCTCTCCGATTTGGTCCTGCCGTACATACCTACACGTACGCTACGGTCACAAGACGCAGGCCTCCTTATTGTCCCTAGATTAAATGTTTTATATTTTTTCTCCCCAATTGGTAGTTCCAGTCTTGTCCCATCGCTGCAACTCCCGTACGGACTCGGGAGAGGCGAAGGTCGAGAGCCGTGCGTCCTCCGAAACACTGCCCTGCCAAGCTTCTTGACACACTGCCCGCTTAACCCGGAAGCCAGCCGCACCAATGTGTCGGAGGAAACACTGTACAACTACCGACCGTGTCAGCGTGCACTGCGCCCGGCCAGCCACAGGAGTCGCTAGAGCGCGATGGGACAAACCCTCCCTTTACCCGGACGACGCTGGGCCAATTGTGCACCGCCTCATGGGTCTCCTGGTCGCGGCCAGCTGCGACACAGCCTGGGATCGAACCCGGGTCTGTAGTGACGCCTCTAGCGCTGCGATGCAGTGCATTAAACCATTGTGCCACTCGGGAGGCCCGTCTCTAGAATTTCTAAGCAAACAGCTGGAGGCAGGGCTTTCTCCAATAGAGCTAATTTTTATGGAATGGTCTGCCTATCCTTGTGAGAGACGCAGACACGATCTCGACCTTTAAGTCTTTACTGAAGACACAGCTGGCCGCGACCAGGAGACCCATGAGGCGGTGCACAATTGGCCCAGCGTCGTCCGGGTAAAGGGAGGGTTTGTCCCATCGCACTCTAGCGACTCCTGTGGCTGGCCGGGCGCATGCACGCTGACACGGTCGGTAGTTGTACAGTGTTTCCTCCGACACATTGGTGTGGCTGGCTTCCGGGTTAAGCGGGCAGTGTGTCAAGAAGCTTGGCAGGGCAGTGTTTCGGAGGACGCGTGGCTCTCGACCTTCGCCTCTCCCGAGTCCGTACGGGAGTTGCAGCGATGGGACAAGACTGTAAATACCAATTGGGGAGAAAAAATATAAAAGAAGACTCATCTCTTCAGTAGGTCCTATGATTGAGTGTAGTCTGGCCCAAGGGTGCGAAGGTGAACGGAAAGGCACTGGAGAGACGAACCACCCTTGCTGTCTCTGCCTGGCCGGCTCCCCTCTCTCCACTGGGATTCTCTGCCTCTGTCCCTATTACGGGGGCTGAGTCACTGGCTTACTAGTGCTCTTCCATGCCGTCGTGCCAGGCTTTTTTCGCTATACTCGACTTGAGTCTTTTATCACTGACGGGGTTTCCCCGCCGGTTCCCCCCCGGGCCGTCGGGTAAATTTTGGGTGGGAAAATTTCCCCGGGGGGCTAGGGTGGGTAAAGGGGGTTTTTGTTTCCTTGGGTTTTGGGTGGGGGGTTCTTTCCCCCAAAGGGGTGGGGAATCCTCAGGTTCCCCCTGTCCGGGGTATGTCGGGGGGGCCCAAAAGGGTTCCAAACCCCCCCTGTTCCCCCCTAGTTCACTGAAAGCTTTTGGGGGGGGGGGGGGGAGCGAAGGGACCCGCAAAGGGGGGGGAAGAAGGACCCCCAACCCCCCCCCCAGGGGAAGAGGGAAAAGAAGGGAAGTAACAATAGGCTAGCCCTGGCTGTCCCCCGTCCCTTCTCTTGCCCAGTTAAAAATTTCCCCAAGGTAGGAACCCCTTTTTCACTGGGGGTTTTTCCCTTTTCCAATGGGGGGAAAGGAAAGGGGAAATGAATTTAAATTGGGGGGGAGAGGGCAAAAAGGAAAAAGGGAATTGGGTATCTAATAACATGGGTCTTTTCCCTTCTTTTTCTCCCCCCCGGGTTTTCCCCCCCTCCTTCCTCTCTTTCTTCTTTTCACCTTGTCTGGGATTTAACTGGGACGGCCAAGCTTTTCTCCGGGGGTTGCTGTTATTAAACCACGTGATTTATTAGGGGTTTATAAATTTAACATTTTGAAAACGTTAACCTTACTTGTTAAATTTTCCCCCCAACCGAAAGGAATGGCCCCCCTCAGACCTTCCTCCTGGTTTCTTTTGGTTCCTCCTTTTCTAAAATTTTTTTCCCTCCCCAACCTCTTCTACATCCATTGGCTTTTGGGGGGTTTCCCTTTCGATAACCTTGTGCTTTGGTTTGTAAAAGGCTTTAAAAAATTTTTAAAAATTTATTGTTTCCCATTTAAAATTTTGGGGAAAAATATTGGTAGGGAAGCACCTAGGCCAGCGGCCAGCAGATACTGGACAGAAACACAGACAATACAGTTACGACTGAAATAATTAACATAGCAGGTTAGGAGAATTAACATAGCAGGTTAGGAGAATTAACATAGCAGGTCAGGAGAATTAACATAGCAGGTCAGGAGAATTAACATAGCAGGTTAGGAGAATTAACATAGCAGGTTAGGAGAATTAACATAGCAGGTCAGGAGAATTAACATAGCAGGTCAGGATAATTAACATAGCAGGTCAGGAGAATTAACATAGCAGGTCAGGAGAATTAACATAGCAGGTCAGGAGAATTAACATAGCAGTTCAGGAGAATTAACATAGCAGGTCAGGAGAATTAACATAGCAGTTCAGGAGAATTAACATAGCAGGTCAGGAGAATTAACATAGCAGGTCAGGAGAATTAACATAGCAGGTTAGGAGAATTAACATAGCAGGTCAGGAGAATTAACATAGCAGGTCAGGAGAATTAACATAGCAGGTCAGGAGAATTAACATAGCAGGTGAGGAGAATTCCGTTAAGTCCCACCTCGATAGAACACCGGTGGTCATTTGCACCGGCTTGCCTTGTCATCGTGCCTACCGAGGGCAGTATCGTTAGCCAATTGGCATGTCACGGTGACATCCATATGAACACTAGCCAGCGGTCATCATCACAGATATATGGGGAAACTAGTTAGTTAAAAGTATATTTGCTGCCATCGCCTAGGGACTCTAGCTAGCTAGCTACCTAACTAACCTAAATCTAGCTAGCTAGCTGTTGCCATAGCACCCGGGCTAGGATTCGGAATGACTGACTAAACTGACTCAGCTGGAAAACATACGTCATCGTTTTGCAGGCCAGGAGAAGGCCCGGCTCCAGGAGGACATGCCTGAGGGGGCATTTTACAACCATGGGGGGGCACAACTAGTGTTGCTTTAGAGCCCTAATAAAACAAGGTAGATTGGTCCTACTGCTGTTCAAATGTACAAACATGTATCTGAAATGTACACTACTGTTCAAAAGTTCGGGGTCACTTAGAAATGTCCTTGTTTTTGAAAGAAAAGCAAAAAAAATGTGTCCATTAAAATAACATCAAATTGATCAGAGATACAGTGTAGACATTGTTAATGTTGTAAATGGCTATTGTAGCTGGAAACGGCTGATTTTTAATGGCATATCTACATAGATGTACAGAGGCCCATTATCAGCAACCATCAGTCCTGTGTTCCAATGGCACGTTGTGTTTGCTAATCTAAGTTTATCATTTTAAAAGGCTAATTGATCATTAGAAAACCCTTTTGCAATTATGTTAGCACAGCTGAAAACTGTTGTGCTGATTAAAGAAGCAATAAAACTGGCCTTCTTGAGACTAGTTGAGTATCTGGAGCATCAGCAATTGTGGGTTCGATTACAGGCTCAAAATGGCCAGAAACACTTTCTTCTGAAACTCGT
Organism: Coregonus sp. 'balchen'; assembly: GCA_902810595.1. Taxonomy (NCBI): domain Eukaryota; kingdom Metazoa; phylum Chordata; class Actinopteri; order Salmoniformes; family Salmonidae; genus Coregonus; species Coregonus sp. 'balchen'. The sequence goes on from LR778276.1 coordinate 47,812,818, forward strand.
CAGTCTATTCTTGTTCAGAGAAATGAAGGCTATTCCATACGAGGAATTGCCAAGAAACTGAAGATCTCGTACAACGCTGTGTACTACTCCCTTCACAGAACAGCGCAAACTGGCTCTAACCAGAATAGAAAGAGGAGTGGGAGGCCCCGGTGCACAACTGAGCAAGGGGACAATCACATTAGAGTGTCTAGTTTGAGAAACAGACGCCTCACAGGTCCTCATCTGGCAGCTTCATTAAACAGGACCCGCAAAACACCAGTCTCAACGTCAACAGTGAAGAGGCGACTCCGGGATGCTGACCTTCTAGGCAGAGATGCAGACCTTGAACCAGGCGCTACAAAAGGCCCTGCTTTCTCCCACTGAAAATGCGGCTCGGGTAAGAGTCAAGACATACCTGCACTGGCTCCTCATCACCGAGGTGGTCAGGTGACTGGGGTAAAGCTGGCTCCTCATCACCGAGGTGGTCTGAGGTCCTGAGCGCTCTGGAGCAGGTTTTCATCAAGGATCTCTCTGTACTTTGCTCCGTTCATCTTTCGCTCGATCCTGACTAGTCTCCCAGTCTCTGCCGCTGAAAAACATCCCCACACCATGATGCTGCCATCACCATGCTTCACCGTAGGAATGGTACCAGGTTTCCTCCAGACGTGACGCTTGGCATTCAGGCCAAAGAGTTCAATCTTGGTTTCATCAGACCAGAGAATCTTGTTTCTCATGGTCTGAGTCCTTTAGGTGCCTTTTGGCAAACTCCAAGCGGGCTGTCATGTGCCTTTTACTGAGGAGTGGCTTCCGTCTTGCCACTCTAACATAAAGGCCTGATTGGTGGAGTGCTACAGAGATGGTTGTCCTTCTGGAAGGTTATCCCATCTCACCAGAGGAACTCTGGAGCTCTGTCAGAGTGACCATGGGGCTCTTGGTCACCTCCATGACCAAGGCCCTTCTCCCCTGATTGCTCAGTTTGGCCGGGCGGCCAGCTCTAGGAAGAGTCTTGGTGGTTCCAAACCTATTCTATTTAAGAATGATGGAGGCCACTGTGTTCTTGGGGACCTTCGATGCTGCAGAAATGTTTTGGTTCCCTTCCCCAGATCTGTGCCTCGACACAATCCCGTCTTGGAGCTCTACGTACAATTCCTTCGACCTCATGGCTTGGTTTTTGCTCTGACATGCTCTGTCAACTGTGGGACCTTATATAGACAGGTGAGTGCCTTTCCAAATCATGTCCAATCAATTGAATTTACCACAGGTGGACTCCAATCAAGTTGTAGAAACATCTCAAGGATGATCAATGGAAACAGGATGCACCTGAGCTCAATTTCGAGTCTCATAGCAAAGGGTCTGAATACTTGTGTAAACATGGTGTCTACAGGCCGTCAACAATTAAATATATATACAGCTCTGGAAAAAATTAAGAGACCACTGCAAATTCTTCTTAAATCAGCATCTCTACATGTACAGTGAGGGAAAAAAGTATTTGATCCCTGTCACGATCGTCTAAGGAGGAGGACCAATGCGCAGCGTTGAAGGTGAACATATTTATATTTATTAGAGTATGATCACACGATCAAAACAACAGACGAAAACGTGATGTCTACGGTTGAACACAAACCAAATAAGAACAAGAAACCACAAACAATGAATGCCTAACGGCTACCTAAGTATGACTCCCAATCAGAGACAACGAGCTACAGCCCTCTCTGATTGGGAGCCACCCTGGCCAACATAGAAATACAACGACTAGAACATAAACAAATGAACACCCTGGCTCAACATACGAGAGTCCCCAGAGCCAGGGCGTGACAGTACCCCCCCCCCCCCCCCCCCCCAAAGGCGCGGACTCCGACCGCGCCAACCAAACACAACAGGGGAGGGACCGGGTGGGCACTCCGCCTCGGCGGCGGATCCGGCTCCGGACATGACCCCCACTCCTTCTCTAAACCCCCAAAGTACCCCTGGTCCGGTCTGGCCCTGCTGACCGGAGCTGGACTGCACACTGGTGGAGCGGATAGCTTCAGCTCCGTAGTGGAGCAGTTGACCGGGACCTTACCAGGCACCGGTGACCCAGGCACGGGTCGTGCTGGACTGACGACGCGCACCCCTGGCTTGTGCGTGGAGGAGGAACGGGCCTTACCAGGCTGACGACGCACACCGTAGGCTTGGTGCGTGGAGCAGGGACAGGCCGGACTGGGCTGACGAAGCACACCACTGACTTGGTGCGGGGAGCAGGAACGGGCCGAGCCGGGCTGACGAAGCGCACCACTGACTTGGTGCGGGGAGCAGGAACGGGCCGAGCCGGGCTGACGAAGCGCACCACTGACTTGGTGCGGGGGAGCAGGAACGGGCCGAGCCGGGCTGACGAAGCGCACCACTGACTTGGTGCGGGGAGCAGGAACGGGCCGGACCGGGCTGACGAAGCGCACCACTGACTTGGTGCGGGGAGCAGGAACGGGCCGCGCCGGGCTGACGAAACGCACCACTGACTTGGTGCGGGGAGCAGGAGCGAGCCGGACCGGGCTGACGAAGCGCACCACTGACTTGGTGCGGGGAGCAGGAACGGGCCGTGCCGGGCTGACGAAGCGCACCACTGACTTGGTGCGAGTGGCAGGAACAGGCCGGACCGTACTGGGAACACACACCATTGGCCCCACGTGGGGATCAGGAACAGGCCGGACCGGACTGGCAACACACGCCAGTACCTCTCGCCGTGCCTCTACATCCTCCATCCCCTCTTCGACCAGTGGCCCCCGTAACCTGGCGGCCTCCTCTGGCAACCCGCTGGGCCGCTCTATCGCGGCCTCCTGCTGGTCCGACGTCGTGAGCCCCCCCCCTAAAAAAATTCTGGGAGTCTCTCTTCCCCGTGGGCCAGGCCTCTATAATTCTCGCCCAACTCTCGCCATTCCAATCTCCGCCATTCAGCTCCTCATTCGGCTTGACCCAGTCGAAGCTCTTCCTCCACTGTTGCCAAATCCACCCACTCTGCTCCTCACTAGGCTGCTTGGTCCAGTTCTGGTGGTTTCTTCTGTCACGATCGTCTAAGGAGGAGGACCAATGCGCAGCGTTGAAGGTGAACATATTTATATTTATTAGAGTATGATCACACGATCAAAACAACAGACGAAAACGTGATGTCTACGGTTGAACACAAACCAAATAAGAACAAGAAACCACAAACAATGAATGCCTAACGGCTACCTAAGTATGACTCCCAATCAGAGACAACGAGCTACAGCCCTCTCTGATTGGGAGCCACCCTGGCCAACATAGAAATACAACGACTAGAACATAAACAAATGAACACCCTGGCTCAACATACGAGAGTCCCCAGAGCCAGGGCGTGACAATCCCCTGCTGATTTTGTACGTTTGCCCACTGACAAAGACATGATCAGTCTATAATTTTAATGGTAGGTTTATTTGAACAGTGAGAGACAGAATAACAACAAACAAAAACCAGAAAAATGCATGTCAAAAATGTTATAAATTGATTTGCATTTTAATGAGGGAAATAAGTATTTGACCCCTCTGCAAAACTTAGTACTTGGTGCCAAAACCCTTGTTGGCAATCACAGAGGTCAGACGTTTCTTGTAGTTGGCCACCAGGTTTGCACACATCTCAGGAGGGATTTAGTTCCACTCCTCTTTGCAGATCTTATCCAAGTCATTAAGGTTTCGAGGCTGACGTTTGGCAACTCGAACCTTCAGCTCCCTCCACATATTTTCTATGGGATTAAGGTCTGGAGACTGGCTAGGCCTCTCCAGGACCTTAATGTGCCTCTTCTTGAGCCACTCCTTTGTTGCCTTGGCCGTGTGTTTTGGGTCATTGTCATGCTGGAATACCCATCCACAACCCATTTTCAATGCCCTGGCTGAGGGAAGGTTCTCACCCAAGATTTGATGGTACATGGCCCCATCCATCGTCCCTTTGATGCGGTGAAGTTGTCCTGTCCCCTTAGCAGAAAAACACCCCCAAAGCATAATGTTTCTACCTCCATGTTTGACGGTGAGGATGGTGTTCTTGGGGTCATAGGCAGCATTCCTCCTCCTCCAAACACAGCGAGTTGAGTTGATGCCAAAGAGCTCGATTTTGGTCTCGTCTGACAACAACACTTTCACCCAGTTCTCTTCTGAATCATTCAGATGTTCATTGGCAAACTTCAGACGGCCCTGTATATATGTGCTTTCTTGAGCAGGGGGACCTTGCGGGCGCTGCAGGATTTCTGTCCTTCACGGCATAGTGTGTTACCAATTGTTTTCTTGGTGACTATGGTCCCAGCTGCCTTGAGATCATTGACAAGATCCTCCCGTGTAGTTCTGGGCTGATTCCTCACCGTTCTCATGATCATTGCAACTCCACGAGGTGAGATCTTGCATGGAGCCCCAGGCCGAGGGAGATTGACAGTTCTTTTGTGTTTCTTCCATTTGCGAATAATCGCACCAACTGTTGTCACCTTCTCACCAAGCTGCTTGGCGATGGTCTTGTAGCCCATTCCAGCCTTGTGTAGGTCTACAATCTTGTCCCTGACATCCTTGGAGAGCTCTTTGGTCTTGGCCATGGTGGAGAGTTTGGAATCTGATTGATTGATTGCTTCTGTGGACATGTGTCTTTTATAAAGGTAACAAGCTGAGATTAGGAGCACTCCCTTTAAGAGTGTGCTCCTAATCTCACCTCATTACCTGTATAAAAGACACCTGGGAGCCAGAAATCTTTCTGATTGAGAGGGGGTCAAATACTTATTTCCCTCATTAAAATGCAAATCAATTTATTATAACATTTTTGACATGCATTTTTCTGGTTTTTGTTTGTTGTTATTCTGTCTCTCACTGTTCAAATAAACCTACCATTAAAATTATAGACTGATCATGTCTTTGTCAGTGGGCAAACGTACAAAATCAGCAGGGGATCAAATACTTTTTTCCCGCACTGTATGACAGCCATTCCATTCCAGTGTCTGTTGAATTCCAACACAGGCACACCTCATTCTACTGAATTAGGTACTGATTAGGTGATCACCTGAACCAAATCTTATTTAACGGGGAAAAGTATAAAAACCGCTGCTGTGGTCATCACTATCCTCTAGCAATGGGACCAGATGGATGGCAAAAACAGTGCTAATAGTACCTCAAAAGTAATATTAATCAAAAAATAACTATTTACCATACCAAAAGAGTTGAAAAGGAAAGTTTTGAGCGAGGAAAAGAAAGGTTCAATTCTGGCTTTACTGGCAGAGGGATACAGTGAGCGTCAGGTTGCTTCCATCCTTAAAATTTCAAAGACTGCGGTTCATAAGAACAAGGTCAAGCAGCAGACATTGGGGACAACAAAGCTACAGACCGGCAGAGGGCGAAAACGACTCTCTACTGACCGGGATGACATCAAGTGACCTACAAAAAGAATGGCAAACGGCAGCTGGGGTGAAGTGCACGGTGAGGACGGTTCGAAACAGGCTCCTAGGGGCAGGGCTGAAGTCGTGCAAAGCTAGAAAAAAGCTTTGCACGACAGCAGTGTCTCGCACCCATTGTGAAATTTGGTGGAGGATCGGTGATGATCTGGGGGTGCTTCAGCAAGGCTGGAATCGGGCAGATTTGTCTTTGTGAAGGACGCATGAATCAAGCCACATACAAGGTTGTCCTGGAAGAAAACTTGCTTCCTTTTGCTCTGACATTGTTCCCCAACTCTGAGGATTGTTTTTTCCAGCAGGACAATGCGCCATGCCACACAGCCAGGTCAATGAAGGTGTGGATGGAGGACCACCAGATCAAGACCCTGTCATGGCCAGCCCAATCTCCAGACCTGAACCCCATTGAAAACTTCTGGAATGTGATCAAGAGGAAGATGGATGGTCACAAGCCATCAAACAAAGCCGAGCTGCTTGAATTTCTGCGCCAGGAGTGGCATAAAGTCACCCAACATCAATGTGAAAGACTGGTGGAGAGCATGCCAAGACGCATGAAAGCTGTGATTGAAAATCAGGGTTATTCCACCAAATATTGATTTCTGAACTCTTCCTAAGTTAAAACATTACTATTGTGTTGTTTAAAAATGAACATGAACTTATTTTCTTTGCATTATTCGAGGTCTGACAACACTGCAGATGGCTTGTGACCGTTCTCTCTTTCTCTCTGAGAACCTGAGCCCTAGGACCATACGTCAGGACTACCGGGCATGATGACACCTTGCTGTCCCCAGTCCGCCTGGCCTTGCTGCTATTCCAGTTTCAACTGTTCTGCCTGCGGTTACGAAACCCCTACCTGTCCCAGACCTGCTGTTTTCAACTCTTAATGATCGGCTATGAAAAGCCAACTGAGAGACCTGAGCCCTAGGACCATACGTCGGGACTACCGGCCGTGGTGACTCCTTGCTGTCCCCAGTCCGCCTGGCCTTGCTGCTATTCCAGTTTCAACTGTTCTGCCTGCGGTTATGGAACCCCTACCTGTCCCAGACCTGCTGTTTTCAACTCTTAATGATCGGCTATGAAAAGCCAACTGAGATTTATTCCTGATTATTATTTGACCATGCTTGTCACTTATGAACATTTTTGAACATCTTGGCATGGTTCTGTTATAATCTTCACCCGGCACAGCCAGAAGAGGACTGGCCACCCCTCATAGCCTGGTTCCTCTCTAGGTTTCTTCCTAGGTTTTCGCCTTTCTAGGGAGTTTTTCCTAGCCACCGTGCTTCTACACCTGCATTACTAGCTGTTTGGGGTTTTAGGCTGGGTTTCTGTACAGCACTTCGAGATATTAGCTGATGTAAGAAGGGCTATATAAAATAAAATTGATTGAAATTGATTGATTGACTGCATCTTTTTTGTTATTTTGACCAGTTGTCATTTTCTGCAAATAAATGCTCTAAATGACAATATTTTGATTTGGAATTTGGGAGAAATGTTGTCAGTAGTTTATAGAATTTAAAAAAAAGTTACTTTTACCCAAACACATACCTATAAATAGTAAAACCAGAGAAACTGATAATTTTGCAGTGGTCTCTTAATTTTTTCTGCAGCTGTATATACACTACCAGTCAAAAGGTTGGACACACCTACTCATTCCAGAGTTTTTCTTTATTTTTACTATTTTCTACATTGTAGAATAATAGTGAAGACATTAAAATTATGAAATAATACATATGGAATCATGTAGTAACCAAAAGAGAGTTAAGCAAATCAAAATATATTTTCTATTTCTATTTGAGATTCTTCAAATAGCTACCCTTTTCCTTGATGACAGCTTTGCACACTCTTGGCATTCTCTCAACCATCTTCACCTGGAATGCTTTTCCGACAGTCTTGAAGGAGTTCCCACATATGCTGAGCACTTGTTGGCTATCATTTGTTTTTCAACAGGACAATGACCCAACACACCTCCAGACTGTGTAAGGGCTATTTTACCAAGAAGGAGAGTGATGGAGTGCTGCATCAGATGACCTGGCCTCCACAATCCCCCGACCTCAACCCAATTGAGGTGGTTTATGATGAGTCGGACCGCAGAGTGAAGGAAAAGCAGCCAACAAGTGCTCAGCATATGTGGGAACTCCTTCAAGACTGTTGGAAAAGCATTCCAGGTGAAGCTGGTTGAGAGAATGCCAAGAGTGTGCAAAGCTGTCATCAAGGCAAAGGGTGGCTATTTGAAGAATCTCAAATGTATTGTTTGGTTACTACATGATTCCATATGTGTTATTTCATAGTTTTGATGTCTTCACTATTATTCTACAATGTAAAAAATAGTAAAAATAAAGAAAAACCCTTGAATGAATAGGTGTGTCCAAACTTTTGACTGGTAATGTATGTAAATAAGGTATTTCAGTTTTTTATTTTATTTTTATACATTTGCTAAAATTTCTAAAAATCTGTTTTTGCTTTGACATTATTGGGTATTTTGTGTAGATTGATGAGGAATTGTATTTATTTAATCCATTTTAGAATAAGGCTGTAACGTAACAAAATGTGGAAAAAGTCAAGGGGTCTGAATACTTTCCGAATGCACTGTAAATGTTTCAGATGGGCAGCTAGGTTCCTGCAAGAACCCCCACCCACTAAAGAGGTTCCTCGATGAACCCCACCTCCTATGGGGTTCTTGGAAGAACCTTTTGGGGGGCCATTTTCAGTGCCAAGAACCCTAAGGTTCTTCTAAGAACTTTGAGGATCTTAGAAGAACCCTTGTTGATCCCCTTATTTGTTAGAGTGTATTGATTGATTGATTTTGAACCACGGAGAGTTACCGCAAGTCCCAAAGAAAACAGGAGCTGCCTCCACTATTCCAGCACCATTTCAACTTCAACATTTCAACGTCATCACCTATGCTTAGTCTAATACAGTGACAACTAAAAGACACCAAAAAACGATTTAGATACCAAAAACTATTTAGCTAAATATGATGTGACTGTTCAAGGTACTGATTTCTTTGTGTGCGTTCGTGCAAGTAGAAAGAACATGTTGACTCACCCTCCTTGTAGAGAAACACCAACGCCATCCTCCTCTCTTTCCTGTTGCCTAAACGGTCCATGACTCTGTCATACAGTACACGCTGTTAGTTTTTGTTGTTCTAGGCTACCTGGCTAAAATGCTAGCCCTCCTAACTTCCTGAGTATTACTTTATTCATCCTTGGGAATTTGTTTTATCACAGCATGCATCATCAATGACTTACAAGGACAGGACACGTAACAATGAACAACACATGATAAAAAACAACACAGATTTAGAAAACCCTTGTTGATACCCTGGGGATAATTCTTGAGTATGAGTGTTTGTTCATTAGACCACGTGAGACCGCAGTGTTCATTAGAACCTGGAGTGCGTTCTATTAAGCCCTGTATGTTTTCAACATTAGAGCCCTGGAGTGTGTGATGTTCATTAGAGCACCACGATGGGTGTGTTTCATAAACCTGGAGTGGTGTGTTCTAAGCCATGTGGGTGTGGTGTCGGTTCATAGATCCTTGTGGTGGGTGTGTTTCATAGTAGCCGAATGGGTGTGTTTCATTAGAGCCCTGGCGATGGGTGTGTTAATTAAGGCCCTGTGAGTGTCTGCTTGGAGTCGGTGTCGTTCATTAGGACCTGTGGATGGCTGGTTTCATTACAGACCCTGTGGAGTGTTTGTTGTTTCTTAGAGCCCTGTGGAATGTGGGGTTCTTAAGCCCTGTGAGTGGGTGTTTTTTCATTGAGCCCTGTGGAGTGGTGTTTTCATTAGAGCCCTGCGAGTGGTGTGTTCATTAGAGCATGGAGGGTAGTCATTAGAGCCCGTGAGGTGTATTCATTAGAACCCTTGTGACAGTGGGTGTGCTTCAATTAGTATCCCTGATATGTTGTTTCATTAGGCCCTGTGGATGGTGTGTTCTAGAGCCCTTTGGGGGTGATATAAGCCTGTGGAAAGGTGTTTCAATTGAGCCCTGTGGAAAGGGGTGTGTATAACTGTGTGTGAGTGTTTCATTAAGCCCTGTGGATGGGTGTTGTCATTAGAAGCCTGTGGAGTGGTGGGTCATAGAGCAACCTGTGAGTGGGCTGTGTTTCATTAGAGCCCTGTGGAGTGGGTGTGTTTCATTAGAGCCCTGTGGAGTGGTGTGTTTTCATTAGAGCCTGTGGAGTGGGTGTGTGTCATTAGAGCCCTGTGGAGTGGGTGTGTTTCATTAGAGACCTGTGGAGTGGGTGTGTTTCATTAGAGCCCTGTGGAGTGGGTGTGTTTCATTAGAGCCCTGTGGAGTGGGTGTGTTTCATTAGAGCCCTGTGGAGTGGGTGTGTTTCATTAGAGCCCTGTGGAGTGGGTGTGTTTCATTAGAGCCTGTGGAGTGGGTGTGTTTCATTAGAGCCCTGTGGAGTGGTGTGTTTCATTAGAGCCTGGGTGTTCATAGGCTGGAGTGGGTGTGTTTCATTAGAGCCCTGTGGAGTGGGTGTGTTTCATTAGAGCCCTGTGGAGTGGGTGTGTTTCATTAGAGCCCTGTGGAGTGGGTGTGTTTCATTAGAGCCCTGTGGAGTGGGTGTGTTTCATTAGAGCCCTGTGGAGTGGGTGTTTCATTAGAGCCCTGTGGAGTGGGTGTGTTCATTAGAGCCCTGTGGAGTGGTGTGTTTCATTAGAGCCCTGTGGAGTGGGTGTGTTTCATTAGAGCCCTGTGGAGTGGGTGTGTTCATTAGAGCCCTGTGGAGTGGGTGTGTTTCATTAGAGCCCTGTGGAGTGGGTGTGTTTCATTAGAGCCCTGTGGAGTGGGTTGTGTGTCAGAGAGCCTGTGGAGTGGGGTGTGTTTCATTAGAGCCCTGTGGAGTGGGGTGTTTCATTAGAGCCCTGTGGAGTGGGTGTTTCCATTAGAGCCCTGTGGAGTGGGTGTGTTTCATTAGAGCCCTGTGGAGTGGGTGTGTTTCTTTAGAGACCTGTGGAGTGGGTGTGTTTCTTTAGAGTGTGTGTGTGTGTCATTGTCCATGATCATGTGTGTTTTTACTTGCAGTCTTTTTATGAACATGCCCTGTATTGATTCCAGGCTGCAGCCAATTGTAGCACTGGCTTTCTTAATGATTATGTCAAGCTTGTTTAAGTCCTCCTTAGCTAAATTCCCTTTCCAGCACACAATGGCCACTACTCTCACCACGACACTGCTATAGAACACATGAAGCATTTTGTCACATACATTAAAAGATCTAAGCTTCCTTAAAAAGTACATTTTGGATTGGGCTTTTTTGTAGACACTGTGAGAGTTCTCCTTCCAGTTAAGTTTGTTGTCTACTACTACACCCAAGTACTATACGAGTCACCAGTACCAATCTCTTCACAATTAATAGAAATTGGATTAAAAACATATTTATTTTTCCAAAAATCTACCACTCGCTCCTTGGACTTCACTACATTCAGGTCCAAGTAATTGGCCTCACACCATTTCACAAAGGACTCGGTTGTATCCCTGTGATGAGCATCGTCTCCTCTCATGACACAGCTTACTATAGCAGAGTCATCAGAGAATTTCTGTAAGTGGCTCAGTTCATGGGCAACGATGAGCCAGCTAGTTAACATTATCCTACTAGCCTACATCTAGCTACATATTGAACTTCCATCCTCTCAGGTCAGGGGCACAATGTAGGAGTTTATGGCTGGATCAGAATCGCCGTTATAATCATTGGCCAGTATGGTCAATGAGTCCAAATTCCCTATCTCCATCCATGGCTAATTTAGGAAAGGGACCATCTTTTGCTAGCTAGCTAGCCACCGGAGGACAACGACACAACGAAAGTCAAGATTATTTTTCTGTCAATGACGTTTGGCTTTTGATGTGATTGGTGTGAAGCCAAATCCAAACTGGCTTCCCTTGACACATTTTTTTTGGTGCGCCAGGACCATTCACAGTTGAACTTTTTTTTATCAAGGGAGGCCAAATGCTCGCTGGCTTCCCTTGCATTCAACGCTATGGGTGGCAACAATGTCATACTTATTTTGACCAGACAGCATCAGATAGATGGGCTACACATAGAGACACAGAGGGGCGCTGTTTCGCTCCCTCGGATGCTTTCTCAGGTGAGATACATTCAGTTGAAGGAAACTTATAAAACACAGAGAGGCGAAAGATACATTTGATGTTTTTTTTATTTTGTCATTGGTACATGTGTTTTGGGGAAGCCTGGCCTTCCCTTGGCATCCATGAATGCACGCCACTTCCAGCTGCTTGTTGTGATGTTACCCTCGTGCTGCTGGTGCTAGGCAACGGTTCTTCTTCCATCTTGTCGATCAGCAGGCAGAGTGGGGGATAGGAGGGTATTGCATTTGCTGCTAGGCTCCTCAACCTCGGTGGTCGGGCTAGCAGGCTGCTCGGTGAGCTCGCCATCCCGTCTCAACATGGTGGTACACTGCTCTGGCTATAATTATTCAGTGAGCCACTACCAAAACTTAACGAAGCTAGCTGTAGCCGTCTGCAAAGGTGAACAACCCTTTTCCCTTTCTGTGAGACCCCCCCCCCCCCCCCCCCGGGATCCAATGAGCTTCCTAAAAAAGGTAATGAAGGCGGTACCTTACGACATTGCATGGCTAGGTGCCCAAATCAGAATGTATTTTTGGATTTTAACTACAACATATTACATGATTACATCCCCCCTCAGATCATAGAGCCTCTGTCCCGGCCTGCGCTGCTGACAGGCCCAGCGGCGCTACGCTGTCAAAACTGGGCATGGTAATGAATATGCCATTTGTTATGTTTATGGTGAAACAAAACTGTAATGTAATGGTGAATTGGACTGTGCATCGGAACAGAAGAGCTGTGAATGTATTTCTACATCACTGGTGGTTGTCTCAACATTGTGTTTCCAAACATGCTTTTGCACAAGGTGTGGGTCAGAAAAGAGGAATTACATTGTGTAAAATATGGGCAATCTAGACCTACAGTGAGGAAAACACGCTATTCGTCTATTGCTGAATTGGTTAATTCAAAAGAACTAAATTACATTCTGTGAGTGAAAAACATGGCATGACACTGGTTTGGAAAGAGTTGTCCCACATTAAACCCCTTCAGTTAATGATGTTATTACACAAATGCAATGCATCTTATATGAACTTTTCCCCATGTATATTATAACCCACAATCCTGGTTATACAAAGACGATTTGACTTTCTTTCAAAAATTATTTTTCAAGGAAAGTTGCAAGAAATATTACTCCAGCTCTCTCTGTCGTTGGCAGCTCATGTTGTTTCCATGGAAACGACAACATACGCTGTGGCTAACTTGCTTGTCAGACTGACTCAGGTAATTGCTTCTTTAAAATATTGTAAACAGTAAAAAGTTGGATTCATCAACTAGCCAGATAAATAGATAGCTAATAAACGTCTAAATTGGGGTATCATGGCCTGTACTATTTTGTGTTTTGTCTCTTTGAGAGTCAACTTGGCAGGCTAACGACGTTAGCTACACTGACTAGCCCCCATTCCGTTCTGGCAAGTCAAGAAGACGAGTGTAAAACTAGCTGTAAAGGTAAAGCACTTCTTAAATTAAATAAAGGATGGCTCCAATTGAATTTCATGAACTTAAGCTAGCTAAACTACATTTATTTCAAAATAATGTAAGGTGGCCAGTTCCTGATCCAGTGACGTTGACTTGTCCCCAGACAGTAACTGTTAAACAGAGTGCAGGATGTCAGAGATAGAGGACGATGCGTCGCTGTCGGACGGAGAGGAGGCGGCGAACAACGATGTACAGGAGGAAAATATGTCCGAAAAAGAGGACCAGGTTGACACATTGACATTGTTTCGTTTTGGTTGTTGATTATCGATCACACGGGTAACCTAACCTACATTTCAAAGTGTAAACTGATAACTCAGTAAAAAGTGTACTTCTTGAGTGTTCCCTGATACCCATCAGCCTCTCTGCTGAGTCTGGTTCCTATCAAGGTTTCTTCCTTACGGGGAGTTTTATCCTGGTCACTGTGCTTCTTCTTGCTCTTTGGGTTCCAGGCCGGGTTGTCACTAACTGTTGATGTAAAAAGGGCTTCATAAATAAAATGTGATTGATTCTGATCAATTTATTCTGATTAATATATTCATTTATTCATTCTTTCATTGCTGGTTAGCTGAGTGTTGCGTTGATGTGTCCCTCCCCAGATCGAGCCATGCCCTCTGACCCAGGAAATTATGATCCCGGGTCTGTCTCTGCTGTGTCGCACCGGGAACGGCCTGGCACATGCCTTCGTTAAGCTCGAACTGAAAGACAGGTGAGGTGAACGCCACAGGACACAAAACACCTGGTGTGCATCTCAAATGGCACCCTATTCCATTTATAGTGCACTTGGCCTACTTTTGAACAGGGCCTGTAGGGATGCCATTTGAGATGCAACCGTGCCCAGTCCCAAATCAAATGCTAGCCCTTGGGTTGGCCCCTAGCCTCTCATCCCTAGCCCCTAACCCAAGACACTTGTTACATCTAAAATAATTGGATGGGTATAAGCAGCGCATCTTACCCCTCTCTGGTCCTGTGCAGGCATATCCAGCCTCTAACTCAGCCGCCAGACATCGATCCCAGCACAACTACCCACATAGCACCACGTACTACATGCACACCCTCATCGCCATCCAACTCCTCTACTCTCTCTCCCCCTCTCTCTCCTCCTCCCCCCTCTCTTCCCCTCTCTCCTCTCCCCCCCCCTCTCTCTCCCCTCTCTCTCCATCCTCTCACTCTGTCCCCTCCCCTCCCTCTCTCCCCAGGCGTCTGACTGACATAGCCCTGGTCAGCTCGTTTGTCCACCTGCGTTTCCTGGACGTGTCATCCAACCACCTCTCTGACCTTTCACCCCTGGCCACCCTCACACAGCTGCTGTGGCTGAAGGCAAGGACCCAAATCACACCCTATTCCTCATATAGTGCACCATTTTTTACCAGAATCTTGGTATATAGGATTGTCTTTGTCTTGTATAAGACGGTGTAGCATTTTTCAATAAGAGAAAATATCAAAAATATCCTTTCTTCTCTTCCTCCCCCTATCCCCTCCCCCTCTCCAGGGTGATGGTAACATGGTGGCTGGGTTCAGAGGTCAGCCCCTGGGTCAGCTGACCTACCTGCAGTGGCTGAGTCTGGCCCTGAACCGCCTCAGAGACCTGGAGGGCCTAGAAGGCCCCGCCCTGGAGAGCCTCAACCTCATTGGTCAGTCTGGGAGGGGGTGTGGGAGAGCCTCAACCTAATTGGTCAGTCTGGGAGGGGGTGTGGGAGAGCCTCAACCTCATTGGTCAGTCTGGGAGGGGGTGTGGGAGAGCCTCAACCTCATTGGTCAGTCTAGGAGGGGGTGTGGGAGAGCCTCAACCTCATTGGTCAGTCTGGGAGGGGGTGTGGGAGAGCCGAAACCTCATTGGTCAGTCTGGGAGGGGGTGTTGGAGAGCCTCAATCTCATTGGTCAGTCTGGGAGGGGGTGTGAGAGAGCCAAAACCTCATTGGTCAGTCTGGGAGGGGGTGTGGGAGAGCCAAAACCTCATTGGTCAGTCTGGGAGGGGGTGTGGGAGAGCCAAAACGTCATTGGTCAGTCTGGGAGGGGGTGTGGGAGAGCCAAAACCTCATTGGTCAGTCCGGGAGGGGGTGTGGGAGAGCCTCGACCTAATTGGTCAGTCTGGGAGGGGGTGTGGGAGAGCCTCGACCTCATTGGTCAGTCTGGGAGGGGGTGTGGGAGAGCCTCAACCTCATTGGTCAGTGTGGGAGAGCCTCAACCTCATTGGTCAGTGTGGGAGAGCCTCAACCTCATTGGTCAGTCTGGGAGGGGGTGTAGAGCCTCAACTTCATTGGTCAGTGCAGAAGTAAAATAAAATAACAGTAGGGAGGCTATATATACAGGGGGGTACCGGTGCAGAGTCAATGTGCGGGGGCACCGGCTAGTTGAGGTAGTTGAGGTAATATGTACATGTGGGTAGAGTTAAAGTGACTATGCATAAATAATTAACAGAGTAGCAGCAGCGTAAAAAGACGGGGTGGGGGGGGCAGTGCAAATAGTCCGGGTAGCCATGATTAGCTGTTCAGGAGTCTTATGGCTTGGGGGTAGAAGCTGTTGAGAAGTCTTTTGGACCTAGACTTGGCACTCCGGTACCGCTTGCCGTGCGGTAGCAGAGAGAACAGTCTATGACTAGGGTGGCTGGAGTCTTTGACAATTTTGAGGGCCTTCCTCTGACACCGCCTGGTATAGAGGTCCTGGATGGCAGGAAGCTTGGCCCCAGTGATGTACTGGGCCGTACGCACTACCCTCTGTAGTGCCTTGCGGTCGGAGGCCGAGCAGTTGCCATACCAGGCGGTGATGCAACCAGTCAGGATGCTCTCGATGGTGCAGCTGTATAATTTTTTGAGGATCTGAGGACCCATGCCAAATCTTTTCAGTCTCCTGAGGGGGAATAGGCTTTGTCATGCCCTCTTCACGACTGACTTGGTGTGTTTGGACCATGATAGTTTGTTGGTGATGTGGACACCAAGGAACTTGAAGCTCTCAACCTGTTCCACTACAGCCCCGTCAATGAGAATGGGGGCGTGCTCAGTCCTCTTTTTTTTCCTGTAGTCCACAATCATCTCCTTTGTCTTGGTCACGTTGAGGGAGAGGTTGTTATCCTGGCACCACACGGCCAGGCCTCTGACCTCCTCCCTATAGGCTGTCTCATCGTTGTCGGTGATCAGGCCTACCACTGTTGTGTCGTCGACAAACTTAATGATGGTGTTGGAGTCGTGCCTGGCCATGCAGTCATGGGTGAACAGGGAGTACAGGAGGGGACTGAGCACGCACCCCTGAGGGGCCCCCGTGTTGAGGATCAGCGTGGCGGATGTGTTGTTACCTACCCTCTGAAGGTCGAGGCCCCTGGGCACGTAATCTGGCCACGGTAACTAGGCTACAATATTTAGATAGGTTAGCCTAACTTACCTACCTAGCTAACATGGGATAGTTGATCAACTGGACATGTCTGACAGGTTATAAATAGCTCTTAAGGTCTGCCAGTGAATTATATTAGAAAAGGAAAACTACCACATTTTGAAATTGCACCTTGTGTATTCTACTACTACAACTCTAAACAGCAGTAAGTTGAAAGCCTGACTGAGTTCCTAAAAAAAGCAGCGGTCCGTATTGAGTCCGTTCTGGGTCTGGACCGGCCCACTGTCCGTATTGAGCCCTTTCTGGGTCTGGACCGGCCCACTGTCCGTATTGAGCCCGTTCTGGGTCTGGATCGGCCCACGGTCCGTATTGAGCCCGTTCTGGGTCTGGACCGGCCCACGGTCCGTATTGAGCCCGTTCTGGGTCTGGATCGTCTGTGTGTCATTGCTAGGTAAGGGTATACAGAGTGTGTCTGTGTCGTTGCTAGATAACGTATACAGAGTGTGTCTGTGTGTCGTTGCTAGGTAAGGGTATACAGAGTGTGTCTGTGTCGTTGCTAGGTAAGGGTATACAGAGTGTGTCTGTGTCGTTGCTAGGTAACGTATACAGAGTGTGTCTGTGTCGTTGCTAGGTAACGTATACAGAGTGTGTCTGTGTGTCATTGCTAGGTAAGGGTATACAGAGTGTGTCTGTGTGTCGTTGCTAGGTAACGTCTACAGAGTGTGTCTGTGTCGTTGCTAGGTAACGTATACAGAGTGTGTCGTGTCGTTGCTAGGTAACGTATACAGACTGTGTCTGTGTGTCGTTGCTAGGTAAGGGTATACAGAGTGTGTCTGTGTGTCGTTGCTAGGTAACGGTATCCAGAGGGTGTCTGTGTCGTTGCTAGGTAACGTATACAGAGTGTGTCTGTGTGTCGTTGCTAGGTAAGGGTATACAGAGTGTGTCTGTGTGTCGTTGCTAGGTAACGGTATCCAGAGGGTGTCTGTGTCGTTGCTAGGTAACGGTATCCAGAGGGTGTCGGGGCTACAGTACCACCTCCTGACTAACCTGGTGACTCTGGAACTGAGAGGAAACAAACTGGAGACCACCGACGGAATCTACCTGCCCAACCTCCGACGCCTCTACCTGGTAAACTTTAACCCCTAACCTCTCACCATAACCTCTACCTGCCCAACCTCCGACGTCTCTACCTGGTAACCTTTAACCCCTAACCTCTCACCATAACCTCTACCTGCCCAACCTCCGACGTCTCTACCTGGTAACCTTTAACCCCTAACCTCTCACCATAACCTCTACCTACCCAACCTCCGACGTCTCTACCTGGTAACCTTTAACCCCTAACCTCTCACCATAACCTCTACCTGCCCAACCTCCGACGTCTCTACCTGGTAACCTTTAACCCCTAACCTCTCACCATAACCTCTACCTGCCCAACCTCCGACGTCTCTACCTGGTAACCTTTAACCTCTCACCATAACCTCTACCTGCCCAACCTCCGACGTCTCTACATGGTAACCTTTAACCCCTAACCTCTCACCATAACCTCTACCTACCCAACCTCCGACGTCTCTACCTGGTAACCTTTAACCTCTCACCATAACCTCTACCTGCCCTACCACCGACATCTCTACCTGGTAACCTTTAACCCCTAACCTCTCACCATAACCTCTACCTGCCCTACCACCGACATCTCTACCTGGTAACCTTTAACCCCTAACCTCTCACCATAACCTCTACCTGCCCAACCTCCGACGTCTATACCTGGTAACCTTTAACTCCTAACCTCTCACCATAACCTCTACCTGCCCAACCTCCGACGTCTCTACCTGGTAACCTTTAACCCCTAACCTCTCACCATAACCTCTACCTGCCCAACCTCCGACGTCTCTACCTGGTAACCTTTAACCCCTAACCTCTCACCATAACCTCTACCTGCCCAACCTCCGACGCCTCTACCTGGTAACCTTTAACCCCTAACCTCTCACCATAACCTCTACCTGCCCAACCTCTGACGTCTCTACCTGGTAACCTTTAACCCCTAACCTCTCACCATAACCTCTACCTGCCCAACCTCCGACGTCTCTACCTGGTAACCTTTAACCCTTAACCTCTCACCATAACCTCTACCTGCCCAACCTCCGACGTCTCTACCTGGTAACCTTTAACCTCTCACCATAACCTCTACCTGCCCAACCTCCGATGTCTCTACCTGGTAACCTTTAACCCCTAACCTCTCACCATAACCTCTACCTGCCCAACCTCCGATGGCTATACCTGGTTACTTTTAACCCCTAACCTGTGACACCTCTACCTGACCTTTTAACCCCTAACCTGTGACACCTCTACCTGACATTTTAACCCCTAACCTGTGACACCTCTACCTGACATTTTAACCCCTAACCTGTGACACCTCTACCTGACCTTTTAACCCCTAACCTGTGACACCTCTACCTGACCTTTAAACCCCTAACCTGTGACACCTCTACCTGACCTTTTAACCCCTAACCTGTGACACCTCTACCTGACCTTTTAACCCCTAACCTGTGACACCTCTACCTGACCTTTTAACCCCTAACCTGTGACACCTCTACCTGACCTTTTAACCCCTAACCTGTGACACCTCTACCTGACCTTTTAACCCCTAACCTGTGACACCTCTACCTGACCTTTAACCCCTAACCTGTGACACCTCTACCTGACCTTTAACCCCTAACCTGTGACACCTCTACCTGACCTTTAACCCCTAACCTTAACCCTAGGCTCTTACTGGTAACCTTTATCCTCTCACCCATAACCCCAACTTATTCCTTATTAAACTGGTTCTAACCTTTCACCTGTCACTTACCTCAGTTTAATTCTGACCTCTAACCCCCTGGCCCTGGCCCTTGACCTGTAACCTGACCCCTGTGCAGGCCCAGAATGCTATCAAGCGCCTGGAGGGTCTGGGTAAGCTGGAGCATCTGACCACCCTGCACCTCCGAGACAACCAACTGGAGACTCTAGATGGCATCAGCCCCAACATGAAGACCCTGCAGTACCTCAACATCAGGTAGGCATCAGCCCCAACATGAAGGTCATCACCAACACTACACCATTAATACAACATTAATACAGCCCTGCAGTACCTCAACTAAACATCTGACTTCAATCCCACTGACAGATTCATGTGTAAATCCCTCCTCTGGAATACCTCCCTTTACCTCAGCTACTGCATCCTAGTCGACCGCCGTCTCTCTCTCTGTCGTCTCTTCTCCCCTCCCTCCCCCTTCAGGGGTAACCTGGTGTCTGCCCAGCGTGCCTTGCGTAGCCTGGTGGGCGTATCCAGGACATTGCGAGCGCTGGTCCTAGCGGAGAACCCTCTGGTGGAGACGGGGGACTACCGTCTGTGTGTCCTGAGCCGCCTGCCGCTGCTGGAGCGCCTTGACAAGGAACCCATCTCTCCTGAGGAGAAGTCTGAGGCACAGGAGAAACTCAGAGTATGATATATATATATATATATACACACACACAAACACATTTAGTCTGAGACAAGGAGAGACAGACATAGAGACAACACACATAATGTGGCTCAAGAAGAAGCACATTAAGGTCCTGGAGTGGCCTAGCCAGTCTCCAGAACTTAATCCCATAGAAAATCTGTGGAGGGAGCTGAAGGTTCGAGTTGCCAAATGTCAGCCTCGAAACCTTAATGACTTGGAGAAGATCTGCAAAGAGGAGTGGGACAAAATCCCTCCTGAGATGTGTGCAAACCCGGTGGCCAACTACAAGAAACGTCTGACCTCTGTGATTGCCAACAAGGGTTTTGCCACCAAGTACTAAGTCATGTTTTGCAGAGGGGTCAAATACTTATTTCCCTCATTAAAAAGCAAATCAATTTATAACATTTTTGACATGCGTTTTTCTGGATTTTTTTGTTGTTATTCTGTCTCTCACTGTTCAAATAAACCTACCATTAAAATTATAGAATGATCATTTCTTTGTAAGTGGGCAAACATACAAAATCAGCAGGGGATCAAATACTTTTTTCCCTCACTGTATCCAAAGCGACTTATAGTCATGCGTGCATACATTTTATCTATGGGTGGTCCCGGGAATCAAACCCACTATTCTGGTGTTGCAAGCGCCATGCTCTACCAACTGAGCTACACTTAAGTCAGTGGAGGCTGTTGAGGGGCGGACGGCTCATAATAATGTCTGGAACGGATCAAATGGAATGGGACCATTCCGCTCCGGCCATTACCACGAGTCCGTCCCCATTCCGCTCCAGCCATTACCACGAGTCCGTCCCCATTCCGCTCCAGCCATTACCACGAGTCCGTCCTCCCCAATTAAGGTACCACCAACCCCCTGTGACTTAAGTACATATCACCTTTGTTGTGGTCTGACCAAACTCTATCCTCCTGATTCCTGCTTACAAGCAAAAACTAAAGCAAGAAGTACCAGTGACACGCTCAATACGGAAGCGGCTGTACTTTAGCTCAGTACAGCCGCACTGAGCTAAAGGGTAGAGCTGCCGCTTTCAAGGAGCGGGACTCTAACCCGGACGCTTATAAGAAATCCCGCTATGCCCTCTGATGAACCATCAAACAGGCAAAGAGTCAATACAGGACTAAGATTGAATCGTACTTCATCGGCTCCGACGCTCGTCGGATGTGACAGGGCTTGCAAACTATTACGGACTACAAAGGTCAACATTCACAAGGCCGCAGGGCCATACGGATTACCAGGACGTATACTCCGAGCATGCGCTGACCAACTGGCAAGTGTCTTCACTGACATTATCAACCTGTCCCTGACCGAGTCTGTAATACCAACATGTTTCAAGCAGACCACCATAGTCCCTGTGCTCAAGAACACCAAGTTAGCCTGCCTAAATGACTACCGACCCGTAGCACTCACGTCTGTAGCCATGAAGTGCTTTGAAAGGCTGGTCATGGCTCATATCAACACCATTATCCCAGAAACCCTAGACCCACTCCAATTTGCATACCGCCCCAACAGATCCACAGATGACGCAATCTCTATTGCACTCCACACTGCCCTTTCCCACCTGGACAAGAGGAACACCTACGTGAGAATGCTGTTCATTGACTACAGCTCAGCGTTCAACACCATAGTGCCCTCAAAGCTCATCACTAAGCTAAGGACCCTGGGACTAAACACCTCCCTCTGCAACTGGATCTTGGACTTCCTGACGGGCCGCCCCCAGGTGGTAAGGGTAGGTAACAACACATCTGCCACGCTGATCCTCAACACGGGGGCCCCTCAGGTAGGTGCTCAGTCCCCTCCTGTACTCCCTGTTCACCCACCACTGTGTGGCCATGCACGACTCCAACACCATCATTAAGTTTGCCGACGACACAACAGTGGTAGGCCTGATCACCGACAACGATGAGACAGCCTATAGGTAGGAGGTCAGAGACCTGGCAGTGTGGTGCCAGGACAACAACCTCTCCCTCAACGTGATCAAGACAAAGGAGATGATGGGCCGAGCACACCCCCATTCTCATTGACGGGGCTGTAGTGGAACAGGTTGAGAGCTTCAAGTTCCTTGGTGTCCACATCACCAACAAACTATCATGGTCCAAACACACCAAGACAGTCGTAAAGAACAACAACACGACAAAGCCTATTCCCCCTCAGGAGACTGAAAAGATTTGGCATGGGTCCTCAGATCCTCAAAAAGTTATACAGCTGCACCATCGAGAGCATTCTAACTGGTTGCATCACCACCTGGTATGGCAACTGCTCGGCCTCCGACCGCAAGGCACTACAGAGGGTAGTGCGTACGGCCCAGTACATCACTGGGGCCAAGCTTCCTGCCATCCAGGACCTCTATACCAGGCGGTGTCAGAGGAAGGCCCTAAACATTTCCAAAGACTCCAGCCACCCTAGTCATAGACTGTTCTCTCTGCTACCGCACAGCTAGCGGTACCGGAGCGCCAAGTCTAGGTCCAAAAGGCTTCTTAACAGCTTCTACCCCGAAGCCATAAGATACCTGAACAGCTAATCAAATGGCTACCCGCACTATTTGCACTGCCCCCCCACTCCCATTTTTTATGCTGCTACTACTCTCTGTTTATTATCACTTTACCTCTACCTACATATTACCTCAATTTCCTTGACTAACCTGTACCCCCGCACATTGACTCTGTACCGGTACCCCCTGTATATAGCCTCGTTACTGTTATTTTATTGTTGCTCTTTAATTATTTGTTATTTTTCTTCTTCTTTTGTATTTTTATTTATTTATTTTTTACTTCAGTTTATTTTAGTAAATACTTTCTTAACATTTTACATTTTAGTAGACGCTCTTATCCAGAGCGACTTACAGTTAGTGAATACATTTTTATTTTTATTTTTTTATACTGGCCCCCGGTGGGAAACGAACCCACAACCCTGGCGTTGCAAACGCCATGCTCTATCAACTGAGCTACATCCCTGCCGGCCATTCCCTCCCCTACCCTGGACGACGCTGGGCCAATTGTGCGCCGCCCCATGGGTCTCCCGGTCGCGGCCGGCTGCGACAGAGCCTGGATTCGAACCAGGATCTCTAGTGGCACAGTTAGCACTGCGATGCAGTGCCTTAGACCACTGCGCCACTTTATTTTTCTTAAAACTGCATTTTTGGTTAAGGGCTTGTAAGTAAGCATTTCACCTGTTGTATTCGGCACATGTGACAAATAAAAATTGATTTGAAAATGTGATTTTAACTGTTGTTCTTCTGTCTCTAGTTTAATGATGAGGCGGATGTTGTTCCTCTGTCTCTGTAGTTTAATGATGAGGCAGATGTTGTTCCTCTGTCTGTTTCTATAGGAGTTTAATGATGAGGCGGATGTTGTTCCTCTGTCTGTTTCTATAGGAGTTTAATGATGAGGCGGATGTTGTTCCTCTGTCTGTTTCTATAGGAGTTTAATGATGAGGCGGATGTTGTTCCTCTGTCTGTTTCTATAGGAGTTTAATGATGAGGCGGATGTTGAGGCAGAGGCTGAAGAATACTAACTTACCATCGTGTGGTCGCCCTCACCCAGTCACTCCACCAGTCCACATCCAATGAGTGAGTGAGTGAGTGAGTGAGTGAGTGAGTGAGTGAGTGAGTGAGTGAGTGAGTGAGTGTGTGTGTGTGTGTGTGTGTGTGTGTGTGTGTGTGTGTGTGTGTGTGTGTGTGTGTGTGTGTGTGTGTGTGTGTGAGTGTGTGTGTGTGTGTGTGTGTGTGTGAGTGTGTGAGTGTGTGTGTGTGTGTGTGTGTGTGTGTGTGTGCGTGTGTAGCAGGTTGTATGAGAAGGGAGAGTGAGGACAGTGCTGCATGTCTCAGTGTAAACTCCATTCTTCTGTTCTATTCCATGACTCCAGCAGTTCTGTTCATGCTGTGGCGACAGACTAGCTAGTTAAACGTATACCTGCTGTATTAACCAAAGAGATAACTACAGACTAGCTAGTTAAACGTATACCTGCTGTATTAACCAAAGAAGGTTGTGCTTAGAGATAACTACAGACACTCTATTTTCAAAACAATAAACATTTATTGATTGGTATAATGTGTATCTTGGTCTTTGATAGCATTACAAATGTCTTGGTTTTGAAGTCATAGCATTTCAGATGTTAGCAGTGGCGTAAAGTACTTAAGTAAAAATACTTTAAAGTACTACTTAAGTAGTTTTTTGGGGTATCTGTACTTTACTTTACTATTTATATTTTTGACAACTTTTACTTTTACTTCACTACATTCCTAAAGAAAATAACGTACTTTTTACTCCATACATTTTCCCTGACACCCAAAAGTACTCGTTACATTTTGAATGCTTAGCAGGACAGGAAAATGGTCCAATTAACGCACTTATCAAGAGAACACGTGGTCATCCCTACTGCCTCTGATCTGGCGGACTCTCTAAACACAAATGCATCGTTTGTAAATGATGTCTGAGTGTTGAAGTGTGCCCCTGGCTACATTTTAAAAACAAGAAAATGGTGCCGTCTGCTTTGCTTAATTTAAGGAATTTGAAATTATTTATACTTTTACTTTTGATACTTAAGTATATTTTAGCAATTACATTTACTTTCGATATTTAAGTATATTTAGAACCAAATACTTTTAGACTTTTACTCAAGTGGTATTTTACTGGGTGACTTTCACTTTTACTTGAGTAACTTCCTATTAAGGTACAGTGCCTTTCAAAAGTATTCATCCCCCTTGGTGTTTTTCCAATTTTGTTGCATTACAACCTGTAATTTAAATGGATTTTTATTTGGATTTCATGTAATGGACATACACAAAATAGTCAAAATTGGTGAAGTGAAATGAAAAAAATAACTTGTTTCAAAAAATTATAAGAAATAAATAACGGAAAAGTGGTGCGTGCATATGTATTCACCCCCTTTGCTATGAAGGCCCTAAATAAGATCTGGTGCAACCAATTACCTTCAGAAGTCAGATAATTAGTTAAATAAAGTCCACCTGTGTGCAATCTAAGTGTCACATGATCCCTGTTCTGAAAGGCCCCAGAGTCTGCAACACCACTAAGCAAGGGGCACCACCAAGCAAGCGGCACCATGAAGACCAAGGAGCTCTCCAAACAGGTCAGGGACAAAGTTGTGGAGAAGTACAGATCATGGTTGGGTTATAAAAAAATATCTGAAACTTTGAACATCCCACGGTGCACCATTAAACCCATTATTTAAAAAATGGAAAGAATATGGCACCACAACAAACCTGCCAAGAGAGGGCCGCCCACCAAAACTCACGGACCAGGCAAGGAGGGCATTAATCAGAGAGGCAACAAAGAGACCAAAGATAACCCTGAAGGAGCTGCAAAGCTCCACAGCGGAGATTGGAGTATCTGTCCATAGGACCACTTTAAGCCGTACACTCCACAGAGCTGGGCTTTACGGAAGAGTGGCCAGAAAAAAGCCATTGCTTAAAGAAATAAATAAGCAAACACGTTTGGTGTTCACCAAAAAGCATGTGGGAGACTCCCTAAACATATGGAAGAAGGTACTCTGGTCAGATGAGACTAAAATTGAGCTTTTTGGCCATCAAGGAAAACGCTATGTCTGGCGCAAACCCAACACCTCTCATCACTCCGAGAACACCACCATTGTGGTGGCAGCATCATGCTGTGGGGATGTTTTTCATCGGCAGGGACTGGGAAACTGGTCAGAATTGAAGGAATGATGGATACAGGAAAATTGGAATGGAATGACCTAGTCAAAGCCCAGACCTCAATCCATTGAGAATCTGTGGTATGACTTAAAGATTGCTGTACACCAGCGGAACCCATCCAACTTGAAGGAGCTGGAGCAGTTTTGCCTTGAAGAATGGGCAAAAATCCCAGTGGCTAGATGTGCCAAGCTTATATAGACATACCCCAAGAGACTTGCAGCTGTAATTGCTGCAAAAGGTGGCTCTACAAAGTATTGACTTTGGGGGGGTGAATAGTTATGCACGCTCAAGTTTTTTTGTTTTTTGGTCTTATTTCTTGTTTGTTTCACAATAAAACATATTTTGCATCTTCAAAGTGGTACGCATGTTGTGTAAATCAAATGATACAAACCCCCAAAAAATCCATTTTAATTCCAGGTTGTAAGGCAACAAAATAGGAAAAATGCCAAGGGGGGTGAATACTTTCGCAAGCCACTGTATCTATACTTTTACTCAAGTATGACAATTTAGTACTTTTTCCAACACTGGATGTTAGTTTTTCCACCACTGGATGTTAGTTTTTCCACCACTGGATGTTAGTTTTTCCACCACTGGATGTTAGTTTTTCCACCACTGGATGTTAGTTTTTCCACCACTGGATGTTAGTTTTTCCACCACTGGATGTTAGTTTTTCCAACACTGGATGTTAGTTTTTCCACCACTGGATGTTAGTTTTTCCACCACTGGATGTTAGTTTTTCCACCACTGGATGTTAGTTTTTCCACCACTGGATGTTAGTTTTTCCAACACTGGATGTTAGTTTTTCCACCACTGGATGTTAGTTTTTCCACCACTGGATGTTAGTTTTTCCACCACTGGATGTTAGTTTTTCCACCACTGGATGTTAGTTTGACAATTACGGCAAGTAGATGTTTTCAAGTCATAGCATTTGAGATGTTAGTTTGACATAATTACTTTAAGTAGATGCAGCAGGGTACGGTTTGAGGACACACACACACACACACACACACACACACACACACACACACACACACACACACACACACACACACACACACACACACACACACAGACACAGACACAGACACAGACACAGACACAGACACAGACACAGACACAGACACACAGACACAGACACAGACACAGACACACACACACACACACACACACACACACACACACACACACACACACACACACACACACACACACACACACAAAGAGACACACACACACACAGAGACACACACACACACAAGAGACCACACACACACACACACACACACACACACACACACACACACACACACACACACACACACACACACACACACACACACACACACACACACACACAGAGACACACACACACACAAAGACACACACACACACACAGAGACACACACACACACACACAAAGAGACACACACACACAAAGAGACACACACACACACACAAAGAGACACACACACACACACACAAAGAGACACACACACACACACACACACAGACACACACACACACACACACACACACACACACACACACACACACACACACACACACACAAAGAGACACACACACACACACAGAGACACACACACACACAAAGACACACACACACACACAGAGACACACACACACACACACACACAAAGAGACACACACACACACAAAGAGACACACACACACACACAAAGAGACACACACAAAGAGACACACACACACAGAGAGACACACACACACCCACACACACAAAGAGACACACACACACAAAGAGACACACACACGAGACACACACACAACGAGACACACAAACAGTTAATATTTCAGTAGTGTGTGTGGACTCGAGGAGTTTCCCCGAACTAGAGGAGTTGAGATGTAAACGATGCTGTGTCATTAGAGTCACCTATTATTCTGTTTCTCCTGAGTTAGGATGAGATGGCAAAATCACTCCCTCACTTCCCTGAGTTAGGATGAGATGGCAAAATCACTCCCTCACTTCCCTGAGTTAGGATGAGATGGCAAAATCACTCCGTCACTTCCCTGTTGGCGAGCCGCCTGCCCTCTGCTAGCCGCCCTCAGACTGACTTAAAGTTCCCTGTTGGCGAGCCGCCTGCCCTCTGCTAGCCGCCCTCAGGACTGACTTAAAGTTCCCTGTTGGCGAGCCGCCCTGCCCTCTGCTAGCCGCCCTCAGGCTGATTTAAAGAGACAGTGCAACATAGTGGCAAGACAAAGTATGTGAACCCTTTGGAATTACCTGGATTTCTGCATAAATCGGTCATAACATTTGATCTGATCTTCATCTAAGTCACAACAATAGACATACAGTCTGCTTAAAAACTAATAACACACCAAACAATTAGACGTTTTCATGTTGTTGATTTACTTCTGTGTTTTGGGTTACTTTTTCTTACCACTGTATTTGAACAGCTAGTAGGCGTAATGATATCAAATCAAATTGTATTCATCACATGCTTCGTAAAACAACAGGTGTAGGCTAACAGTGAAATGCTTCCTTACGGGGCCTTCCCAACAATGCAGAGAGAAAAAAAATAGAGAAATAAGAGAAGCAGATGTTCGTCTGTGAGAGGAGGCTAGGGCTGCAGAAAGTATTTTAGCAGTGAGAGGGGCTTGGGCTGCAGAAAGTATTTTAGCAGTGAGAGGGGGGGCTTGGGCTGCAGGGTGGGTTCATATAGCTCAGTCGGTTCACCTGGGCAGTACAAAAACGTTTTGGAACGTTGCAGATAGAAGTGCCATGAATAGAACTGACAGAAACTGTTGAAATCCCACTGTGCATGCATTAGACTGCAACATTTCATTGGGGGCATACTTATATGCACTGTACAGCCTTACCTATGGACTGTGCACCCATGCAGAGTTTACACAAATATTAGCATCTTAGCTCTATTGCAGGACTCTTAAACCACTGTGAAATGAGCCACATTAGCTCACCAGTCAACGCACTATGTGTATTGAACGTTCAAAGCTAATTGTGGCTCATTTCACAGTGGTTTCAGAGTCCCGCAATAGAGCTAAGATGCTCATATTTGCGTTCTATCTGTGGTTACATATTGGATGCTGGTTCCTGATCTTTTGAAAACATCAACTGAAAAGTCATCTGAAGCTTGAGAGGAATGGGAGATGCAGTAGAGGATTTGCGGTGCTGAGGCAGAGAGCTGCTACTCTGAACTGTGTGTGATGAGCTTTCTGGCACCCAGAGCTGCTGAGGCAGGGACGGCCTGTTCAATAGGGCGATATGGGCGACGCACTGCCAAACGGGAAAAGGAAGGGATTTTTTTTCTAATCAATTATATCACGGCAACAGTAGTTATCAGTGTTGTAATCTATACGTCTGATCTGCCACAGTGCCACACTGCCACTAAATGTCGAATCAGGCTAAAGTCGTGCTTCAAATGGCTCCACCCCCTTTTGGGGCGATTTCAGTCAGATTGAAAATCGCCCAGAACTTCTGTCATAGACTCCCATGTAAAATCTATTTTTTTCAAATTTCAGAGCCTTCAATACAATCTCAATGGGTGTCTGTGGGCTTGCACTTACGCGCTTTCGTCATACGTTACGTAACCATGAACGTAACTGAGAAAAGAGTGGATTGTTTGAAAGAAGTTCCTTTTTGTCGTCGAACAAATGAAGATAAATTGGCAACGAAACAATTAGGACCTCCCAGACCAAATTTAATAATTCAACAGGTTTCTACTAAAGGCGGAAAGTCCTACACCCGAGGATTTTCCAAAAATTGGTACGAACGAAAAAAGACATTGCCACTCACTCAACTGGATGACGAGGGATACAGGCTAGCTGTCCGCCGCCACAACGATGAGGTTAGTGTTGATAATCACAAGTTTACTGGATGTGGATATGGTGTAATAAAGGCAGTTTATTCAGAGGTAAATATATCTGGAATCGCGTTCACGGACCCGTTCGTCAAACTCTTAGGGAGCTATAAATTAAGCCCCATTACTTACCATATCAGATAAGAGAAATTGCTGCAGCTACATATATTTTACATCCTGGCCCTACATAGTTCACTATTTGCATCACTTACCAAAATATTACATGTGGTCATATATGCTTGGAAAGTGGAGATGCCATAGAACGTCAAAAAAGTAAACATTGCTGGAGACACATTGCCGTTTTGGAGAAGACATCGCGTTTGCTAGCGAAGAGATTTGTTGTGGCAAATGAACTTGGGCTGGGAATTGCGAGGAACCTCACGATAAGATATATGCATCAGCATTGCGAGTCTCATGATTCTATACGTATTGCGATTCGATACTGTGATTTTATTGCGCACCATATGTCTGTTGCAGAGGGATCAGAAAGCCATGAGAACGAGTTTTGATCAGTCATGGAAATAAAAGTGCTGAAAACAAATTGGCTCCCAATGTGAAAAGATTGAGAACAAGCTATGAAGGAACAATAATGGTGTTTTGGTGCAGGTACAGCCAACTAGCGCTAAAATATTGCGATATTGTCAATACAGTATATCGTAAAGTATCACTATGTAACTCGATTTCTTTCACCCCAATCCCTCAAATTAACGGTAAATAACTGAATTGTTTGCCCCACATTTAGCTAAGATGATTAGCTAGCCAGCTAAAATGTTTTAGTTAGTTAGCAGTCGCATCTACAATAGTTTACTGTCAATAACATGTCTCCAAAAATGACGTGGTGTCTCCAATTGTGTTGACATTTTACAATTGCAATGCGCATCCATGAGTATCCACTTTCTGTAGCTCAGCTGGTAGAGCATGGTGCTTGTAACGCCAAGGTAGTGGGTTCGATCCCCGGGACCACCCATACACAAAAATGTATGCACGCATGACTGTAAGTCGCTTTGGATAAAAGCGTCTGCTGAATGGCATATTATTATTATTATTATTATTATTATTATTATTATCTGAAGAGAGCCCCGAAACATTGTGTGCAGACATTTTATGCAATAAATGAAGTAGGTTCAATCTAGTAGTTCTGATCTTCTGATTGGTCCTGATGAGTTGGGCGAGGTCCCCTGCAGGCTACTGTCACTGTTGCATTGGCTCTGAGTCGGGTTCTCTGTCTTCAAATGTTCAGCCTAAGAGAGGGGATTTTTGTGTGTGTGTGTGTGTGTGTGTGTTTAACAGTGATGATGTGTGTGTGTGTGTTTAACAGTGATGATGTGTGTGTGTGTGTGTGTTTGTGTGTGTGTGTGTCCTCAGAGCAAGAACTCGTGAGTTGGAAGAACTGAGAGGCCTATGGCGTGGGTGTTGTCCTTGGCCACCTGCTGACAAGGCTGACAAGATAGGACCCTTTTGTCCATTGTTATTGGATAGGAACAGAACTTATAACCAGCTCCTGACCTAAATAGATCTTAGCACAACATTTTACTCAACATATCATATTCCATATTCACTATAACAAATATATTTACTACGACATTAGCAAGAACCGCCACATCCTCAGCCGGCTAATCCAGTGTGTGAAGTTTTGCGGAGTGTTTGAGTTAGCTTTGCGAGGCAAAGATGAAACTGAGGGCTCCACCAACCCTGGTAAGCCAACACTTTTGAGATCAGTCAATAAATGCTTCTGGTATTGACTTATATGCTGCCCCTGTCTTCATGTTGTTGCTGGACATATCTTTTTTTAAATGTGTGTAGGTCACCTAAATCATCAGAAAAATTGCCCCTCCTGAGAATTTTTTCAGGAGCCGCCACTGTGCTGAGGTATCACCCAAGTGGGCGCCAGACATTGTGAAGGAGGAGAAGTCCAGTAGCTAGATGACTCAGGCTGGTTCCCAGAGTAGCGCTCTACATGATCGTCACCAGACTCCATCTTCATCAACCATCTCCCTGACCACCTTCCTCTGATCAAGCCATGAACCTGTCCTTCCATCTTTGGAGGATGCATGCGCTCAAAGACTTGGCCTCTATTGGTTGACCTAGACAACTATAGGCTACTCATGATGAATTGCTTATTGTTGTTTTTTGCTTTTGATGTGCTTTGAGATAGTTATGAAAAGCGCTATATGCATTTAATAAATAATAATAATAATTATTATTATTATATTGCAGCTTAAAAAAAAAAAGTTACACGTACGTGCTGACGTTTCATCACGCAGGCTACGTTGTGTCGAGCGTGGTGGAACGAGAATGCGCCTCAACCAATGGAAACGTGTGTTGGGCGCAGCTGCCCCGCCCTGTTCCATGTGCGGCGGCGAGGGTGGTTGAATATAAAACCGTCGCTCTCCGTCGGTTGTATTCCTCGGTTACAGCGTCCCTCAAATGCTCAGATAGCTTGGCGAGTTGACACATAGTTGAATAAATATCAGTTGAACCGACACAGAAGCTGTGCAGCTCTTCAAACACAGCGTGCTTGTCATTTACCAAGCGGTCTCCATTACTCTACCATGACTAGCTACCATAAACCCGACGAGAAGACGCTGCAGGGCCTGAAAGACATCGCTAACAAGCTGCGGATCAACTCTGTCAAGGCGACATGCGCCTCCAACTCCGGGTAAGTTTAAACGTAAAAAGGAACCGGTTTATGAACGTTGCGTAATGTAGCTAGCTAGCTAACATCAGACGTTGAACCGAACGGGGCTGCAGTGACAGTTGATCTCAAATTTGATGACTTTGTTACTTTGAGTTTTTTTGGAATTAAATTTAAAGTATGCACATTTTTTTTCCAAAAATGTTTTGGGTGGTTTGACACTTTATTCAGACAGTAATGAGATGGAGAGACAGGCAAATGGGAGAAACGGTTGGAAGAAGGGATTGATCCCAGTTCTCAGTGTGTTACCACTACACCAAGGCTCTGCACATGAAACTATAATTACATTTTACATATTTAGCAGACGCTCGTATCCAGAGCGACTTACAGTTAGTGAGTGCATACATTTTCATACTGGTCCCCCGTGGGAAACGAACCAACAACCCTGGCGTTGCAAGCGCCATGCTCTACCAACTGAGCTACAGGGGACTATAATATTAATGGTTGATGGCTGTGGGTAACCAAATCATAGAATGCAGTCTCCTTGTCTATAGACTGTTTTCAAGATAAGGACACAAACACTTTGTTTTTTGGGTGAACTATCTCTTTTAAAATAAGGATGGAAGAAAATCCTGTTTGCTTTCCAGGAGGGTTGGCCACCCCTGATCTGTTTCCCACGTGTTTGGTGTTTGAAAATGAATAAAGGACGAGTGTGTTTGGGGGTTTAGAAATATCCCTTTTGTCCCAAATGAACTGTTCTCTCTTTTAAGCTTGGAATTTCCTTAGTCACGGACTAGCGCAGCTGCAGGGATATTGATCTAAATAATTACATTGGGCTTCTCTCTCATTGCAGAGAAGTATTCAAGCCAAGTCGAACTACACTTTTCTCACCATTATTGCCACATTACAGAAGTGCTTCGTTCTCAACATGACATTCTGAACGTGTCTGTCACTGTGGGAAAAATAAGAGACACCAAGATGCCTATATACAGAATAGGGTGCCATTTGTTACGTATGACCTGCATTCTGTTAGTGTGTGTGTTTGGGAAAGAAGGGGACACTACTGAAGGGCTACAAAAGAAGTTGTCACCATCGAAGGGTAACTTTGTGTCAGCCCAGAGCAGCTCTAGCCAGTCTGTCTGCTGTCGTGATGCCAACTCCTTGGCACTATGGAGTTGGTAAGAGCGCAAACAGATCTGGGATCAGGCTAAAGCAACTCCACTGTTCCTAAGAATAAAATGTAGTTCTCTCCTCTGTTACAAAGATGCAGATTCCTCTGAACTCATGAGACAGTATCTATCCAGGCCAAGTGTTTCCTGGTTACAACATTGGGTATATAAACCTCACCTGTGGCTTAGATAAGGGCCAGTCTTTCACTTAAACAATGAGGAGGAGGAGCCAGAAAGATAGAGGAAATTGTCATCTTATAAACTGAAAAGAAGCTATAAGCAAACTTCCTCCTTAACGTCTATGATCATTATTTTCAAGTATGAAGACCAACCTGTTTTTGTGATCACTTCCTGGTCTGTCAGAGATTTTATTTATTTATTTTTTATTTTTTATTATTTTTTATTTCACCTTTATTTAACCAGGTAAGCCAGTTGAGAACAGGTTCTCATTTACAACTGCGACCTGGCCAAGATAAAGCAAAGTAGTGCAATAAAAAACAACACAGAGTTACATATGGGGTAGAGATGCCCAGTTGTCCACATCAACAGTATCCAGCACTGATTCTGCACATGTTCACTTTCCTGGTTAGATAACGTAAGCTGCCTGCGCTTAAATAAATACCACACACGGGTTAAATCGGTCTAGCCTACTTCCCAAATATAGGCCTAGATTAGGAATAGAATATTGATCAGGAAGTTGATTAGGCCTAGGCTACCGTTAACCGAATCATTGATTTTATTACGGACTACTACAATACTAATAGAAAATAAAATAATAAAAAGCTGTATCTTATTATATTGCTCGCTTATCTTGCACCTTTTCAGTTTATTATGGGTAAATCCATTTGAGTTCAATCACTTTTTGACAGCATCCCCTTTTTGGTTTAAACAATGTTCCGTACATGCTTGCCCATGGAAGAAGTGGTCAAAAAGTGACTTTGGACCTGAATGCCAAAACATTCAGGTGATAAAGGTGCTTAAAGTTGATCCATTTTGCATACCATACCATGAGACACCCATGGCTTCATCACTGGAAAAGAGAAACTGTTGCGTTTTGTCATTTTTTAAAAGCTTCAAATAATTTAAGTCATTTTTAACCTTAAACGTCAATTAACGCGTAAACTCAGATTTTGTTTTCTTTTTCTTCTTCATATTCACGTTATAAGATGGGCTATTTCCTGGTGAAACTTCCTCCATGTATTGTTTTCAGTAATAAATGTCACCTACCCAATGAGACCACCTCAGAGCAGGCTCAACTTGCCCTGCTCCTTTAGCCTAAACAATGTGGCTCCCCCTGACTGGCCGTGATTGCACACCACATACACTTTCCAGGAAAGAGAATACATTTGAAGTATGATGAAGACTAACCTGTTATTGCTAACTTAAAATGTTTTTGTCACTTCCTGGTATTCAGACAGTTGTCCACAAGGAAAACACAACCTGATAAACCATGATTCCCTTCCAGGGAAGGTTTAGTCCTTTCTTAGAGAAATTAAGAGTAGCCTATTTTCGAAGTATGTTTTCAATGTTCGCTAGATGGTTTGTACGGAATGACACGTTTTCCCCAAAACGGAGCGCACTGTTCTTCAACAGCCTTTTTGAGGTACGTTTTCTCCTGTGTGGTGGGTGTGGCCTGATCAATATAGGTATGACCATCTGAAACTCGTCCATCACAACATATATGAAATGGGCCACCATAATAACGACGCCTCAACTGGTCCTTCTGGACAGTACCGTTTCCGTTCACTTCCACGTTGTACACCGTTCTGTCGTTACTGAACGCAAGCCTGGTCTACCGCACTAGTTTTTCATCATTTATTTAAATGTTTTGTCATTCAGCAGACGCTCTTATCCAGAGCGACTTACAGGAGCAATTAGGGTTAAGTGCCTTGCTCAAGGGCACATCGACAGATTTTTCACCTAGTCGGCTCGGGGATTAGAACCAGCGACCTTCCGGTTACTGGCACAAAGCTCTTAACCACTAAGCTACCTGCCGCCCCTGTCTGGAGACTTTATTGGTGGTCTTCCACACAGACGTATGGACTGCTATATCTTTTTTATTTTTATATAGCACGTCTTTTTATTTGAGCTGAAAATCGATATAAATGTAAACTAGAAAGCGTAATTATCCTAAAGAAGAATTGCTTCTGTTGTCAAAGTATTTAGTGGGAACTTTGACTATACTTTTCTGTTACAGCAGGTTTCTGACACTGGAAGATCATCTTGTGGGTAAATGGTTGAAATAGCACGCTGTTGAATGCCAGTGACTGTTTGAATGATATAATGTTCCAAATGGCGTCCTTATGGGCCCCCCCGTCTAAGGTAACGCACTATAAAGAGAACAGCCGTTTGGGACGCAGCCCACGCGTTCCACTGACTGTCCCCATAGGGAGTGGAGTGTTGACATGTTCAGGTTATCAGGAAGTAGATATGCTGTTGGTCAACAACGCATGAGATTACAGGAAGTAGCGACACTATTAGTCAACAATGCATGTTTCTTTTTTTTTTTCTTCTTTTTTTCAAAAACTGCCAGATCTTGCAATATTCTGAACCACCACTGCTCTTAGCAAATAACTGTGTTGCAACACTGCTTGGCTTTTCTGTGGAGATTCTGTGGTATGAGGCCTCTGTCTCCATCATGACGTTCAGGTATTTCATGCTTGTGCTCAGTGTTCTCTCCCCTGGGGAAATATACAGTGAGCGCCAAGTGTTGGGGCCGTAACGTTTTGACTCTGAACTCCAGCGCTTTGGATTTGAAATGATACAATGACTATGAGGTTAAAGTGCAGACTGTCAGATTTTAGTTTTAGAGCCCCAGATCGAGGGAGATTATCAGTGGTCTTGTATGTCTTCCATTTCCTAATAATTGCTCCCACAGTTGATTTCTTCAAACCAAGCTGCTTACCTATTGCAGATTCAGTCTTCCCAGCCTGGTGCAGGTCTACAATTTTGTTTCTGGTGTCCTTTGACAGCTCTTTGGTCTTGGCCATAGTGGAGTTTGGAGTGTGACTGTTTGAGGTTGTGGACAGGTGTCTTTTTATACTGATAAGTTCAAACAGGTGCCATTAATACAGGTAACGAGTGGAGGACAGAGGAGCCTCTTAAAGAAGAAGTTACAGGTCTGTGAGAGCCAGAAATTTTGCTTGTTTGTAGGTGACCAAATACTTATTTTCCACCATAATTTGCAAATAAATTCATGAAAAATCCTACAATGTGATTTTCTGGATTTTTTTTCTCTCAATTTGTCTGTCATAGTTGACGTGTACCTATGATGAAAATTACAGGCCTCTCTCATCTTTTTAAGTGGGAGAACTTGCACAATTGGTGGCTGACTAAATACTTTTTCCCCCCACTGTATTGGTACAAATTCACTTGTGTAGTAATGTATTTGGTCCCATATTCACAGCACGCAACGACTACATTAAGCTTGTGACTCTACAAATTTGTTGGATGCATTTGCTGTTTGTTTCGGTTGTGTTTCAGATTATTTTGTGCCCAATAGAAATGAATGGTAAATAATATATTGTCATTTCGGAGTCACTTAGTGGCAAGAAAAGAATGTGTCATAACATTTTATTTAATCTTCAACCAAGTCACGACAATAGACACAGTGTGCTTAAACTAATAACACACAAATTATTGTATTTTTCTTGTCTATATTGAATACATCATTTAAACATTCACAGTGTAGGTTGGAAAAGTATGTGAACCCCGTAGGCTAATGACTTCTCCAAAAGCAAATTGGAGTCATAAAAAACTCAAAAAATGTGTGTGTGCTATTCACAAGAAGCATTGCCTGATGTGAACCATTCCTCGAACAAAAGATCTCAGAACACCTAAGATTAAGAATTGTTGACTTGCATAAAGCTGGAAAGGGTTACAAAAGTATATCTAAAAGCCTTGATGTTTATCAGTCCACGGTAAGACAAATGGTCTATAAATGGAGAAAGTTCAGCACTGTTGCTACTCTCCCTAGGAGCGGCCGTCCTGCAGAGATGACTGCAAGAGCACAGCGCAGAACGCTCAACGAGGTTAAGAAGAATCCCAGAGTGCCAGCTAAATACTCACAGAGCTAACATCTCTGTTGACGAGTCTACGATACGTAAAACACTAAACAAGAATGGTGTTCATGGGAGGACACCACGGAAGAAGCCTTTGCTGTCCAAAAAAAAAACATTGCTGCACGTCTGAAGTTCGTGAAAGAGCAGCTGGATGTTCCACAGCGCTACTGGCAAAATGTTCTGTGGACAGATGAAACTAAAGTTGAGTTGTTTGGAAGGAAGGAAGGAACACAACACTGTGTGTGGAGAAAAAAAGGCACAGCACACCAACATCCAAACCTCATCCCAACTGTAAAGTATGGTGGACGGAGCATCATGGTTTGGGGCTGCTTTGCTGCCTCAGGGCCTGGACAGCTTGCTATCATCGACGGAAAAATGAATTCCCAAGTTTATGAAAGCCTTAGATTCACCTGCAAAACGTCATCTGTCCGCGAAATGACTCAACAGGACAACGACCCAAAACCCAGAAGTAAATCAACAACGGAATGGCTTCAACAGAAGAAAATACGCCTTCTGGAGTGGCCCGGTCAGAGTCCCCGACCTCCTGGCCCGGTCAGAGTCCCGACCTCCTGGCCCGGTCAGAGTCCCGACCTCCTGGCCCGGTCAGAGTCCCGACCTCCTGGCCCGGTCAGAGTCCCGACCTCCTGGCCCGGTCAGAGTCCCGACCTCCTGGCCCGGTCAGAGTCCCGACCTCCTGGCCCGGTCAGAGTCCCGACCTCCTGGCCCGGTCAGAGTCCCCGACCTCCTGGCCCGGTCAGAGTCCCGACCTCAACCCGATTGAGATGCTGTGGCGTGACCTCGAACAGGTTCACACCAGACATCCCAAGAATATTGCTGAACTGAACAGTTTTATAAAGAGGAATGTTCCATAATTCCTCCTGACCGTTGTTCAGGTCTGATCCGCAACTACAGAAACCGTTTGGTCGAGGTTACTGCTGCCAAAGGAGGGTCAACCAGTTATTCAATCCAAGGGTTCCCAAACCTTTCCCACCCTGTGCTGTGAATGTTTACAGTGTGTTCAACAAACGTACAATTGTGTTATTAGTTTCTAAGCAGACTGTATGTCTGTTGTTGTCACTTAGAGGAAGATCAGATCAAATTGTATGACCCAATTTATGCAGAAATCCAGGTAATTCCAAAGGGTTCACATACTTTTTCTTGCCACTGTATATTGTGAATAAGAATAGAATATGTTTCTAAATACTTCTACATTAATGTGGACGCTACCATGGTTACGGATAATCCTAAATGAATTGTGAAATGTTAACTTTCCTCACTGGTGGTGGGAGTGTCCTGGTCTGGTGGTGGGAGTGTCATGGTCTGGTGGTGGGAGTGTCATGGTCTGGTGGTGGGAGTGTCATGGTCTGGTGGTGGGAGTGTCATGGTCTGGTGGTGGGAGTGTCCTGGTCTGGTGGTGGGAGTGTCATGGTCTGGTGGTGGGAGTGTCATGGTCTGGTGGTGGGAGTGTCCTGGTCTGGTGGTGGGAGTGTCATGGTCTGGGGCTGCATGAGTGCTGCCGGCACTGGGGAGCTACAGTCCATTGAGGGAACCATGAATGCCAACATGTACTGTGACATACTGAAGCAGAGCATGATCCCCCTCCCTTCGGAGACTGGGCCGCAGGGCAGTATTCCAACATGATAACGACCCCAAACACACCCCCAAGACGACCACTGCCTTGCTAAAGAAGCTGAGGGTAAAGGTGATGGACTGGCCAAGCATGTCTCCAGACCTAAACCCTATCCATTTTAGAAAAAGGCTGTAACGTAACAAAAATGTTGAGAAAGTCGAGGCGTTTTGAATACTTTCCGAATGCACTGTATATGCAACTATAACGTGAGTGGTTTGTGTTCCCATTAACAGCTGGTTGTGATGTGAGCGTTCACTAACAGACTGCCCTGTCTCTCTCCCCTCTCTCCTCTCTCCCCTCTCTCCTCTCTCCCCTCTCTCCTCTCTCCCCTCTCTCCTCTGGTTGTGATGTGACCTTTCACTAACAGACTGCCCTGTCTCCCCTCTGGTTGTGATGTGACCTTTCACTAACAGACTGCCCTGTCTCTCTCCCCTCTCTCCCCTCTCCCCTCTCTCCTCTCTCCCCTCTCCCCTCTGGTTGTGATGTGACCTTTCACTAACAGACTGCCCTGTCTCTCTCCCCTCTAACCAGTCACCCCACCACATGTTGCAGTGCAGCAGAGCTCATGTCGGTGCTGTTCTTCCATACGATGCGTTACAAAGCCATGGACCCACGCAACCAGTGCAACGACCGCTTCGTACTGTCTAAGGTGATCCTGCTACGCGCACTCACTCACTCCACACACACTCTCACTCTCTACACACACGGTTCACCTGTCAAGGGTTCTCTTTCAATTGCACTACATTTCCCATGCTCCCCTCGGCGTCGTGTACTGTGTTCTGATTGGCTGCTGTGTTCCTCCAGGGTCATGCTGCACCAATCCTGTACGCTGCCTGGGCGGAGGCGGGCTTTGTGAAGGAGGCTGAGCTGGTCAACCTGAGGAAGCTCGACTCTGACCTGGAGGGTCACCCCACACCTGTAAGTAACCCCCACACCTGTAAGTAACCCCCACACCTGTAAGTAACCCCCACACCTGTAAGTAACCCCCACACCTGTAAGTAACCCCCACAGCTGTAAGTAACCCCCACACCTGTAAGTAACCCCCACACCTGTAAGTAACCCCCACAGCTGTAAGTAACCCCCACACCTGTAAGTAACCCCCACAGCTGTAAGTAACCCCCACACCTGTAAGTAACCCCCACAGCTGTAAGTAACCCCCACAGCTGTAAGTAACCCCCACAGCTGTAAGTAACCCCCACAGCTGTAAGTAACCCCCACACCTGTAAGTAACCCCCACAGCTGTAAGTAACCCCCACAGCTGTAAGTAACCCCCACAGCTGTAAGTAACCCCCACAGCTGTAAGTAACCCCCACAGCTGTAAGTAACCCCCACAGCTGTAAGTAACCCCCACAGCTGTAAGTAACCCCCACAGCTGTAAGTAACCCCACTGTACTGAAAAGTTGTTCATTTAGGTTCAAAACGGAAGAAAACTGACAAACGGGAAGGGACTACCTTGTGTTTTCCAATAGTTGCAAGATGTTTTGAAACGTTTTCAGTGGTGTGCCCTCATGAACGTGGTCCAGCTCAGGTTTGATTTAACTCTTGACTGTTCTACAGAAACTGGAGTTTGTTGACGTGGCAACGGGGTCTCTGGGACAGGGTCTGGGGGCCGCCTGTGGGATGGCTTACACCGGGAAACACTTCGACAAGTCCAGGTACACACACACACACACACAGTCAAAGGTTTTTCACACACCTACTCATTCATTTTTTTTACTATTTTCTACATTGTAGAATAATATTGAAGACATCAAAACTATGAAATAACACATATGGAGTCATGTAGTAACCAAAAAAGTGTTAAACAAATCAAAATATATTTTATATTCTTCA
This sequence comes from Coregonus sp. 'balchen', assembly GCA_902810595.1. Lineage (NCBI taxonomy): Eukaryota > Metazoa > Chordata > Actinopteri > Salmoniformes > Salmonidae > Coregonus > Coregonus sp. 'balchen'. The sequence goes on from LR778276.1 coordinate 47,853,439, forward strand.
AATAGCCACCCTTTGCCTTGATGACAGCTTTGCACACTCTTGGCATTCTCTCAACCTGCTTATCTAAAATATATTTTGATTTGTTTAACACTTTTTTTTTTGGTTACTACATGATTCCATATTTGTTATTTCATAGTTTTGATGTCTTCACTATTATTCTACAATGTAGAAAATAGTTTTAAATGAATGAGTAGGTTTCTCAAAACCTTTGACTGGTAGTGTATGCCCTCCAAAGCCTTAACGCTATCCCTCAAAGCACCTCTTACATTATAGTCATTTAGCAGACGCTCTTATCCAGAGCAACTTACAGTTAGTGAGTGCATACATTTTCATACTGCCCCCCCCCCCCGTGGGAAACTAACCCACAACCCTGGCGTTGCAAGCGCCACGATCTACCAACTGATTGTTCTCGGAAGGTTAAGGGTCACCCACAGAGGGTGTTGACAGTTTGAAAGAGCCTTGTGTACTCTTTCTGAACAGAGAGCAGTAATTCTTTAACTTTTGGCAAATATATTTCAATATATCAGGCGTGCTGCAGTGCCTCCAGAACCCGATGATTCAGTAATAAAATAAATGAAGTGCAACGCTGGTGAGATTAGTTGCGAGCTCTTGTCGATCAGAGCAGAGAGGGCGGGAGAGATCATAGAAATCTAAGAGAGGTACAGGCACTTCTCAAACAGCCACGTGTTGCTCTCAAACATAAGTAACAATGTTGCGCAAATCATAAGCCAGGGCTGGCACAACCCGAATCAACTCTTAGAATATCAGGCCCGGGCTGAGAATCTACTTTTACCGGATCCGGCCAAATAGGTTGCGGAAACAAAACAGTCCAAAACGGAGAGAGGTGCAGGATCTGGCTAAAATTAAGCACTGTAACTGCTGTTGCCGTCTTGAACATGTCTCTTGTTAAAGTGAATTTCTTGAGAATGAGAGTAATCTGTTTTTATGAAAATGTAATTTCTCTCTGTCCCTAGTTACCGTGTGTACTGTATGCTGGGTGATGGGGAGTGTTCGGAGGGGGCTGTCTGGGAAGCCATGGCGTTTGGTTCCTACTACAACCTGGATAACCTGGTGGCTATTATAGACGCTAACCGCCTGGGACAGAGTGAAGCTGCTCCTCTCAAACACGACATGGACGTGTACCGCAAACGCTGCGAAGCATTTGGGTCTGTACCCTCTCTCTGTCTCTGTGTCTCTCTCTGTGTCTCTCTCTGTGTCTCTCTGTGTCTCTCTGTGTCTCTCTGTGTCTCTCTGTGTCGGTCTCTGTCTCTGTCTCTGTCTCTGTCTCTCTCCCTCTCCTCCAGTCTTATTCAGTCTGTCTTCCGTACTGCCCCGCCCTCCTTTAATTCTTGAACTCTGTGTAGGTGGAACACGTATGTGGTGGATGGTCATGACGTTGAGGAGCTGTGTAAAGCTCTGTGGCAGGCCCAGCAGGTGAAGGGGAAACCCACTATGATCGTAGCCAAGACCTTCAAGGGCAGAGGACTCAAAGGTATGGAGAGACTGGGGAAGCAGAGGTCTGGGAGAGACTGGGGAAGCAGAGGTCTGGGAGAGACTGGGGAAGCAGAGGTCTGGGAGAGACTGGGGCAGCAGAGGTCTGGGGAAGCAGAGGAGAGACTGGGGAAGCAGAGGTCTGGGGAAGCAGAGGAGAGACTGGGGAAGCAGAGGTCTGGGGAAGCAGAGGAGAGACAGAGACTGGGGCAGCAGAGGTATGGGAGAGACTGGGGAAGCAGAGGTGTGTGAGAGACTGGGGAAGCAGAGGTGTGTGAGAGACTGGGGAAGCAGAGGAGAGACTGGGGAAGCAGAGGAGAGACTGGGGAAGCAGAGGAGAGACTGGGGAAGCAGAGGAGAGACTGGGGAAGCAGAGGAGAGACTGGGGAAGCAGAGGAGAGACTGGGGAAGCAGAGGAGAGACTGGGGAAGCAGAGGAGAGACTGGGGAAGCAGAGGTGTGGGAGAGACTGGGGAAGCAGAGGTGTGGGAGAGACTGGGGAAGCGGTGGGAGAGACTGGGGAAGCAGAGGTGTGGGAGAGACTGGGGAAGCAGAGGTGTGGGAGAGACTGGGGAAGCAGAGGTGTGGGAGAGACTGGGGAAGCAGAGGTGTGGGAGAGACTGGGGAAGCAGAGGTGTGGAGAGACTGGGGAAGCAGAGGTGTGGGAGAGACTGGGGAAGCAGAGGTGTGGGAGAGACTGGGGAAGCAGAGGTGTGGGAGAGACTTTTTATTGTTGGTTGCACCTGTATGTATGTTCTTTTTGGGTTGCCCCCCGGCCCCCCCCCCCCCCCCCCCCCCCCATTTTTGGTCCCCTTTTTTCCCCCGTTTTTTCTGTTTTTCCTTTTTTCTCTTTTTTCCCTTTTCCCCTCCCCTTTCCCAAGACCCCCTTAATTCAGGGCTAAGCCTCTTCCCGGGGGGGGGTTTAAACCCTTGGGCCCCGGGGGGGCCCCCTTTTTTTTTAAAAAAAAAAAAATTTCCTTTTGAACCCGGGTAGGTGGAGAAAACAAGGGGGAAAGTTGGGAAGGAAAAATCGGGGGCTAAAGGAAATTTTTAAAAGGGGAGCTCTGTCTTTTAACAAGTTGGAGGACCAAGCAGGGGGGGGAAAGGGGAAACCCCCCCAGAGAGGGGGAACCCAAGATTTAAGGGGGAAATAAAAGGGGTTGGGGGAGAGACGGGGTGAACGAGGTGGGAAGAGACGGGGGAAACGGGGTTTTGGGGGAGAGACGGGGGAAGCAAGGTTGGGAAGACTGGGGACCAGAGGTTTGGGAGAAAAACCTGGGAAGCAGAGGTAAACGGGGGAAACAGAGGGGGTAAGACTGGGGAAGCAGAGGTTGGGGAAGAAGGAAACCCGGTTTTGGGGAAGGCCAAAGGTTTAAAGGAGGAGCCCCTGGGGAAGCGATTTGTGTAAAATTTACTTTAAAACAGGAGGTGTTTAGGAGGGGAAGAAGCAGCGGGGAAGGAAAGGGGGAAGCCTAATGCGGGAGAGACCTTAAAGCCGGAGGTAGATTAAACCCCAAAGAACGGGGCCCGAGGAACCTAACGAAGGGGAAAACCCCCGGGCCCCGCAAAAACCTTAAACCAAGGGGCCTTTAAACCTAACCAAATGGGGAAAGGGGGAACAAACCCAACCAGGGAGGGGAGACAAACAACACCTTACAAAAGATGGGTAGGGGGGAAACAAACCAAGGGGGAAAACCCCCAAAAAAAAAAGGGGGAGAACAAAAAGGGTTAAACACCAATTGGGAAACCCCCAACAATTAGAGATTAACAAAAACAATTTTTTAACCCTTTATTTTTGGTTAACCAAACACAAAACCCACCACCCTTTATAACAAAAAACAAAAAAAACCCCCGGAGGGCCCACAAAGATTGCCAAACCACCAAACCCACCCAACCCATAGGGGGAAAACCCCCACCTCCCCCTTTAAGTTTCAAACCCAAAAACCCACCCCAAAGCCCACAACACAACCCCCCCACCCCCCACACCCCCCCCCTTTCCACCCCAAACCCCACATTATGGGTAACACAACACCAAAATAAATAAAAACACCCCCAACACACCAAAAGAGAAGAGACAACACCCCCCACACACACCCCCAAAAAAACACACACACACCCCACCACAAAAAGAACAAACACACCCACCCCACCCAAAACCCCCAAAGAAGAACAAACCCCAAAACACACACCACAAAAGACCCCACCCCCCCCAACAACCACAAAAACCCCACACACCACCCAACCCCCAAATATAGCCCAAAACCCCCCAAAAAAACACACCACAACCCCACAACAAAGAACACACCCACACCAAACCACAGAGTGGACCCCACACCACCACCCCCCAAGAGAGACAAAACACCCACCCCCACCCACCCACACCACAAAGAAGACACACCCCCACCCACAAGAGAACACCCACACACCCCCCACCAAAAGAAAACACACACCACACCCCCAAGAGAGAGACACACACAAAACCCCCACAAAACCCCAAGAAAAACCAACACCCACCCCAAAAAAAACACACACCCCACAAAAATAGACCCAAACAAAAACCCCCCACAGAAAACCCCCAAAACACCCACAGAAAGAGCCACAAACACCCACAACCACAGGGGATAAGACAAACCCCACAAAACACCCCCACAAAGAAACACCCACAAAACACACACCACAGAGAAAACCCACAACACACCCCCACCCCCCAAAATAACACAACCCAAACACACACAAAACACCACAAGAGACCACACACACACCCACCCCCCCAAAAACACACACACAAAACCACCCAAGAAACACCACCACAACCCACACACCCACAAAGTGAACCCACCCCCACACACACACCACAAAAAGAGAGCCCAACACACACCCACACCCCACCCCCCACAGAATAAAAAAACACACACACCCACACACACCCAAAAGAAAAAACAACACACCCACACAAAACAACCACAAAGGGAAGACAAACACACACCCCCACAAAAAAAACCCACACACCACACCCCACAAAAGAGCCCCACACACCCACACAACACACACCACAAAAAGACCCCCACACACACACCCCCAAAATAGACCACACAACACACACACCAAAACCCATAAAAAACCAAACACCCCAAAAACACACACACCCCCCCACCAAGAGAAGACCCCCACACCCCCCCACACCACAAGAGAAAACACCCCCAAAACACCCCCACCACCCCCCAAACAAAAGAAAACACCCCCCCACACACCCAAAGAAACCACCCCCCACACAAAACCCCCGGAAAACAAAAACCCCACAAAAAAAACACACACCCCCCCCAAAACCCCACAAGAAGACCCCACCCCAAAACCCCCCCACACACCCAAAATTTTAACCACACACACCCCCCCACAATAAGAACACAACACACAACACCCCACATAAAAACACCCCACCCCAACCAACACACACCCAAAAAAACAACACACACCCCAAAACCCACAAAAAACACCCCCCCAACCCCCCAAAAAACCACATAACACACCCAAAAACAGCACCAAAAAAACCCCAAAAACAACACCCCACCACACAAACCCCCAAAAACCCAACCCAAAACCACCCCCCACACCACAGAAAGAAAAACACACAACACACCACAAAAAACCCACCCCACAACACCCCACAGAAAGAAAACCCCACCCCACCACCCCACAAAAACCGAGACACCCCACCCACCCCCCAAAAGAAAGAACACCCCCCCACCCCAAACCAAAACCCAACACCCCCCAGAAAAGAAAACCCCACACACACACCCCCACCCAAGGGGAAGCCCAACACCCCCACACCCCCAAGAAAACAAACCAACACACCCCCACAGAAGAAAACACACCCCAAAACCCCCAAAAAAACACACACACCCCCACACCACAAAAACCCCAACCCACCCCACACACCCACAACACCAAAAAAAAAAAACATAAAACCCCACACCACCACACACCACTAGAGAAAAAAACACCCCCCACCCAAAGATAACCACCCCACAAAACACCAAAAAGGGGAAAAAAACCACACACACCCACACACCACCACATTAAAGCCCCCAAAACCCCCAACCCACACACACCCAAAATAGGAAAACACAACCCCACCCCCACAACGAAAACACACCCCACAAAACCCCCAAAAAAAAACGACACACCAAAAAAAAAGGGGAGACCCACACCCCCCCACACCCCACCAAAAAGGGGACCCACACACAAAAACACAACACCCCAACAAGAAACCCACACACACACCCCCACAAACCCACCCCAAAAAAAAACACCAACCCCCAAAAGACCACACACACCCCACACCCCCCACAGAGAGAAACCCCAAACACCCCCCCAACACAAAAAAACACACACCACCACCACAAAAGAGAGACACAACACACCCCCACCCCCAAAAAAGATACAAACCACACCCCAAACCACGGTTAACCCCCCCCCCCCCCCCCCACCAAAACCAAGGGAATTTTCCCCTCCCAAAACGGGCGCCACCCATTTGGGCCGGAGTTGACAAAGGGAACCCCCCTTCCTCTAACCCCCCAAAATTTGCCACCCCTAAGGCTATCGGGGGCCCTGCGCAAACGGGGGTTAGATATAGAGGGTAATTGGTTGGGGAAAGTTGAATGGGGGATTGTTTTTGGAGGGTTAAAAGGTACCCGGGGAAGGAGTAAATCCTTCTGGCGGGAAGGGGAAACATGGTGAAAAGGGGGAGGATTTTTAAATTGTGGGGATGGGGAGGAGGAGGAGGGGGGGAAATGGGGGATTGGGGGAAAGGGAAGGGGGAGGAAAAACATGGTGAGATTTTTGGGGAGGAGGAGAAACATGGGATATGGGGGGGGGAGGAAAACCCGGGTTTTAGACTTGGGGAGGAAAATTTTTAACGGGTGATGTAGGAGGGGGAAAAACTTTGGTTTAGATTTTGGGGGAACAAGGGGGAAGGCCCTTTTTTTGAAGCCCCTGGGGGGGAGGGGGAGGATAAAAATTGGTGAACGGGGGAGGAGGAAAAACTTTTTTTAGACTTGGGGAAAAGGAGGGAGGAAAACATGGGGGGAATTTGGGAGGGGGAAGGGGGGAATAACAGGAAGCCTTTTAAAAAGGGGGAGGGAGGAAAACATGGTAGACTGGGGAGGAAAAGGAGGAAGAACATGGTAAAGCCCTGGGGAAAAGAGGGGGGGAGGAAAAACATGGTGAACGGGGGAAAGGGTTTAGGGAGGAAAAAAATTGGAAAACCCGGGGAAAAAGGAGGGAGGAAGAACATGGTAATTTTGGGGAGTCGGAGGGAGGAAAAACCATTTTGAGACTGGGGGAGGGGGTTAAAGAACATTTTTTTAGATTTTGGGGAAAAGGAGGGGGGAAAACAGGTAAACCTGGGGAAGGGGGGAAGTAAAAAACATGGTGAGACTGGGGAGGAGGGGGAAAGAAAAACTTTGGGGGAACTGGGGGGAAAGGGAAAAAACTGGTAAAACTGGGGGAGGAGGGGGAGGGAAGGAACAGGGGTGAACTGGGGAAAAGGAGGAGGAAAACTTTTTTTGAATTTGGGTGAGGAGGAGGGAGGAAAAAACATGGTGAGATTTGGGGAGGGAAAGGAAGCCCAGGGGTGAAAACGGGGGAGGAGGAGGGGGGAAAAAATGGGAGATTTGGGGAAAGGGGGAGGGGGGGAAAAACTTTGGGTGAAGACTGGGGGGGAAGGGGGAAAAGGAACATGGGGAGACTGGGGGGAGGAGAGGGAAAAAACCCGTTTTCCCGGGGGAAAGGAGGGGGGAAAGGAAAAACTGGTAAACGGGGAAGAGGGGGAAAGGAAGCCCCATGGTAGACTGGGGGGGGGAGGGGGGAAAACATGGGAGACGGGGGGAGGGGGGGAGGAAGCCCATGGTAAACCCCTGGGGGGGGGGGAAAGAACGGGGGAGCCGGGGAAGAGGAGGGGGGGAAAGAACTGGTGAGACGGGGGGAGGAGGAGGGAGGAAACCCTGGGGGAGACGGGGGAGGGGGAGGGAGGAAAACATGGTGAGATTTGGGAGGGGGGGGAAGAACTTTGGGGTGAGATTTGGGGGGGAGGAGGGAGAAAACCCTTTTGGGGGAACCCTTGGGGGAGGAGGGAAAAGAACATGGTAACTGGGGGGAGGAGGGGGGAAGAACTTTTTAACGGGGGAGGAGGAAAAAAATTGGTTTGGAAGGGGGGGAAAGGGGGAAGGGGGAAAAACATGGTGTTAAGATTTTGGGGGGGAGGGGGAAAAAACATTTGAATTTTGGGAATTTTTAGGGAAAAAACATTTTGGAAGTGGGAGGATGAAAACCCGGGTTAAACCCTGGGGAAAGGGAAAGGGGGAAAACATTTTAAACGGGGGAGGAGGGAAAGTAACATGGTGGCCTGGGGGGGGGGGAAAAACCCCCTGGTAAACGGGGGAGGGAAAACGGGTTAAGACGGGGGAGGGGGAGGGGGGAAAAACCCAGGGTGAGATTTGGGGGGGGAGGGGGAGGAAAACAGGGTAAAGCCCTGGGGGGGCATTGGTTTTTAACATTTTTTAACTTTTAGGGGGGAGGAGGAAAAACACTTTTTTAATTTTGGGGGAAAGGAAAATGGGGGAAACTTTGGTGAGTGAGGGGAAGGGGGAGGGGAAGAACTTTTGAGACTGGGGGGGACCAAAGGAAAACCGGGTGTTAACGGGAAAGGAGAGGAAAGGAACCAACATTTTAGATTTTTAAGGGGGTAGGAGGAAAGAAAATTTTTAATTTTGGGGAGGGGGAGGGGGGAAGAACATTTTGAAATTTGGGGGGGGAAAAGAACAGGGTTTTAATTTTTAAGAAGGAAATTAACATGGGGGAAAGGGGGAAAGGGGGAGGGAGGAAAAACCGGGTGAAATTTTTAAAAAAGAACATGGTGAAATTTTGGGGGGGGGGAGTAAAAAAGGGTTTAAACGGGGGAAAGGAGGAGGGAAAAATAAACTTTGGTGAACTGGGGGGGAGGAGGGAGAAAAACATGGTGAGTTTGGGGGGGAAAGGTTTTAAAAAAACCCTTTTGGAACGGGGAGGGGGTTGAGGAAAAAAGGGTGAGAATTGGGAGGATGGGGGAGGAAGAACTGGTTAACTGGGATTGGGAGGTAAAAACTTTTTGGGGGAATTTGGGGAGGAGGGGGGGAGGAAAAACTTTGTAACGGGGGGTTAGGGAGGAAAAAACTTTGGTGAAAACGGGGAGTAGTGGGGGGGAAAGAACATGGTGAAATTTGGGGAGGGAGGGAGGAAGAACAGGTGAATTTGGGGAGGCGGGGGGAAAAAAGGGTTAAGGGACTTGGGGGAAAAAAGGAAAAGGGGGAAAAAAAAAAAAAAAACCCGGGTGAACTGGGAGGGGAAAAAAGGGGGGTTTGAACTGGGGAGGGGGGAAAACATGGTGTACTGGGGAGGAAAACGGTAAGCTGGGGTACTCCAAAACCTGGGGAATGGGAAGGGGAGGAAAACAATGGTGAACTGGGGGGGAGGAGGGAGAAAACTTTGGTGAGATTTGGGGGAGGGGAGGGAGGAAAAACATGGTGCCCCCCCGGGGGGGAAAAGGGGGGGGGGAGGAAAACGGTTTAGATTTGGGAGGGAAAACGGGTTTGGACGGGGGAGGAGGAGGGGAAGGAAAACAGGGTTTTGAGACGGGTGGGGAGGGGGGAGGAAAACTGGTGAGATTTTGGGGAGGAGGAGGGAGAAAACCCTTGGTGAGACTGGGGAGGAGGAGGGAGGAAAACGGTTTAACTGGGGGGGGAGGGAGGAAGAACATGGTGAGCTGGGGGGGAGGAAAAACCCGGGTTTAGACTGGGGAGGGGAGGAGGAAAACAGGGTGAAAACTGGGGAGGGGAGGGGGAAAAACCCTGGTGAACGGGGGAGGAGGAGGGAGGAAGAACATGGTTTAGACTGGGGGATGAGGGGGGGAAGAAACAGGGTTTTGAGACTGGGGGGGGAGGAAAAACAGGGTTTAACTGGGGGGGGGGGAAAGGAAAAACATGGTGAGAACTGGGGAAAAAGGAGGGAGGAAAACTTTGGTGAGTTTTTGGGGAGGGGGAAAGGAAAAACCCTGGTGAAAAACTGGGGAGGGGAAAGGAAAGAACAGGGTGAGACTGGGGAGGAGGGCGGAAAAAACGGGGGTTTAGATTTGGGGGGGGAGGGGGGGAAAACATGGTGAGCGGGGGAGGAGGAGGGGGGGAAAAACAGGGTGAACGGGGGAGGAGGGGGGAGGAAGAACTGGTAAACGGGGGAGGGGGGAAAACCCTGGTGAGATGGGGGGGAAAGGTAGGAAGAACTTTGGGGGGCCCTGGGGAAGGGATGGGGGGGAAAAAATGGGGGAGTGGGGGAAAAGGAGGGAGGGAAAAAACTGGTGAGGGGAAGGGGGAGGGGGAAAGAACTGGGACCCCTGGGGGGGGAGGAAAAACCCTGGTGAGCCAAGGGAGGAAAAACAGGGTGAACTGGGGGGAAGGAACATGGTGAGAGGGGGAAGATGGGGGAAAAAAAACAGGGTTTGAACTGGGGGGGAAAAAGGGGGAAGAACTTTGGTGAAACTGGGGGAGGGGGGGAGGAAAAACTTTGGTGAACTGGGGAGGAGGGGGGAAGAACAGGTGAATTTGGGGAGAGGAGGGAAAAACTGGGACGGGGGAGGAGGAGGGGGAAAAACATGGTGAGCTGGGGAGGAGGGGGGAAAGGAAAGAACGGGTTAACTGGGGAGGGAGGGAAAAAACCAGGGTGATACGGGGAAAAGGGAGGGGGGAAGAACATTGGATTTGGGGGAGGAGTGGGGAAGAAAAATGGTGAGATGGGGGGGAAGGAAAACTTTTGAGACTGGGAGGGAGGAAGAACATGGTGAGACTGGGGAGGAGGAGGGAGGAAGAACATGGTGAGACTGGGGAGGAGGAGGGAGGAAGAACATGGTGAGACTGGGGAGGAGGAGGGAGGAAGAACATTGATCCTGATTTGATATCCCCTCCAATCACAACGATTATCCAAATATTGTAACTGTCATTTTTTTTCTCTCTCCACACAACACGTTGGTATCTAGTTGCTAAGCAACCGTTTTTTGTTTGTCCAGACGAAACCAGTCTGTTAAAAGTTGCTCGCTCACTTCTAAATTGTCAAACTAAATACATACTGCAATTCCTACCTCAAAACCGCTTTGCTTTGAATTTAAACCTAAAAATACAAGAACTTGCCTAGCTAACAGCAAAATCTTTGACTTTGTAATAATTCTAATTACATTTGAGGTCATGGAATATATTATTTCCAACAACCAATGAGCAACCCCGCCCTAAATACAGCGCATATTGATATTTGAGATTTGCCGAAAACCCAGACTCTTTGGCAATGACATGGAGAGTGGCATGTTGGCTGAAGAGACTGATACCGTACTGAGACCAGATTAGGTCTACCCTTTAGTCTCTGGTAAAGGCCCCATAGTGTTAGGAGACTGAGGCGCCAGTAAACCTACTAACTGTAGTGTTGTAATCAAAAGGTCACAGGTCATGAGGTCACAGGTCATGGCTGTAACCAGTTTTAAATCAGCCTCCATTAACTAGCTGGAAGATTAACAGCGCGGCCGAACCGCCACGTTGATTTTTATCCGTGCTTTCTCAACGGGAGTCGTACGTTGACGGACAGCGTAGATGTGTCCCCTTTTTCCAGAAAATTTTAGCCAATTAGAGGACAAGCGAACGGACCAAGGACCAAAATGCATGGTTGGTGTCCATTCTCAACATGTACCGGTTTGGCCGCACCCTAGTCCTGACTCCTGTTCTGTTCTATGATGGGACTGGCTGTGTAATCCTAACTCCTGTTCTGGTCAGGGCTGTGTTGGTTCAGGTTAATCTGAGTTCGCCGCTCCTAGACCTCACCCTAATCTCTACCTCTCTGTAACTGACTGACACGCCCCTACGCTGCCAGAAGCAAGGATACATTTCCTGATGTCACTCCTGACCTCAAATCATGATCTTCCACTGTGTAGTGTCTATCTAGTTCATTCATGTAGGATACAGGGTTGGTTGTCTAGTTCATTCATGTAGTATACAGGGTGGGTTGTACGATAATATATAGGAGATCAAGCAATACTCCAGCAAAAGTATCCACGTGTCCTGATTAGGCCTCAAGGCCACAGATGGCATTGGTCCAGCTGTCAGAATGTTTGAGGAGTAGCGAACAATAGCACTCTATCCAGGACCCAACGAACAATAGCACTCTATCCAGGACCCAACGAACAATAGCACTCTATCCAGGACCCAGCGAACAATAGCACTCTATCCAGGACCCAACGAACAATAGCACTCTATCCAGGACCCAGCGAACAATAGCACTCTATCCAGGACCCAACAAACAATAGCACTCTATCCAGGACCCAACGAACAATAGCACTCTATCCAGGACCCAACGAACAATAGCACTCTATCCAATCTATACACAATACCCCATAATGACAAAGCGAAAAACTGATTTTTAGAGTGCACTACCTTTTTATCCCAAATGGCTCTGGTCAAAAAGGTGTGCGTCCCAAATAGCACCATATTCCCTTTTAGACATTTTTGCAAATGTATTAAAAATAAAAACAACTTATTTACATATCATCCGTGTGTCCGTGCGTCCGTCTGTCCGTGTGTCCGTGCGTCCGTCTGTCCGTGTGTCTGTGTGTGTCTCTTCACAGTCCCCGCTGTTCCATAAGGTGTATTTTTACCTGTTTTTTAAATCTGATTCTACTGCTTGCATCAGTTACCTGATGTGGAATAGAGTTCCATGTAGTCATGGCTCTATGTAGTACTGTGCGCCTCCCATAGTCTGTTCTGGGACTTGGGGACTGTGAAGAGACCTCTGGTGGCATGTCTTGTTGGGTATGCATGGGTGTACAGCATAAGCTGTATTTTTACCTGGTTTTGAAATCTGATTCTGCTGCTTGCATCAGTTACCTGATGTGGGATATAGTTCCATGGCGAAGGTGGGTGTATTAATATTGTTGTTTTATAGGTGAGCGTGGCGATCGGCTGTGCCACGAGAGACCGTACCGTGGCGTTCGCCAGCACCTTCTCTGCCTTCCTGTCCAGGGCCTACGACCACATCAGAATGGCTGCTGTCTCCGAGTCCAACATTAACTTGGCTGGGTCTCACTGCGGCGTCTCCATCGGTCAGTACTGTGTGTCTCTAAGCGAGTTGTCTCCGTCTGTTGATCGGTGCGTCTCAAATCTCACCTGTCCCCTTCCCTCGACCAATCACACTGTACTTCCTGTCTCCAGGTGAGGATGGCCCCTCCCAGATGGCATTGGAGGACATCGCTATGTTCCGCGCTATCCCAACATGCACTGTGTTCTACCCCAGCGATGGTGTGTCTGCTGAGAGGTCTGTGGAGTTGGCTGCTAACACCAAGGTAAGAACCACACACCGGCCCTGCCCCGGCCCCGGCCCCGGCCTGGACTCCGACTGTCAACCCAACACCTTAGCCATTACACCAACAGATTCAAACCCCTTGACGAGGTCACGAGGTGTTGGGATTCTTTTCGCTACAATAGTTTGTTGCCTTACTAACTGAAGTTGTTAGGAATATGACTTGGTGCAGCTCATTTTAAATATCAGGTACAAAAATACACACGCATACATTCAAACTTTCATTATAGCCTAAACATACAGTACACATTGTAGAAAAGGCACCACTATACAAATCTATGAGCAATATACATATCTGTAGCTCAGCTGGTAGAGCACGGCGCTTGTAACGCCAAGGTAGTGGGTTCGATCCCCGGGACCACCCATACACAAAAATGTATGCACGCATGACTGTAAGTCGCTTTGGATAAAAGCGTCTGCTAAATGGCTTATTATTATTATTATTATTATTATTATTATAACTAAGCCTGGTGTCTCTGTGTCTGAATATTTCAGGGAATCTGTTTCATCCGAATCACCAGACCAGAACTGAAGGTGATCTACGACCCCAAGGAGAAGTTTGAGGTGGGCGTGGCCAAGGTGGTACGTCAGTCCGACAGCGACAAGGTGACTGTGATCGGAGCTGGAGTGACTCTGCATGAAGCCCTGACTGCTGCAGACCAACTGGCCAGTGAGGGTAAGAGCTCCCCCCGGTGGCCTGGCAGGGAATTACACCACTAGACCATGTCCAGGGCACATTATTTTATTTATTTTATTTAACCAGGTAAGCCAGTTGAGAACAAGTTCTCATTTACAACTGCGACCTGGCCAAGATAAAGCAAAGCAGTGCGATAAAAACAACACAGAGTTACATATGGGGTAAAAAAACAAAGTCAAAAATACAACAGAAAATATATATACAGTGTGTGCAAATGTAGCAAGTTATGGAGGTAAGGCAATAAATAGGCTATAGTGCAAAATAATTACAATTAGTATTAACACTGGAATGATAGATGTGCAAGAGATGATGTGCAAATAGAGATACTGGGGTGCAAAAGAGCAAAATAAATAACAATATAGGGATGAGGTAGTTGGGTGGGCTAATTACAGATGGGCTGTGTACAGGTGCAGTGATCGGTAAGGTGCTCTGACAACTGATGCTTAAAGTTAGTGAGGGAGATAAGAGTCTCCAGCTTCAGAGATTTTTGCAATTCGTTCCAGTCATTGGCAGCAGAGAACTGGAAGGAATGGTGGCCAAAGGAGGTGTTGGCTTTGGGAATGACCAGTGAGATATACCTGCTGGAGCGCATACTACGGGTGGGTGCTGCTATGGTGACCAATGAGCTAAGATAAGGCGGGGATTTGCCTAGCAGTGATTTATAGATGGCCTGGAGCCAGTGGGTTTGACGACGAACATGTTGTGAGGACCAGCCAACAAGAGCGTACAGGTCACAATGGTGGGTAGTATATGGGGCTTTGGTGACAAAACGGATGGCACTGTGATAGACTACATCCAATTTGCTGAGTAGAGTGTTGAAGGCTATTTTGTAAATGACATCGCCGAAGTCAAGGATCGGTAGGATAGTCAGTTTTACGAGGGCATGTTTGGCAGCATGAGTGAAGGAGGCTTTGTTGCGAAATAGGAAGCCGATTCTAGATTTAACTTAGGATTGGAGATGCTTAATGTGAGTCTGGAAGGAGAGTTTACAGTCTAACCAGACACTTAGGTATTTGTAGTTGTCCACATACTCTAGGTCAGACCCGTCAAGAGTAGTGATTCTAGTCGGGTGGGCGGGTGCCAGCAGCGTTCGATTGAAAACCATGCATTTAGTTTTACTAGTGTTTAAGAGCAGTTGGAGGCTACTGAAGGAGTGTTGTATGGCTTTGAAGCTCGTTTGGAGGTTTGTTAACACAGTGTCCAATGAAGGGCCAGATGTATACAAAATGGTGTCGTCCGCATAGAGGTGGATCTGAGAGTCACCAGCAGCAAGAGCGACATCATTGATATACACGGAGAAAAGTGTCGGCCCAAGAATTGAACCCTGTGGCACCCCCATAGAGACTGCCATAGGTCCAGACAACAGGCCCTCCGATTTGACACACTGAACTCTATCTGAGAAGTAGTTGGTGAACCAGGCGAGGCAGTCATTTGAGAAACCAAGGCATTAGAGAGGCTATGTTTACACAGGCAGTCCAATTCCTATTTTTGTCCCTATTTGGTCTTTTGACAGTAATTGGGCTTCCTGTCAGTGTCTCAGGGTAGGAGTGTAATTGGGCTTCCTGTCAGTGTCTCAGGGTAGGAGTGTAATTGGGCTTCCTGTCAGTGTCTCAGGGTAGGAGTGTAATTGGGCTTCCTGTCAGTGTCTCAGGGTAGGAGTGTAATTGGGCTTCCTGTCAGTGTCTCAGGGTAGGAGTGTAATTGGGCTTCCTGTCAGTGTCTCAGGGTAGGAGTGTAATTGGGCTTCCTGTCAGTGTCTCAGGGTAGGAGTGTAATTGGGCTTCCTGTCAGTGTCTCAGGGTAGGAGTGTAATTGGGCTTCCTGTCAGTGTCTCAGGGTAGGAGGGCTAATCTATGATCCGGTCTCGCTGGTCCATGTAATCTATGATCTGGTCTCATTTTCATTTTAGTCATTTAGCAGACACTCTTATCCAGAGCGACTTACAGTTAGTGAATACTATTTTTTTATTTTTTTCATACTGGTCCCCCGTGGGAATCGAACCCACAACCCTGGCGTTGCAAACGCCATGCTCTATCAACTGAGCTACATCCCTGCCGGCCATTCCCTCCCCTACCCTGGACAACGCTGGGCCAATTGTGCGCCGCCCCATGAGTCTCCCGGTCGCGGCCGGCTGCGACAGAGCCTGGATTCGAACCAGGATCTCTAGTGGCACAGCTAGCACTGCGATGCAGCGCCTTAGACCACTGCGCCACTCAGGAGCTGGAGTCTCCCTGGTCCATGTAATCTACAGTGAGGGGGGGGGGGGGTATTTGATCCCCTGCTGATTTTGTACGTTTGCCCACTGACAAAGACATGATCAGTCTATAATTTTAATGGTAGGTTTATTTCAACAGTGAGAGACAGAATAACAACAAACAAATCCAGAAAAACGCATGTCAAAAATGTTATGAATTGATTTGCATTTTAATAAGCACAGAGATGTGAACATAGCAGTAGGCTAGAAGCGCGAATGTTCCAAAATGCAGTCGGTTACCGGGGAAACTGTTCTCAAAAGGGAAGGCAAATGCGATTTAGCATGTAATGCATTATTATAAAGGTGCATTATTATAAAGGTGCATTTTTAATTGTGAAAATTATCTTCCCCAAACTTGAACCTCACGCGCCCAGTCAGGTTCTACACCGGTTGTAAAGCGGATTAAAGTGCTTCATTTTAAGAAGTTATTTGGCGTCTTTAGTTGTGATACAAACCTTATTAAAACATATAGACCTATGGGCTAGGATACATGAGGTGGGCGACTATGATTAGAAAAAGGGCATGATCTGTTTCTCTTGATCTTTCTTCTTGTTTCATGATCTGCACACGCTGGGGGCTAATATTGTCACATCAGACTATTCTTTAATTTGTTGACTTTACATCTCCTGAATAATGTGTGAAATTAGTTTAGAAAAAAAAGACATGTAATCTAAGCACTTAAATAGTAAATGGAGGAGCTTTTCCCGTGGTTTATTTTCATGCCAGCCAGGTAGGCTATACTCCTGTTGTAAAGAGAAGCAATGTGCTTAGTATTAGGAAAGTTGAGAAATAAATATAGTAGGCCTAGCCTATAGAAAGCTTTTAATAGAGGCCATCAACTCTGTTTTCTCAAGCAATTGCAAAGGAAAAAAAGTAATATCTCAGACTGCCCATCTTAATCTTTTTTCTTTTTATTGGCCAGTCTGAGATATGGCTTTTTCTTTGCAACTCTGCCTAGAAGGTCAGCATCCCGGAGTCGCCTCTTCACTGTTGACGTTGAGACTGGTGTTTTGCGGGTACTTTTAATGAAGCTGCCAGTTGAGGACCTGTGAGGCGTCTGTTTCTCAAACTAGACACTCTAATGTATTTGTCCTCTTGCTCAGTTGTGCACCGGGGCCTCCCACTCCTCTTTCTATTCTGGTTAGAGCCAGTTTGCGCTGTTCTGTGAAGGGAGTAGTACACAGCATTGTACGAGATCTTCAGTTTCTTGTCAATTTCTCGCATGGAATAGCCTTCATTTCTCAGAACAAGAATAGACTGACGAGTTTTAGAAGAAAGTTCTTTATTTCTGGCAATTTTGAGCCTGTAATCGAACCCTCAATTGCTGATGCTCCAGATACTCAACTAGTCTCAAGAAGGCCACTTTTATTGCTTCTTTAATCAGCAAAACAGTTTTCAGCTGTGCTAACATAATTGCAAAAGGGTTTTCTAATGATCAATTAGCCTTTGAAAATTATAAACTTGGATTAGCAAACACAACGTGCCATTGGAACACAGGACTGATGGTTGCTGATAATGGGCCTCTGTACGTCTATGTAGATATTCCATAAAATATCAGCCGTTTCCAGCTACAATAGCCATTAACAATGTCTACACTGTTTCTGATCAATGTGATATTTTAATGGACAAGAAAATGTGCTTTTCTTTCGAAAACAAGGACATTTCTAAGTGACCCCAAACTTTTGAACGGTAGTGTATGTATATAAAAAATATGCTATTTGATTGAGACTTTGGGCTCATTGTTGTGTGTAGGAGTGAACATCCGTGTGATTGACCCGTTCACCATCAAGCCCCTGGATGCCGCCACCATCGTGTCGAGCGCCCGCGCCACCGGAGGGAGAATCATCACCGTAGAGGACCACTACAGAGAGGGTGTGTGCTTTTTACAACTTTTTTTTCATCAATTACGTTAATAATAATAATAATAATAATAATAATAATAACTCTTCTGCGTGGGTGGGTTCCCCCTCTAACCCTTCTGTGTCTCTGTCTCCAGGTGGTCTGGGGGAGGCGGTGCTGTCTGCGGTGGGGGAGGAGCCTGGTATCATGGTGACGCGCCTGGCGGTGAACCGCATACCCCGGAGTGGAAAACCTCAGGAGCTCCTGGACCTGTACGGCATCAGCGCCAAACACATCGTCAGCGCCGTGCGCCAGACCTTCGCCAACTAAGACAGTCGTCTCTTCTCTCATCAACTGCGTCCCAAAATGGCACCCTATTTTTCTATATAGTGCACTACTTTTGACCAGAGCCCTATGGGGCTAGTGCACTAGGTAGGGAATAGGGTGCCATTTGGGACTCTTCCCCCCCCTCTCTCTGAAGCCTGTACACATTGACCAACTTCACCTTCTCCATCCCTCTCTCTGCAGTCTGAGGGGAAAGAGGGCTTAAAGCTTTCAGCGTTCAGGGCTCGACCACCCGGTTTATAATCCCCCTTTTTGTAACTGATGTTGATTGAGCGTCACTTTCCAGCTGAAGCATCAATACTGTGGGGTTACATCCCAAATGGCTCCCTATATAGTGCAGTCCTCTATGGGCCCTGGTCACAAGTGGTACACTATATATAGGGTGCCATTTGGGACCACCCTAAGTATAGAGCGAGGTTTGTTTTTTAGTTTGAGCCTGTCATGTCCTCTGCGCGTCCAGACGATATGGACGACGCTGAGCTATCGGTCGGTTTGTTGAGTTTCAAATGAAGCTAAATGTATAGCTTGTTTCCCCGTTTTGCCTCTTTTCATTCCAGATGCTTACAATGTCATCTAGGCTTTTATTCTGTTCATTCCAACCACATTCCATGTGTTCTAATCATTCCACATCACCTGCTTGATCATTCCATGTGTTCTAATCATTCCACATCACCTGCTTGATCATTCCATGTGTTCTAATCATTCCACATCACCTGCTTGATCATTCCATGTGTTCTAATCATTCCACATCACCTGCTTGATCATTCCATGTGTTCTAATCATTCCACATCACCTGTTTGATCATTCCATGTGTTCTAATCGTTCCACATCACCTGCTTGATCATTCCATGTGTTCTAATCGTTCCACATCACCTGCTTGATCATTCCATGTGTTCTAATCATTCCACATCACCTGCTTGATCATTCCATCACATCATTAACCTCTCCATAGCACGGCCCCATCTTGATTCCTCCTGGAGCTGGCATGGTGTCTAACCTCTGATTGTTGCTGGTCAAATCCTTAATTATCAATGAAACTCATGCAGGGAATTTACATTCAATGGACCAAAGTTGTATGTAATAATTTAGTTTTTAAAAAATGGCTTGTTGTAAACTTATAAACTGCTATATAACCTCCTGTGTTCTTCTAGCCTGGTTGTTGTGATGACCTGGATCCATGTTGCTTTCTGGTTCTCACCATAGTATCTCCTCACTATCAGGTCTGATGCTCCCAGGCTCTCTGTCTGTCAACTCATGGTTGGTTTGCATTGCCATGGTTATGCTGAAATAAAAACTACAACTTCACCCAATGTTACTT
>LR778276.1:47877802-47982802 GCA_902810595.1 Coregonus sp. 'balchen'
TTTTTCAAAGAGCACCTTTAGTTTCTATAACTTTACAGTTTTACAGTTATTTCCCCCAATCAGGAGCACCAGCACATTTCCTATAAAACATTTAACAAGCACAATATCAACCAGAACAAACCAGACACAAAGCCTATTCAATGTTAAAATTATAACTTTATTTTTCGCATACAAACGTTCATTTGATAACTGGTACTCATTTTGGCTCCCATAATTCATTTAGTAACCATAGAGTTTTAAATTCCATCAAAGTTGAGAACGAACCGATTCTCTTCATAATGTATTTACAAGCACATATCACATCTGGTATCAAACAATAACAATACACTCACCAAAGACACAAGGCTGGTTTCCAGCTCTCTGGTTTCCAGCTCTCTTTCAAATCCTTGTATAAAGAGTCACTTTTCAGTTGGATTGTTGTTTATCAAGGCAGAGTCGGAATATGGCACCCTATTCCATAGCCTGATCAGCCCAACAGTAGTGCACTAGATAGGGTACAGGGTGCCATTTGGGACACAGCCAGAGTCAGGAAACAAATTAGAGTTTAGTTTCATCGGGACTTCAAATCGTCTCAGAGAGAAGTTTTTTTTTGTATTTTTGTTTTTTTTTAAAGAGGAAGTTTATTGAAAATTGTCACTGTCATGCAGGAGTTTCAAACGTCATGTTTCCTTCTAACACATATGTAGTGTACTCTCACACATAGCTTCTCCATCCCAAATGGCACCCTATTCCCTATATAGGACACTACTTTCGACCAGAGCCCCTAGGAAAGCCCATAAGGCTCTGGTCAAAAATAGTGCCCTATGTAGGGGATAGGGTGATACATGTACGCTCCTGCTCTGATTGTAGTCTTAAGGAATCAGACGTTCATAAACACAAGACTATTAAAAAGCACAGGCATGCAGAGAATCCCTAGTTAAATCTACAGTCCTACGACAACGTAAAACACTCACTAGTAGCAGGAAGACGAACGGACGCGTTCCAGGCAGACACAGGTTCAGAAAAGAACAGGCAACGTAACACTCACTAGTAGCAGGAAGACAAACAGCAGGAAGACGAACGGACGCGTTCCAGGCTGACTACATTTCAGACGCATGCCAGATTTCATTCCAGCTGGATCAGTGTTCGTTAACCACATCATATGTTATAGCAATCTGATGCCCGACTGCACGCAACCATTGGTTGACGCAATGCATTGACTGCAATATAGTTGACCTGGAACGCGTCCTATAGTTTCAGAAGTGATCATGAGGCATTGCAGGCTGTTATACTGGGGCAGAACACTGAATACTGCCTCAGTAGATATTTACCTTTAAAAAACGCTCCAATCAAAACTCTCATAGCGTTATTAAGGTGTCAAAGGTAAATACTTCATACAGCTGCTAAAGGAAGGCGTACACACTGCCCAGTCAGAAAACAACATCCTGTCCCAAATGGCACCCTATTCACTTTATAGTGCACTATTAAAGTAGTGCACTGTATAGGAAATAGGGTGTCATTAAATCAAGCCATACATACTGAGCTACAAATGCTGAGATAGGGACAAGACAAAAGTGTTAGGGTGGTAAAACTAATTAAGATCACCATTCAACAATATAACTACACAATAACTTTATAAACCCAAGATAAATAAATACATAAAGTATCTCTATATACACTAAATAAACGTTGGCGTCATCAAACCAGGAGCTGGGGGTTAAAGGTACAGTGGGGGAAAAAAGTATTTAGTCAGCCACCAATTGTGCAAATTCTCCCACTTAAAAAGATGAGAGAGGCCTGTCATTTTCATCATAGGTACACGTCAACTATGACAGACAAATTGAGAAAAAATAATCCAGAAAATCACATTGTAGGATTTTTAATGAATTTATTTGAAAATACTTATTTTCCACCATAATTTGCAAATAAATTCATAAAAAATCCTACAATGTGATTTTCTGGATTATTTTTTCTCAATTTGTCTGTCATAGTTGACGTGTACCTATGATGAAAATGACAGGCCTCTCTCATCTTTTTAAGTGGGAGAACTTGCACCATTGGTGGCTGACTAAATACTTTTTTTCCCCACTGTACAATATCAAAGTGTGCGTCCCAAATGGCCCCCTATTCCCTATATAGGGCACTACTTTAGACCAGGGCCCATAGCATTGGTTCATTATTTTCGTCCCTATGGGAACATAAGGCTTCCACAAGAGAGCACTCTAGGGATCCACTCAAAAACAGTGCACTATATAGGGAAAAGGGGGTCATTTGGGACCATTAAGGGTAACCATAGTAGCATTAGCGTGTTAGGTAAATATAGCGATACTGAATCTGTGGAGCCAGAGGAGACCGACAGGAAACATTTCAGTTAGCAGGGTTGGGTAGGTTACTTTCTGAATGCAGTTACTAGTTACCTGTTAAAAATGGTAATCAGTAACGTACCTCAGTAACTTTTGGATGACTTCCCCTTTAGAGGCATTAGAAGAGGAAAAAGAGGATCCATCAAACACATTTGGTGTCTGACAGAGTGGTGTCTGACATCAGAGTGGTGTCTGACATCAGAGTGGTGTCTGACATCAGAGTGGTGTCTGACATCAGAGTGGTGTCTGACAGAGTGGTGTCTGACATCAGAGTGGTGTCTGACAGAGTGGTGTCTGACAGAGTGGTGTCTGACAGAGTGGTGTCTGACATCAGAGTGGTGTCTGACAGAGTGGTGTCTGACATCAGAGTGGTGTCTGACAGAGTGGTGTCTGACATCAGAGTGGTGTCTGACATCAGAGTGGTGTCTGACATCAGAGTGGTGTCTGACATCAGAGTGGTGTCTGACATCAGAGTGGTGTCTGACAGAGTGGTGTCTGACATCAGAGTGGTGTCTGACATCAGAGTGGTGTCTGACATCAGAGTGGTGTCTGACAGAGTGGTGTCTGACATCAGAGTGGTGTCTGATTTATGGTCAGACTCACTCAGGTGGGACAAAGTCAAACTCGTCCCTTTTTTCAATGCTGAATTCAATGTCATTGAGAAAACAGAAAGGTGTCAATGTATTTCCCCCCCCCCCCACAAACATCCTTTCTGAATTAAAAAGTAAACCCGAGAAGTAATCATCTAGCTTTTCAAAAGTATCTGTAATCCGATTACAACATTTTTGCTTGTTACATATTTTTCTGTAATCAGATTACCTGTAATCAGTTCCTCCCCAACCCTGACCGTTAGTCAACACACCTGTAATCAGTTCCTCCCCAACCCTGACCGTTAGTCAACACACCTGTAATCAGTTCCTCCCCAACCCTGACCGTTAGTCAACACACCTGTAATCAGTTCCTCCCCAACCCTGACCGTTAGTCAACACACCTGTAATCAGTTCCTCCCCAACCCTGACCGTTAGTCAACACACCTGTAATCAGTTCCTCCCCAACCCTGACCGTTAGTCAACACACCTGTAATCAGTTCCTCCCCAACCCTGACCGTTAGTCAACACACCTGTAATCAGTTCCTCCCCAACCCTGACCGTTAGTCAACACACCTGTAATCAGTTCCTCCCCAACCCTGACCGTTAGTCAACACACCTGTAATCAGTTCCTCCCCAACCCTGACCGTTAGTCAACACACCTGTAATCAGTTCCTCCCACCCGTAGTCAACACACCTGTAATCCTCCCCAACCCTGACCGTTAGTCAACACACCTGTAATCAGTTCCTCCCCAACCCTGACCGTTAGTCAACACACCTGTAATCTCCCAACCCTGACCGTTAGTCAACACACCTGTAATCAGTTCCTCCCCAACCCTGACCGTTAGTCAACACACCTGTAATCAGTTCCTCCCCAACCCTGACCGTTAGTCAACACACCTGTAATCAGTTCCTCCCCAACCCTGACCGTTAGTCAACACACCTGTAATCAGTATAGATCAGGGGGCTTTAACTACTGTTCTGCAGAGCTACCGGGGGTGCAGGCTTTCGTTTCTTCACAACACTAATACACCTGTTTCATGGTTTGGACCAACTTTCCGTGTTGATTATTTCAATCCTGGTTGGAGGATTTCGGATTTTCTACGTATTTCCTTCTGACTCCGGGAATCTTCCAACCGGGATTTCGGGAAAACAGGGAATTTATTGAAAGTTCCCGGAATTTTGCAACCCTACGGTTTTCATTACACATCCACAGTACACATTCAAAACTAGTTTGCCATGTCAGTTCATTTCGGCAAACGAGTTCAACTTCAAAAAAAATTCTACACGGTGAGTCGTTTACAAAGTTATAGGAAAAGGCACGTATGGTTGGTATTAATGGAGGCTCCTCAGAGGAGAAAGGGGAGGACGTCATCTACTGACCGCCACTGCTTGGTATAGAATATAAATAAGCACTATTTACAGAGAATAAGTTAGTTTCTATACAGTGTCTGTCTGTTCAACGTAATAACCTGCTAGACGCTGGTTTTAAAATGACTCAAATCGGCTCAACTCCTCCTCAGCCCCCTCTGCTGAGAACCATAACCCCACATCCTTCCCCTTGCCTTTATATTCCCCTTGTAGGTTCCTGTGAGACTTATAGCTGTACATTTAGTGTCCACAGCCTGTTGTGAAATCTATTTGGCCTAAGTAGTAGCACACTAACTATTGATTTGGTATAACTTTGATTATATTAAGCAGAAATAAGTTTCCTAAGACTCAATCAGTATTAAGGTTCAACCAGGGGGGTTGTGTTAGAAGGAATAGGGCTTTCATTTCCATATCCACCTGTTTAAAGTGTTGTCTTGCCAAAGACAAATGACAATTCAATAAGATGTTGGCAACAGAGCAGAAACATACTGGTACTCAGGCTAGGTTCAGAAGGTGTTGGCAACAGAGCAGAAACATACTGGTACTCAGGCTAGGTTCAGAAGGTGTTGGCAACAGAGCAGAAACAGACTGGTACTCAGGCTAGGTTCAGAAGGTGTTGGCAACAGAGCAGAAACAGACTGGTACTCAGGCTAGGTTCAGAGGGTGTTGGCAACAGAGCAGAAACAGACTGGTACTCAGGCTAGGTTCAGAAGGTGTTGGCAACAGAGCAGAAACATACTGGTACCCAGGCTAGGTTCAGAAGGTGTTGGCAACAGAGCAGAAACATACTGGTACTCAGGCTAGGTTCAGAAGGTGTTGGCAACAGAGCAGAAACATACTGGTACTCAGGCTAGGTTCAGAAGGTGTTGGCAACAGAGCAGAAACATACTGGTACCCAGGCTAGGTTCAGAAGGTGTTGGCAACAGAGCAGAAACATACTGGTACTCAGGCTAGGTTCAGAAGGTGTTGGCAACAGAGCAGAAACATACTGGTACCCAGGCTAGGTTCAGACCCCACAGAGAAGGGAAACACAGGTGACATTTGTAACAACATGTCTGTTTTCTGCAGTAAAGAGCTTGCTACAAGGCAGCACAAAACATACAGATTAGATTGCTTTAGAATCTTCAGTTTGGGGGACGACAGTTTTAAGAAACAAAACATTTAAAAACATCACCAGAAATTGAGCTTGTTATCCTGGTATTCAAAGATATAGATGTTCACAAAACTACTGCTAAAGTAACTACTGCTAAAGAAAAGTTTTTTGCTAAAAATATTAAAAGATTACCGAACATAGACCATAACACGGTCAACTGGACCGTCCATTGTGTTAAATAAGGATCTGCAGGTGGGTAGATTGGGTGGAGGGCTGCTGGGTGGAGAGCTGCTGGGTGGAGAGCTGCTGGGTGGAGAGCTGCTGGGTGGAGAGCTGCTGGGTGGAGAGCTGCTGGGTGGAGGCCTCCATGGTGGTTACAGTGGTCAACCTGACTGTTAAGACTAGACTGTGGGCTCGTTCCAGAACGTCTATGTTGCAGTCGCTCTGTACAGCTCAGTGAGATGTGATCATCTGTGCAGAATGACTGCAACACAGACGCCCTGAAACATACCTCGTCTCTACAACCATATATAGACAGCAGTGTGTGGACACACCTTCAAATTAGTTGATTCAATTTCAGCCACACCCGTTGCTGACAGGTGTATCAAATCGAGCACACAGTCATGCAATCTCCATAGACAAACATTGGCAGTAGAATGGCCCGTACTGAAGAGCTCAGTGACTTTCAACGTGGCACCGTCACAGGATGCCACCTTTCCAACAAGTCAGTTCATCAAATTTCTGCCCTGCTAGAGCTGCCCCGGTCAACTGTAAGTGCTGAAACGTCTAGGAGCAAACAAATGCTCAGCCGCGAAGTGGTAGAGGCCACACAAGCTCGCAGAACGGGACCGCCGAGTGCTGAAGAGCGTAAAAAATTATCTGTCCTCGGTTGCAACACTCACTAGCGAGTTCCAAACTGCCTCTGGAAGCAACGTCAGAACCACGTAGACACACAAAGATCCAGTCTTCAGTGTGTCTTTGCTGCTTCCCAGCCAGTGATTGAGCGGCACTCTTCAGGCGGTCAGCCCTCTTTTCAGAACAGGGTTGCGTTCCGTGACATACTGAAACGTTCTACGTAATATGTTGATCTGAACGTAACATAACCATATATGGTGTGATAAATAAGGTCGTTTACTCAGGCCGTTTTATTGAAGAAAACGGTCACGGTTCCTGTCTGTGTAAGTGGGTGTTCCCCTCTCTGGCGTGAGCATGCTTTTCCCCACGTGAGTTCGGTTCCTCCGTAATATCTGGGCATGCTCACGTGAGAGAGGGAACAGCCCCACCCCGTCCAGTGAAATGTCTCGCTCTGGGGCACCCCATCCGCGGGCGGGGGCAATATGCAGACCAGGGTGGCCCCCGCCCCGAAACCCCCCAAATATGAATAAGTGGCTCTGAGTGGGGCGTCTCGCGTTCTCTGACATAACGTTCTGTGGTACTGAACGCAGCCCTGTCAGTGACCTTGTTCTCCACCAGGGCGGCGACCTGCTGTAGACGATAGGCCACAGGTCAGAAGTGAGGGGTTAGAGGTCAGTGACCTTGTTCTCCACCAGGGCGGCGACCTGCTGTAGACGATAGGCCAGCTGCATCTTCTGGCCCGCTGCATCCTCCTCCAGAGACATGATGATCTACAGACAGACAACAGCATTAGTACTTATACAGGAGTGTGTGTGTTGTGTGTGTTGTGTGTGTGTGTGTGTGTGTGTGTGTCTGTGTGTTCTGTGTTTGTGTGTGTTGTGTGTGTGTGGTGTGTTCTGTGTTTGTGTGTGTCTGTGTGTGTTCTGTGTTTGTGTGTGTTCTGTGTGTGTGGTATGTATGTGTGTGTGTGTGTGTCTGTGTGTGTGTGGTGTGTTCTGTATGTGTGTGTGGTGTGTTCTGTCTGTGTGTGTGTGTGTGTCTGTGTGTGTGTGTGTGTGGTGTGTTCTGTCTGTGTGTGTGTCTGTGTCTCTGTCTATATACCTGGTCGTAGTATTTGTGTCTCTGTCTATATACCTGGTCGTAGTATTTGTCTGTGTGTCTCTGTCTATATACCTGGTCGTAGTATTTGTGTCTGTGTGTCTCTGTCTATATACCTGGTCGTAGTATTTGTGTCTCTGTCTATATACCTGGTCGTAGTATTTGTGTCTCTGTCTATATACCTGGTCGTAGTATTTGTGTCTGTGTCTCTGTCTATATACCTGGTCGTAGTATTTGTCTGTGTGTCTCTGTCTATATACCTGGTCGTAGTATTTGTTGATGTGTGTCTCTGTCTATATACCTGGTTGTAGTATTTGTCTGTGTGTCTCTGTATATATACCTGGTCGTAGTATTTGTGTGTCTCTGTCTATATACCTGGCCGTAGTATTTGTGTGTCTCTGTCTATATACCTGGTCGTAGTATTTGTGTCTCTGTGTCTCTGTATATATACCTGGTCGTAGTATTTGTGTGTCTCTGTCTATATACCTGGTCGTAGTATTTGTCTCTGTGTCTCTGTCTATATACCTGGTCGTAGTATTTGTCTCTGTGTCTCTGTCTATATACCTGGTCGTAGTATTTGTCTCTGTGTCTCTGTCTATATACCTGGTCGTAGTATTTGTCTCTGTGTCTCTGTCTATATACCTGGTCGTAGTATTTGTTGATGTACTTGTACAGCTCAAGCAGAGCCACCAGACTGTTCATGTCTGATCCAAAACTCTGAAAAGTCAGACATGGAAACACAATGTTACAATCTACTGGTTACGGACCGGCACTGTGCTATACATTACAACAAAATGCTAAATACAATTTAATTTAACTTAATAGACTCCATAATAATCTCAGAGTAAAGTAGAGTAGAGTAGAGTAGGGCTGGGTTGAGTAGAGTGGATAGGAGGGGAGGAGGGGAGGGGAGGAGGGGAGAGGATAGAGGAGGGGAGAGGATAGGGGAGGGGAGGGGAGGGGGGAGAGGAGAGGAGAGGAGAGGAGAGGAGAGGAGAGGAGAGGAGAGGAGAGGAGAGGAGAGGAGAGGAGAGGAGAGGAGAGGAGAGGAGAGGAGAGGAGAGGAGAGGAGAGGAGAGGAGAGGAGAGGATAGGGAAGGAGGGGAGAGAATAGGGGAGAAGGGGAGAGGAGAGGAGAGGAGAGGAGAAGGGAGAGGGGGAGAAGGGGGGATGGGAGAGGATAGGGGAGGAGAGGGAGAAGGGAGAGGGGAGGAGGGGAGAGGAGAGAGGATAGGGGAGGAGGAGAGGGGAGGAGAGGAAGGGAGAGGAGAGGATGGGGGAGGAGGAGAGGAGAGGAGAGGAGAGGAGGGGAGGGAGAGGAGAGGAGAGGAGAGGAGAGGAGAGGAGAGGAGAGGAGAGGAGAGGAGAGGAGAGGAGAGGAGAGGAGAGGAGAGGAGAGGAGAGGAGAGGAGGGGAGAGGAGAGGAGAGGAGAGGAGAGGAGGAGGGGAGAGTTTAAATCCCCACTCACCCCAGACAGCTCTGTTAGAGTAGAGTTCATCTCTTGGTAACAGCCAGACGCTGCACTGTGGATGTCACTGTAATACCTGGAACAATACCCACAGAACACACTGTAAAATAACTAGCTCCAATAACTAGCTCCAATAACTAGCTCCAATATCTAGCTCCAATAACTAACTCCAATAACTAGCTCCAATAACTAGCTCCAATATCTAGTGCCAATAACTAGCTCCAATAACACATTCCATGTCCAGGAGGCAACCTGTGATGAATTTGTCAAGAGACTGAAATCTAGCTCCAATAACTACCTCCAATATCTAGCGCCAATAACTAGCTCCAAAAACTAGCTCCAATAACTAGCTCCAATATCTAGCTCCAATAACCTAGCTCCAATAACTAGCTCCAATAACTAGCGCCAATAACTAGCTCCAATAACTAGCTCCAATAACTAGCTCCAATAACTAGCGCCAATAACTAGATCCAATAACTAGCTTCAATAACTAACTCCAATATCTTGCTCCAATAACTAGCTCCAATAACTAGCTCCAATATCTAGTGCCAATAACTAGCTCCAATAACACATTCCATGTCCAGGAGGCAACCTGTGATGAATTTGTCAAGAGACTGAAATCTAGCTCCAATAACTACCTCCAATATCTAGCGCCAATAACTAGCTCCAAAAACTAGCTCCAATAACTAGCTCCAATAACTAGCTCCAATAACTAGCTCCAATATCTAGCTCCAATAACTAGCTCCAATAACCTAGCTCCAATAACTAGCTCCAATAACCTAGCTCCAATAACTAGCTCCAATAACTAGCTCCAATATCTAGCTCCAATAACTAGCTCCAATATCTAGCTCCAATAACTAGCGCCAATAACTAGCTCCAATAACTAGCTTCAATAACTAACTCCAATATCTTGCTCCAATAACTAGCTCCAATAACTAGCTCCAATATATAGTGCCAATAACTAGCTCCAATAACTAGCTCCAATAACACATTCCATGTCCAGGAGGCAAACTGTGATGAATTTGTTCAAGAGACTGAAATCTAGCTCCAATAACTACCTCCAATATCTAGCGCCAATAACTAGCTCCAAAAACTAGCTCCAATAACTAGCTGCAATAACTAGCTGCAATAACTAGCTCCAATATCTAGCGCCAATAACTAGCTGCAATAACTAGCGCCAATAACTACCGCCAATAACTAGCTGCAATAACTTAGCTGCAATAACTAGCTGCAATAACCTAGCTCCAATAACCTAGCTCCAATAACCTAGCTGCAATAACCTAGCTGCAATAACCTAGCTCCAATAACTAGCTGCAATAACCTAGCTCCAATAACTAGCTGCAATAACTAGCTCCAATAACTAGCCCCAATAACCTACCTTCAATAACTAGCGCCAATATCTAGCGGCAATAACTAGCTCCAATAACTACCTCCAATATCTAGCGCCAATAACTACCTCCAAAATCTAGCGCCAATATCTAGCGCCAATAACTAGCTCCAATAACTAGCTCCAATAACTAGCTCCAATATCTACCTTCAATAACTAGCTCCAATATCTAGCTCCAATAACCTAGCTCCAATAACCTAGCTCCAATAACCTAGCTCCAATAACCTAGCTCCAATAACTAGCTCCAATAACTAGCTCCAATAACTACCGCCAATAACTAGCTCCAATAACTAGCTCCAATAACTAGCTCCAATATCTACCTTCAATAACCTAGCTCCAATAACTAGCTCCAATAACTAGCTCCAATATCTAGCGCCAATAACTAGCGCCAATAACTAGCGCCAATAACTAGCTCCAATAACTACCTTCAATAACTAGCTCCAATATCTACCTTCAATAACCTAGCTCCAATAACTAGCTCCAATAACCTAGCTCCAATAACTAGCTCCAATAACTAGCTGCAATAACCTAGCTGCAATAACTAGCGCCAATAACCTAGCTCCAATAACTAGCTGCAATAACCTAGCTCCAATAACCTAGCGCCAATAACCTAGCGCCAATAACTAGCTCCAATAACTAGCTGCAATAACCTAGCTGCAATATCTAGCTCCAATAACTAGCTGCAATAACTAGCTCCAATAACCTAGCTCCAATAACTAGCTGCAATAACCTAGCTCCAATAACTAGCTGCAATAACCTAGCTCCAATAACTAGCTCCAATAACCTAACTCCAATAACCTAGCTCCAATAACTAGCTCCAATAACCTAGCTCCAATAACTAGCGCCAATAACTAGCGCCAATAACTAGCTCCAATAACTAGCGCCAATAACTAGCTGCAATAACTAGCTGCAATAACTAGCTCCAATAACCTAGCTCCAATAACCTAGCTCCAATAACCTAGCGCCAATAACTAGCGCCAATAACTAGCGCCAATAACTAGCTGCAATAACTAGCTGCAATAACTAGCTCCAATAACCTAGCTCCAATAACTAGCTCCAATAACCTAGCTCCAATAACCTAGCTCCAATAACTAGCTGCAATAACCTAGCTCCAATAACCTACCTTCAATAACTAGCTGCAATAACTAGCTCCAATAACCTAGCTCCAATATCTAGCGCCAATAACTAGCTGCAATAACCTAGCTCCAATAACCTAGCTGCAATAACCTAGCTCCAATAACTAGCTCCAATAACCTAGCTCCAATAACTAGCTCCAATAACTAGCTCCAATAACTCCTGAGTAAGAATTATAATCATGTCTGAATACAGAGTTCCCTGTTATTCTATTGGTTCATTAAGAGTAAATGTATTTCTGTCTGTCTCACCTCTCAACTAGCTGTTTGTATCTGGGGATCTCTCTGGCGTAGAGCAGCTTATTCACTGGAGAGTCCTGTTGGGAGAAAATCAAAATCCTGATGTTACACAGATTATGTTTGTCAAAAAAAACAAAACCACCTTCTTCATCATCTTCCTAACGACACAAAGTCTCCTCTTCCTCTGCGTTTATCCTGGTGCTGACGGAAACATGGATCACCACTGAAAACACTGCTACTCCTACTGCTCTCTCCTCGTCTGACCATGTGTTCTCGCATACCCCGAGAGCATCTGGTCAGAGGGGTGGTGGTACAGGAATCCTCATCTCTCCCAAGTGGACATTCTCAATTTTTCCCCTAACCCATCTGTCTATCTCCTCATTTGAATTCCATGCTGTCACAGTCACTAGCCCATTTAAGCTTAATATCCTTGTCATCTATCGCCCTCCAGGTTCCCTTGGAGAGTTCATCAATGAGCTTGACGCCTTGATAAGTTCCTTTCCTGAGGATGGCTCACCCCTCACAGTTTTGGGGGATTTCAACCTCCCTATGTCCACATTTGACTCATTTCTCTCTGCCTCCTCCTTTCCACTCCTCTCCTCTTTTGACCTCACCCTCTCACCGTCCCCCCCTACTCACAAGGCAGGCAATACGCTTGACCTCATCTTCACTAGATGCTGCTCCTCTACTAATCTCACTGCAACTCCCCTCCATGTCTCCGACCACTACTTTGTTTCCTTTTCTCTCTCGCTCTCCTCCCACACTACTCACTCTGCCCCTATACAGATGGTAATGCGCCGCCGCAACCTTCGCTCTCTCTCTCCCACTACTCTCTCCTCTTCCATCCTATCATCTCTTCCCTCTGCTCAATCCTTCTCCCTCCAATCTCCTGATTCTGCCTCCTCAACCCTCCTCTCCTCCCTTTCTGCATCCTTTGACTCTCTGTGTCCCCTATCCTCCCGGCCGGCTCGGTCCTCCCCTCCAGCTCCGTGGCTTGATGACTCATTGCGAGCTCACAGAACAGAGCTCCGGGCAGCGGAGCGGAAATGGAAGAAAACTAAACTCCCTGCCGACCTGGCATCTTTCACTCCCTCCTCTCTTACAGTTTCTTCATCGGGGCGGCCGAGAAGGAAACCGCGACACACGCGAAAGGCCAAGGCAGCGGCCGCGAACCACGAGGGAAGCAGCGGTGGCACAGGTGCCGCCCGAAGTGGAATCCGACACACCAACAAAACCACCAAAAATCACAAAAAAAAAAGAAATAAACAAAAAAAAAGCAAACACAAGAAAGAAACAAGAAACACAAAAACGAAAGAAAAACACAAAAAAACAAAATACCAAAACCAAAAAGAAGAGGAGAAAAGAAAAAAACCAAACCACCCAAACCCCACCACACCCAAAACCCCCCACCCCCCCCCACACACCCCCCACCCCACCCCACAGCACCCCCAACCCCCACCCACCCCCCACACCCACACCCCCCCCCCCCCCCCCACCCCCCCCCCCCCCTCCTATCTCTATGTGGATGACTAGTCAAACACTTGAAAGAAGGTTGACGACATCGATCTCGGTTGTTAGTCTAATGACACTGCTGGTCCTGCTCACACTGCCCTACCCTATGCTTTGACTTCTTTCTCCCCTCTCTCTGCAGATAAAATCCTGCGACTTGTGACTGCAGGCCGCCCCAACAACCTGCCCGCTTGACCCCACCCCCTCCTCCCTTCTCCAGACCATCTCCGGTGACCTTATCCCCTACCTCACCTCGCTGATCAACTCATCCTTGACCGCTGGCCATGTCCCTTCCGTCTTCAAGAGAGCGAGAGTTGCTCCCCTTCTCAAAAAACCAACACTCGACCCCACTGATGTCAACAACTACAGACCAGTATCCCTTCTTTCTTTTCTTTCCAAAACTATTGAGCGTGCCGTCTTTAGCCAACTCTCTTGCTATCTCTCTCAGAATGACCTTCTTGATCCAAACCAATCAGGTTTCAGGACTGGTCATTCAACTGAGACTGCTCTTCTCTGTGTCACGGAGACTCTCCGCACTGCTAAAGCTAACTCTCTCTCCTCTGCTCTTGTCCTTCTAGACCTGTCTGCTGCCTTTGATACTGTGAACCATCAGATCCTCCTCTCCACCCTCTCCGAGCTGGGCATCTCCGGCGCGGCTCACTCCTGGATTGCGTCCTACCTGACCGGTCGCTCCTACCAAGTGGCGTGGCGAGAAGCTGTCTCCGCACCACGTGCTCTCACCACTGGTGTCCCCCAGGGCTCAGTTCTAGGCCCTCTCCTTTTCTCCCTATACACCAAGTCACTTGGCTCTGTCATATCCTCACACGGCCTCTCCTATCATTGCTACGCTGACGATACACAAACTAATCTTCTCCTTTCCCCCTTCTGATAACCAGGTGGCGAATCGCATCTCTGCATGTCTGGCAGACATATCAGTATGGATGACGGATCACCACCTCAAGCTGAACCCTGGCAAGACGGAGCTGCTCTTCCTCCCGGGGAAGGACTGCCCGTTCCATGCCTCGCCATCACGGTTGACAACTCCGTTGTGTCCTCCTCCCAGAGTGCGAAGAGCCTTGGCGTGACCCTGGACAACACCCTGTCGTTCTCCGCTAACATCAAGGCGGTGACCCGCTCCTGCAGGTTCATGCTCTACAACATTCGGAGAGTACGACCCTGCCTTACACAGGAAGCGGCACAGGTCCTAATCCAGGCACTTGTCATCTCCCGTCTGGATTACTGCAACTCGCTGTTGGCTGGCCTCCCTGCATGTGCCATTAAACCCCTACAACTCATCCAGAATGCCGCAGCCCGTCTGGTGTTCAACCTTCCCAAGTTCTCTCACGTCACCCCCCTCCTCCTTACACTCCACTGGCTTCCAGTTGAAGCTCGCATCCGTTACAAGACCATGGTGCTTGCCTTTGGAGCAGCGAGGGGAACGGCACCTCTGTACCTTCGGGCTCTGATCAGTCCCTAGACCCAAACGAGGGCATTGCGTTCATCCACCTCTGGCCTGCTGGCTCCCCTTCCTCTGCGGAAGCATAGTTCCCGCTCAGCCCAGTCAAAACTGTTCGCTGCTCTGGCACCCCAATGGTGGAACAAGCTCCCTCACGACGCCAGGACAGCGGAGTCACTCACCACCTTCCGGAGACATTTGAAACCCCACCTCTTTAAGGAATACCTGGGATAGGATAAAACAATCCTTCTACCCCCCCCCCACACACACAGCGGAGTCGCTCACCACCTTCCGGAGACATTTGAAACCCCACCTCTTTAAGGAATACCTGGGATAGGATAAAGTAATCCTTCTACCCCCCCCCCCCCCCACCCCACAGCGGAGTCACTCACCACCTTCCGGAGACATTTGAAACCCTACCTCTTTAAGGAATACCTGGGATAGGATAAAGTAATCCTTCTACCCCTGTTGATTACTGATTCCCTCTAATGTATTTTGAAAATACCATCTCTAAATAATAAATGCATGAATAAATAAACTAATGAATAAATACAAGTGTTTTATTTATTTTATAAAATGACTGACCCGTCCGACTTTGTGTTCGGAGGTGGTGCAGGAGTCGATGAATGTCTGTGCGATGACAGAGAGAACAGCGTCCACGCTATCGGTCACCTGGACGTCAAACACAAACTGAGGGTTCTTCAGGATGTTGACCCAGAACCTCAGAGGCAGGCTGCAGGGGAGGGAGGGAGGGAGGAGAGCTGGTTATCCAGGAATATTTTCCTTCCTTTACTGAAGGAAATACAATGACCATGTTCAAGAATATCATATTTGTTCAGTTGCTGATCACCGACAGAGCAACCTGAACAATAACGAGCTGTTACTTAGGATGCAAGGTGATCAGTCAGTCTGCTCAGGGTGATCAGTCAGTCTGCTCAGGGTGATCAGTCAGTCTGCTCAGGGTGATCAGTCAGTCTGCTCAGGGTGATCAGTCAGTCTGCTCAGGGTGATCAGTCAGTCTGCTCAGGGTGATCAGTCAGTCTGCTCAGGGTGATCAGTCAGTCTGCTCAGGGTGATCAGTCAGTCTGCTCAGTCACTGATTACAATGCAGTCAATCTCAGAAACGACCATTGAAAGTCTCAAAGTCTTCTCTCTTTGCAGTGACCTTCTATGAAGAGAGAAGACTTTCATTTTATGAAGTTATACAGTATGTTATGTTAGACAGCACCTCACCAAAAGCTGTTTAAAAAAATTTTATTTACACTTTACAGAAGGACAAACCGGTAACCAGGACCCAGTGACTGACTGACCTGTTGGTCTTCCAGATGTGTACGGTCTCAGGGTCGTCGATGCCGTGTTTCTCCGCCATGTCATCCAGGAAGTCAAAGAAGAAGCGCACAGCGATGGGAGGAGGGCGCTTGGTGTTGAGGATCGCTACGAACACATCGTCTACAAACTTCTGCAACGTTCCCTGGAGGGGAGAGAGTTATGACATCCTTTAGACACACAGCTAGGTATCTATACTGTACCAGCTAGATATATATACTGTACCAGCTAGATATATATACTGTACCAGCTAGGTATATATACTGTACCAGCTAGGTATATATACTGTACCAGCTAGGTATATATACTGTACCAGCTAGATATATATACTGTACCAGCTAGGTATATATACTGTACCAGCTAGATATATATACTGTACCAGCTAGGTATATATACTGTACCAGCTAGATATCTATACTGTACCAGCTAGGTATATATACTGTACCAGCTAGATATATATACTGTACCAGCTAGGTATATATACTGTACCAGCTAGATATATATACTGTACCAGCTAGGTATATATACTGTACCAGCTAGATATCTATACTGTACCAGCTAGGTATATATACTGTACCAGCTAGATATATATACTGTACCAGCTAGGTATATATACTGTACCAGCTAGATATCTATATCACAAAACTGATATTGCGCCAATACAGTGAGGGAAAAAAAATATTTGATCCCCTGCTGATTTTGTACGTTTGCCCACTGACAAAGACATGATCAGTCTATAATTTTAATGGTAGGTTTATTTGAACAGTGAGAGACAGAATAACAACTAAAAAATCCAGAAAAACGAATGTCGAAAATGTTAGAAAATAATTTGCATTTTAATGAGGGAAATGAGTATTTGACCCCCTCTCAATCAGAAAGATTTCTGGCTCCCAGGTGTCTTTTATACAGGTAAGGAGCTGAGATTAGGAGCACACTCTTAAAGGGAGTGCTCCTTATCTCAGTTTGTTACCTGTATAAAAGACATCTGTCCACAGAAGCAATCAATCAATCAGATTCCAAACTCTCCACCATGGCCAAGACCAAAGAGCTCTCCAAGGATGTCAGGGACAAGATTGTAGACCTACACAAGGCCGGAATGGGCTACAAGACCATCGCCAAGCAGCTTGGTGAGAAGGTGACAACAGTTGGTGCGATTATTCGCAAATGGAAGAAACACAAAATAACTGTCAATCTCCCTCGGCCTGGGGCTCCATGCAAGATCTCACCTCGTGGAGTTGCAATGATCATGAGAACGGTGAGGAATCAGCCCAGAACTACACGGGAGGATCTTGTCAATGATCTCAAGGCAGCTGGGACCATAGTCACCAAGAAAACAATTGGTAACACACTATGCCGTGAAGGACTGAAATCCTGCAGCACCCGCAAGGTCTCCCTGCTCAAGAAATCACATATACAGGGCCGTCTGAAGTTTGCCAATGAACATCTGAATGATTCAGAGGAGAACTGGGTGAAAGTGTTGTGGTCAGATGAGACCAAAATCGAGCTCTTTGGCATCAACTCAACTCGCCGTGTTTGGAGGAGGAGGAATGCTGCCTATGACCCCAAGAACACCATCCCGACCGTCAAACATGGAGGTGGAAACATTATGCTTTGGGGGTGTTTTTCTGCTAAGGGGACAGGACAACTTCACCGCATCAAAGGGATGATGGACGGGGCCATGTACCGTCAAATCTTGGGTGAGAACCTCCTTCCCTCAGCCAGGGCATTGAAAATGGGTCGTGGATGGGTATTCCAGCATGACAATGACCCAAAACACACGGCCAAGGCAACAAAGGAGTGGCTCAAGAAGAAGTACATTAAGGTCCTGGAGCGGCCTAGCCAGTCTCCAGACCTTAATCCCATAGAAAATCTGTGGCAAACGTCAGGCTCGAAACCTTAATGACTTGGAGAAAATCTGCAAAGAGGAGGGGCGGCAGGTAGCTTAGTGGTTAAGAGCGTTGTGCCAGTAACCGAAAGGTCGCTGGTTCTAATCCCCGAGCCGACTAGGTGAAAAATCTGTCGATGTGCCCTTGAGCAAGGCACTTAACCCTAATTGCTCATGTAAGTCGCTCTGGATAAGAGCGTCTGCTAAATGACAAAAAATAAATAAAAAATAGGAGTGGGACAAAATCCCTCCTGAGATGTGTGCAAACCTGGTGGCCAACTACAAGAAACGTCTGACCTCTGTGATTGCCAACAAGGGTTTTGCCACCATGTACTAAGTCATGTTTTGCAGAGGGGTCAAATACTTATTTCCCTCATTAAAATGCAAATCAATTTATAACATTTTTGACATTGGATTTTGTTGTTGTTATTCTGTCTCTCACTGTTCGAATAAACCTACCATTAAAATTATAGACTGATCATGTCTTTGTCAGTGGGCAAACGTACAAAATCAGCAGGGGATCAAATACTTTTTGCCCTCACTCTATCTACATACAAACAGTATGGGTATTACATTTTACATTTTAGTCATTTAGCAGACGCTCTTATCCAGAGCGACTTACAGTTAGTGAGTGCATACATAATTTTTTATTTTTTCATACTGTCCCCCCGTGGGAATCGAACCCACAACCCTGGCGTTGCAAACGCCATGCTCTACCAACTGAGCTACATCCCTGCCGGCCATTCCCTCCCCTACCCTGGACGACGCTGGGCCAATTGTGCGCCGCCCCATGGGTCTCCCGGTCGCGGCCGGCTACAACAGAGCCTGGATTCGAACCAGGATCTCTAGTGGCACAGCTAGCACTGCGATGCAGTGCCTTAGACCACTGCGCCACTCGGGGTATTACAGTATGTAACTCTGGTATAGCCTTGGTCTGTTCCCTGTGTGTGTGTGTGTGTGTGTGTGTGTGTGTGTGTGTGTGTGTGTGTGTGTGTGCGTGCGTGCGTGCGTGTGTGTACCTTCATAGATAGCAGTCGTGTCAGGTAGATCTCTGGTATGGCCTTGGCCCTCTCTCTCTCCCTCATGCTGCTCTTCCTGTGTTTGGGGATCTCTGGGTCCTCGCTGGACTTCACCAGGTGCCACAGCCTCACACCCTCCTCCTCCTCCCCCTCCAAC
This sequence comes from Coregonus sp. 'balchen', assembly GCA_902810595.1. Classification (NCBI taxonomy): domain Eukaryota; kingdom Metazoa; phylum Chordata; class Actinopteri; order Salmoniformes; family Salmonidae; genus Coregonus; species Coregonus sp. 'balchen'. The sequence continues at coordinate 47,896,730 of LR778276.1, forward strand.
ATGGGCGTCTCTACGGAGCGCACAGAGGGACACACTTCCAGGTCACACTTGAATTGAAAGGGCCCTGTATTCCCTAACAACAGTGTACTACCAAGGGGAATAAGGTGCTATTTTGGAAGCAGCATTGAAGCTGGAACTTGTTAGCTCTCTTTCCTTCAATAATATAACTACATCAGACCACAACATTGAAGATCACGATCAAATCGTTCCAGTAATGATGTATTGTATTGAAGTAAAACAGCTCTAAAATATGTAACATGTTCTATAGTTATATAGTACTAAACTGGTTATATAGCATTAAACAGGTTATATAGTACTAAACAGGCTATATAGTATTAAACAGGTTATATAGTATTAAACAGGTTATATAGTATTAAACAGGTTATATAGTATTAAACAGGCTATATAGTATTAAACAGGTTATATAGTATAACAGGTTATATAGTATAACAGGTTATAGTATTAAACAGGCTAAATAGTATTAAACTGGTTATATAGCATTAAACAGGTTATATAGTATTAAACAGGTTATATAGTATTAAACAGTTAGTCAAAATGACTAAAATGTAAACAGGTTATATAGTATTAAACAGGCTATAGAGTATTAAACAGGTTAACTAGTATTAAACAGGCTATATAGTATTAAACAGGCGATATAGTATTAATCAGGCTATATAGTATTAAACAGGTTATATAGTATTAAACAGGCTATATATTATTAAACCGGTTATATAGTATTAAACTGGTTATAGAAGTACTAAACAGGCTATATAGTATTAAACTGGTTATATAGTATTAAACAGGCTATATAGTATTAAACTGGTTATATAGTATTAAACAGGTTATATAGTACTAAACAGGTTATATAGTACTAAACAGGTTATATAGTATTAAACAGTCTATATATAGTATTAAACAGGTTATATAGTATTAAACAGGCTATATATAGCATTAAACAGGTTATATAATATAACAGGTTATATAGTATAACAGGTTAGATAGTACTAAACAGGCTATATAGTATTAAACAGGCTATAAAGTATTAAACAGGTTATATAGTATTAAACAGGCTATATAGTATTAAACTGGTTATATAGTATTAAACGGGTTATATAGTACTAAACAGGCTATATAGTATTAAACAGGTTATATAGTACTAAACAGGTTAAATAGTATTAAACAGGTTATATAGTATTAAACAGGCTATATAGTATTAAACCGGTTATATAGTATTAAACAGGTTATATAGTACTAAACAGGCTATATAGTATTAAACAGAATATATAGTATTAAACAGGTTATATAGTACTAAACAGGTTATATAGTATTAAACAGGTTATATAGTATTAAACAGGTTATATAGTATTAAACAGGTTATATAGTATTAAACAGGTTATATAGTATTAAACAGGTTATATAGTATTAAACAGGTTATATGGTATAACATGTTATATAGTATAACAGGTTATATAGTATTAAACAGGTTATATAGTATTAAACAGGCTATATAGTATTAAACAGGTTATATGGTATAACATGTTATATAGTATAACAGGTTATATAGTATTAAACAGGTTATATAGTATTAAACAGGCTATATAGTATTAAACAGGTCGCTGGTTCTAATCCCCGAGCCGACTAGGTGAAAAATCTGTCGATGTGCCCTTGAGCAAGGCACTTAACCCTAATTGCTCCTGTAAGTCGCTCTGGATAAGAGCGTCTGCTAAATGATTAAAATGTAAATGTAAACAGGCTATATAGTATTAAACAGGCTATATAGTATTAAACAGGTTATATATTATTAAACAGGTTATATATTATTAAACAGGTTATATAGTATTAAACAGGCTATATATTATTAAACAGGTTATATAGTATTAAACAGGCTATATAGTATTAAACAGGTTATATATTATTAAACAGGTTATATATTATTAAACAGGTTATATAGTATTAAACAGGCTATATATTATTAAACAGGTTATATAGTATTAAACAGGCCATATAGTATTAAACAGGTTATATAGTATTAAACAGGTATATAGTAAATCGTGATTCTACAGAACGGTTATATAGTATTAAACGGCTTATATATATTAAACAGGTTATATAGTATTAAACAGGCTATATAGTATTAAACAGGTTATATAGTATTAAACAGGTTATATAGTATAACAGGTTATATAGTATTAAACAGGTTATATAGTATAACAGGTTATATAGTATTAAACAGGTTATATAGTATTAAACAGGTTATATAGTATTAAACAGGCTATATAGTATTAAACAGGTTATATAGTATTAAACAGGTTAAATAGTATTAAACAGGTTATATAGTATTAAACAGGTTATATAGTATTAAACAGGTTATATAGTATTAAACAGGCTATATAGTATTAAACAGGTTATATAGTATTAAACAGGCTATACAGTATTAAACAGGCTATATAGTATTAAACAGGCTATATAGTATTAAAAAGGTTATATAGTATTAAACAGGCTATATAGTATTAAACAGGTTATATAGTATAACAGGTTATATAGTATTAAACAGGTTATATAGTATTAAACAGGCTATATAGTATTAAACGGGTTATATAGTATTAAACAGGCTATATAGTATTAAACAGGCTATATAGTATTAAACAGGCTATATAGTATTAAACAGGCTATATAGTATTAAACAGGTTATATAGTATTAAACAGGTTATATAGTATTAAACAGGTTATATAGTATTAAACAGGCTATATAGTATTAAACAGGCTATATAGTATTAAACAGGTTATATAGTATTAAACAGGCTATATAGTATTAAACAGGCTATACAGTATAACAGTTTATTTAGTTTAAACCTGGTGTATTACGCCTATGTACAACAGTATTAGATTAAAGCCAGCTTGGTCCTCTGAACCTTAGAAGAAAACACAAATACATTACAGCATCTCAGTAGTTAAAATATCTACATCGATTAGGAAGAAACCCAGGATTCACATCTCAGTCATTAACGAATATAACAGTTAATAGATAACACAGCAGATTACATCTAGTATTAACAGAAGATTAACGAGTAGAAGAAAACACCAGACATTACCATCTCAGTCAGTTAACAGAAGATATCAACATCGGTTAGGAGAGAGAAAACACCAGACATTCACATCTCAGTCAGTTAACAGAAGATATCAACATCGAGTTAGGAGAGAAAACACAGACATTCACATCTCAGTCAGTTAACAGAAGATATCAACATCGAGTTAGGAGAGAAAACACCAGACATTCACATCTCAGTCAGTTAACAGAAGATATCAACATCGAGTTAGGAGAGAAAACACCAGACATTCACATCTCAGTCAGTTAACAGAAGATATCAACATCGAGTTAGGAGAGAAAACACCAGACATTCACATCTCAGTCAGTTAACAGAAGATATCAACATCGAGTTAGGAGAGAAAACACCAGACATTCACATCTCAGTCAGTTAACAGAAGATATCAACATCGAGTTAGGAGAGAAAACACCAGACATTCCATCTCAGTCAGTTAACAGAAGATATCAACATCGAGTTAGGAGAGAAAACACCAGACATTCACATCTCAGTCAGTTAACAGAAGATATCAACATCGAGTTAGGAGAGAAAACACCAGACATTCACATCTCAGTCAGTTAACAGAAGATATCAACATCGAGGCGTGTTCAGTGAGGCACACATTAGCACAAGGTTTTGAAACTGGACAAGACAGGCTCTACACCTTCCTGTTTTTCCTGTTTTGTGCCTACTGAACAATCCTCTGTACTCCTACTGAACAATCCTCTGTACTCCTACTGAACACGACTCTGTACTCCTACTGAACAATACTCTGTACTCCTACTGAACACGACTCTGTACTCCTACTGAACAAGTAGTGGTTCTATAGTGGTCTCTGTGTGTAGTGGTGGTTCTATAGTGGTCTCTGTGTGCAGTGTGGTTCTATAGTGGTCTCTGTGTGTAGTGGTGGTTCTATAGTGGTCTTTGTGTGTAGTGGTGGTTTATAGTGGTCTCTGTGTGTAGTGGGTTTATAGTGGTCTCTGGTGTAGTGGTGGTTCTATAGTGGCTTGGTGTAGTGGTGGTTATAGTGTCTTGTGTGAGTAGGTTCTATATGGTCTTGTGTGTAGTGGTGGTCTATAGTGGTCGTGTTGTATGTTCTATAGTGTCTCGTGTGTAGTGTGGTTTATAGTGGTCTTGTGTTAGTGTGGTCTATAGTGGTCTCTGTGTGTAGTGGTTCTATAGTGGTCTCTGTGTGTAGTAGTGGTTTATAGGGTCATGTGTGAGTGTGGTTATAGTGGTCTCTGTGTGTAGTGGTGGTTCTATAGTGGTCTCTGTGTGTATGATGGTTCTATAGTGGCTCTGGTGTAGTGTTTCCTGTTGTAGTGGTGGTTCTATAGTGGTCTCTGTGTAGTAGTGGTGGTTCTATAGTGGTCTCTGTGGTGTAGTGTGGTTCTATAGTGTCCTGTGTGTAGTGTGGTTCTATAGTGGTCTCTGTGTGAGTGTGGTTTATAGTGGTCTTGGTTGTGTTATAGTGGTTCTGGTAGTAGTGGTTCTATGTGTCCTAGTGGTAGGTGTCTATAGTGGTCTCTGTGTGAGTAGTGGTCTCTAGGTCCTGTGTGTAGTAGTGGTTCTATAGTGGTCTCGTGTGTGTAGGGTGGTGGTTCTATAGTGGTCTCTGTTGTAGTAGTGGTTCTATAGTGGTCCTGTGTGTAGTGTGGTTCTATAGTGGTCTCTGTGTGTAGTGGTGGTTCTATAGTGGTCTCTGTGTGTAGTGGTGTTCTATGGGTCTTGTGTGTAGTGTGTCTTCTGTTGTTGTAGTGGTGGTTCTATAGTGGTCTCTGTGTGTAGTAGTGGTTCTATAGTGGTCTCTGTGTGTAGTGTGGTTCTATAGTGGTCTCTGTGTAGTGTGGTTTATAGTGGTTCTGTGTGTTAGTGGGTGGGTTCTATAGTGGTCTCTGTGTGTAGTGTGGTTCTATAGTGGTCTCTGTGTGTGTGTGGTTTATAGTGGTCTCTGTGTGTAGTGTGGTTCTATAGTGGTCTCTGTGTGTAGTGGTGGTTCTATAGTGGTCTCTGTGTGTAGTGGTGGTTCTATAGTGTCTCTGTGTGTAGTAGTGGTTCTGTGTGTGAGTGAGTGGTTCTATAGTGGTCTCTGTGTGTAGTGTGGTTCTATAGTGGTCTCTGTGTGTAGTGGTTTGTGTTCTATAGTGGTCTCTGTCTGTGTGTAGTGTGGTTCTATAGTGGTCTCGTGTGTGTAGTAGTGGTGGTTCTATAGTGGTCTCTGTGTGTAGTGTGGTTTTGGTTCGTGGTAGTGTGGTGTTCTGTAGTGTGGTCTTGTGTCTGTAGTGGTTCTATAGTGGTCTCTGTGTGTAGTGGTGGTTCTATAGTGGTCTCTGTGTGTAGTGTGGTTCTAGGTCGTTTATTGATGGTCTCTGTAGTGTCTATGTGGTTTGTGTTCTATAGTGGTCTCTGTTGGTGTCAGTGGTGGTTCTATAGTGGTCTCTGTGTGTAGTGGTGGTTCTATAGTGGTCTCTGTGTGTAGTGGTCGGTTCTATAGTGGTCTCTGTGTGAGTGGGTTCTATAGTGGTCTCTGTGTGTAGTGGGTCATGTGTCTGGTAGTGGTCGGTTATAGTGGTCTCTGTGTGTAGTGGTAGTGGTGTTCTATAGTGGTCTCTGGTGTGCTAGCGTGGTGTGTTTCTATAGTGGTCTCTGTGTGTAGTGGTGGTTCTATAGTGGTCTCTGTGTGTAGTGTGGTTCTATAGTGGTCTCTGTGTGTAGTGGTGGTTCTATAGTGGTCTCTGTGTGCAGTAGTGGTTCTATAGTGGTCTCTGTGTGTAGTGGTGGTTCTATAGTGGTCTCTGTGTGTAGTGGTGGTTCATAGGCTCTGTGTGTAGTGGTGGTTCTATAGTGGTCTTGTGTGTAGTGGTGGTTCTATAGTGGTCTTGTGTTGTGGTAGTGTGTTGGGTTCTATAGTGGTCTCTGTTGTGTAGTGGTGGTTCTTATAGTGGTCTCTGTGTGTAGTGGTGGTTCTATAGTGGTCTCTGTGTGTAGTGGTGGTTCTATAGTGGTCTCTGTGTGTAGTGAGTGGTTCTATAGTGGTCTCTGTGTGTAGTGGTGGTTATAGTGGTCTTGTGTGTAGTAGTGGTTCTATAGTGGTCTCTGTGTGTATGGTGTGTGGTTCTGTATAGTGGTCTCTGTGTGTAGTGGTGGTTCTATAGTGGTCTCTGTGTGTAGTGGTGGTTCTATAGTGGTCTCTGTGTGTAGTTGTGTGGTTCTATAGTGGTCTCTGTGTGTAGTGGTGGTTCTATAGTGGTCTCTGTGTGTAGTGGTGGTCTTGTGTGTAGTGTGTTCTATAGTGGTCTCTGTGTGTAGTGGTGGTTCTATAGTGGTCTCTGTGGTAGTGTGGTTCTATAGTGGTCTCTGTGTGTAGTGGTGGTTATAGTGGTCTCTGTGTGTAGTAGTGGTTCTATAGTGGTCTCTGTGTGTAGATGTGGTTCTATAGTGGTCTCTGTGTGCAGTAGTGGTTCTATAGTGGTCTCTGTGTGTAGTGTGGTTCTATAGTGGTCTCTGTGTGTTAGTGGTCTGTTCTAGTAGTGGTCATCTGTGTGTAGTGGTGGTCTCTGTGTGTAGTGGTTCTATAGTGGTCTCTGTGTGTATGTGAGTGGTCTTGTGTGTAGTAGTGGTTTATAGTGGTCTCTGTGTGTAGTGGTGGTTGTATAGTGGTCTCTGTGTGTAGTGGTGGTTCTATAGTGGTCTCTGTGTGTATAGTGGTGTTCTATAGTGGTCTCTGGTGTAGTAGTGGTTTCTATAGTGGTCTCTGTGTGTAGTGGTGGTTCTATAGTGGTCTCTGTGTGTAGTAGTGGTCTATGTGTGGTAGTGGTGTGGTCTCTGTGTGTAGTAGTGGTCTCTGGTGTGTAGTAGTGGTCTCTGTGTGTAGTAGTGGTTCTATAGTGGTCTCTGTGTGTAGTAGTGGTTTATAGTGGTCTCTGTGTGTAGTGGGTGGTTCTATGTGGTCTCTGTGTGTAGTGGTGATTCTATAGTGGTCTCTGTGTGTAGTGGTGGTTCTATAGTGGTTTCTGTGTGCAGTGGTGGTTCTATAGTGGTATCTGTGTGTAGTGGTGGTTCTATAGTGGTCTCTGTGTGTAGTAGTGGTTCTATAGTGGTCTCTGTGTGTAGTAGTGGTTCTATAGTGTGTCTCTGTGTGTAGTGGTGGTTCTATAGTGGTCTCTGTGTGTAGTAGTGGGTTCTATAGTGGTCTCTGTGTGCAGTGGTGGTTCTATAGTGGTCTCTGTGTGCAGTGGTGGTTCTATAGTGTTCTCTGTGTGTAGTAGTGGTTTCTATAGTGGTCTCTGTGTGCAGTAGTTGGTTCTATAGTGGTCTCCTGTGTGTAGTGGTTGGTTCTATAGTGGTCCTCTGTGTGCAGTGGTGGTTCTATAGTGGTCCTCTGTGTGTAGTGGTGGTTCTATAGTGGTCTCTGTGTGCAGTAGTGGTTCTATAGTGGTCTCTGTGTGTAGTGGTGGTTCTATAGTGTCTCCTGTGTGTAGTGGTGGTTCTATAGTAGTCTCTGTGTGTAGTAGTGGTCTCTGTGTGTAGTAGTGGTTATATAGTGGTCTCTGTGTGTAGTGGTGGTTCTATAGTGGTCTCTGTGTGTAGTAGTGGTCTCTGTGTGTAGTAGTGGTTTTATAGTGGTCTCTGTGTGTAGTGGTGGTTCTATAGTGGTCTCTGTGTGTAGTGGTGGTTCTATAGTGGTCTCTGTGTGTAGTAGTGGTCTCTGTGTGTAGTAGTGGTTCTATAGTGGTCTCTGTGTGCAGTAGTGGTTCTATAGTGGTCTCTGTGTGTAGTGGGTGATTTCGATAGTGGTCTCTGTGTGTAGTGGTGGTTCTATAGTGGTCTCTGTGTGCAGTGGTGGTTCTATAGTGGTATCTGTGTGGTAGTGGTGGTTCTATAGTGGTCTCTGTGTGTAGTAGTGGTTCTATAGTGGTCTCTGTGTGTAGTAGTGGTTCTATAGTGGTCGCTGTGTGTAAGTGGTGGTTCTATAGTGGTCTCTGTGTGTAGTAGTGGTTCTATAGTGGTCTTTGTGTGCAGTGGTGGTTCTATATTGGTCTCTGTGTGCAGTGGTGGTTCTATAGTGGTCTCTGTGTGTAGTAGTGGTTCTATAGTGGTCTCTGTGTGTAGTGGTGGGTTCTATAGTGGTCTCTGTGTGCAGTAGTGGTTCTATAGTGGTCTCTGTGTGTAGTGGTGGTTGTATAGTGGTCTCTGTGTGCAGTGGGTGGTCTCTGTGTGTAGTGGTGGTTCTATAGTGGTCTATGTGTGCAGTGGTGGTTCTATAGTGGTCTCTGTGTGTAGTGGTGGTTCTATAGTGGTCTCTGTGTGTAGTGGTGGTTCTATAGTGGTCTCTGTGTGTAGTGGTGGTTCTATAGTGGTCTATGTGTGCAGTGGTGGTTCTATATAGTGGTCTCTGTGTGTAGTGGTGGTTTCTATAGTGGTCTCTGGTGTGTAGTGGTGGTTCTATAGTGGTCTCTGTGTGTAGTAGTGGTTCTATAGTGGTCTCTGTGTGTAGTGGTGGTTCTATAGTGGTCTCTGTGTGTAGTGGTGGTCTCTGTGTGTAGTGGTTGTTCTATAGTGGTCTCTGTGTGTAGTGGTGGTTCTATAGTGGTCTCTGTGTGTAGTAGTGGTTCTATAGTGGTCTCTGTGTGTAGTAGTGGTTGTATAGTGGTCTCTGTGTGTAGTGGTGGTTCTATAGTGGTCTCTGTGTGTAGTGGTGGTTCTATAGTGGTCTCTGTGTGCAGTAGTGGTTCTATAGTGGTCTCTGTGTGTAGTAGTGGTTCTATAGTGGTCTCTGTGTGTAGTAGTGGTTCTATAGTGGTCTCTGTGTGCAGTAGTGGTTCTATAGTGGTCTCTGTGTGTAGTAGTGGTTCTATAGTGGTCTCTGTGTGTAGTGGTGGTTCTATAGTGGTCTCTGTGTGTAGTGGTGGTCTCTGTGTGTAGTAGTGGTTCTATAGTGGTCTCTGTGTGTAGTGGTGGTCTCTGTGTGTAGTAGTGGTTGGAAAGTGGTCTCTGTGTGTAGTGGTGGTTTTATAGTGGTCTCTGTGTGTAGTAGTGGTTCTATAGTGGTCTCTGTGTTTAGTAGTGGTTTTATAGTGGTCTCTGTGTGTAGTAGTGGTTCTATAGTGGTCTCTGTGTGTAGTGGTGGTTCTATAGTGGTCTCTGTGTGTAGTAGTGGTCTCTGTGTGTAGTGGTGGTCTCTGTGTGTAGTAGTGGTCTCTGTGTGTAGTAGTGGTCTCTGTGTGTAGTAGTGGTTCTATAGTGGTCTCTGTGTGCAGTAGTGGTTCTATAGTGGTCTCTGTGTGTAGTGGTGGTTCTATAGTGGTCTCTGTGTGTAGTGGTGATTCTATAGTGGTCTCTGTGTGTAGTGGTGGTTCTATAGTGGTCTCTGTGTGCAGTGGTGGTTCTATAGTGGTATCTGTGTGTAGTGGTGGTTCTATAGTGGTCTCTGTGTGTAGTAGTGGTTCTATAGTGGTCTCTGTGTGTAGTAGTGGTTCTATAGTGGTCTCTGTGTGTAGTGGTGGTTCTATAGTGGTCTCTGTGTGTAGTAGTGGTTCTATAGTGGTCTCTGTGTGCAGTGGTGGTTCTATAGTGGTCTCTGTGTGCAGTGGTGGTTCTATAGTGGTCTCTGTGTGTAGTAGTGGTTCTATAGTGGTCTCTGTGTGTAGTGGTGGTTCTATAGTGGTCTCTGTGTGCAGTAGTGGTTCTATAGTGGTCTCTGTGTGTAGTGGTGGTTGTATAGTGGTCTCTGTGTGCAGTGGTGGTCTCTGTGTGTAGTGGTGGTTCTATAGTGGTCTATGTGTGCAGTGGTGGTTCTATAGTGGTCTCTGTGTGTAGTGGTGGTTCTATAGTGGTCTCTGTGTGTAGTGGTGGTTCTATAGTGGTCTCTGTGTGTAGTGGTGGTTCTATAGTGGTCTATGTGTGCAGTGGTGGTTCTATAGTGGTCTCTGTGTGCAGTGGTGGTTCTATAGTGGTCTCTGTGTGTAGTGGTGGTTCTATAGTGGTCTCTGTGTGTAGTAGTGGTTCTATAGTGGTCTCTGTGTGTAGTGGTGGTTCTATAGTGGTCTCTGTGTGTAGTGGTGGTCTCTGTGTGTAGTGGTTGTTCTATAGTGGTCTCTGTGTGTAGTGGTGGTTCTATAGTGGTCTCTGTGTGTAGTAGTGGTTCTATAGTGGTCTCTGTGTGTAGTAGTGGTTGTATAGTGGTCTCTGTGTGTAGTGGTGGTTCTATAGTGGTCTCTGTGTGTAGTGGTGGTTCTATAGTGGTCTCTGTGTGCAGTAGTGGTTCTATAGTGGTATCTGTGTGTAGTAGTGGTTCTATAGTGGTCTCTGTGTGTAGTAGTGGTTCTATAGTGGTCTCTGTGTGCAGTAGTGGTTCTATAGTGGTCTCTGTGTGTAGTAGTGGTTCTATAGTGGTCTCTGTGTGTAGTGGTGGTTCTATAGTGGTCTCTGTGTGTAGTGGTGGTCTCTGTGTGTAGTAGTGGTTCTATAGTGGTCTCTGTGTGTAGTGGTGGTCTCTGTGTGTAGTAGTGGTTGGAAAGTGGTCTCTGTGTGTAGTGGTGGTTTTATAGTGGTCTCTGTGTGTAGTAGTGGTTCTATAGTGGTCTCTGTGTTTAGTAGTGGTTTTATAGTGGTCTCTGTGTGTAGTAGTGGTTCTATAGTGGTCTCTGTGTGTAGTGGTGGTTCTATAGTGGTCTCTGTGTGTAGTGGTGGTTCTATCGTGGTCTCTGTGTGTAGTAGTGGTCTCTGTGTGTAGTAGTGGTCTCTGTGTGTAGTAGTGGTCTCTGTGTGTAGTAGTGGTTCTATAGTGGTCTCTGTGTGTAGTAGTGGTTCTATAGTGGTCTCTGTGTGTAGTGGTGGTCTCTGTGTGTAGTAGTGGTCTCTGTGTGTAGTAGTGGTCTCTGTGTGTAGTAGTGGTCTCTGTGTGTAGTAGTGGTCTCTGTGTCTGGTCTCTGTGTGTAGTGGTGGTCTCTGTGTGTAGTGGTGGTCTCTGTGTGTAGTAGTGGTCTCTGTGTGTAGTAGTGGTTCTATAGTGGTCTCTGTGTGTAGTAGTGGTTCTATAGTGGTCTCTGTGTGTAGTGGTGGTCTCTGTGTGTAGTAGTGGTCTCTGTGTGTAGTAGTGGTCTCTGTGTGTAGTAGTGGTCTCTGTATGTAGTAGTGGTCTCTGTGTGTAGTGGTGGTCTCTGTGTGTAGTGGTGGTCTCTGTGTGTAGTAGTGGTTCTATAGTGGTCTCTGTGTGTAGTGGTGGTCTCTGTGTGTAGTAGTGGTCTCTGTGTGTAGTGGTGGTCTCTGTGTGTAGTAGTGGTCTCTGTGTGTAGTGGTGGTCTCTGTGTGTAGTGGTGGTCTCTGTGTGTAGTAGTGGTCTCTGTGTGTAGTAGTGGTCTCTGTGTGTAGTAGTGGTCTCTGTGTGTAGTGGTGGTCTCTGTGTGTATAACTCTTACCTTATAGTGCTGCAGAGTGTTGAGTTTCTTCCAGCGCCCCTGGATAATCGCTGTGACGTCATCGTCTGACAGTGTCAGGTGACCCGCCTGTCCCGATCGCCATTCTGACGAGACAACTCATATTTGTTTTCTGAATGCTACAAGACTGGGTTGACCCGGGTTGTCTGAATGCTACAAGACTGTGTTAGCTAACGCAAGTCAGGTCTCATGCAAATTTACTCGGGTAGATTGTGGTTCAAATAAATATCTGTTTGCACTTTGGGCTGCAAAACGTTGTATGAAAGGTGCTTTACAAACAAAATGGGTTCATTATTCCTTACACAAGTTTCTTGAAACCACTTCGGTCAGAACTGGTGTGTTGTGTGTTCAAACATCACATTCATTAGTAGAGGGTCAAAAATAGATTTTCTAAGTTATTCTCTGCTATTTTATTCATTGAGTCAACAAGAGCAAAAGATACGTATTCACTATTCCTTACCCAGATCTAGTGAGTCTGCAGAAGGTCTCTGTGAGAAGGGAGCTCCTTTATAGATCTGGTTCTAGGATCTTGTCTTTGACCTGTGTGATTGTGTCTGTGTCCAACACCTTGACCGGACATGGCTGCACCTCCACACCACTCTTCACCATCACCGTCAGAGTCTGACCAGAGGAGAGAGGGGGGAAGGACGATGTCAACACACAAACCAAGGAACTAAGGCAGGCTGAAAAACCATTATACATCAGGGTAGTAAACAGTAGAGAGAAGAGAGCGGAAGAGTAGTCTGGGAGAGTAGACAGAGGAGAGATAGAGACAGAGGAGAGAGAGAGACAGAGGAGAGAGAGAGACAGAGGAGAGAGAGACAGAGGAGAGAGAGACAGAGGAGAGAGAGAGACAGAGGAGATAGAGACAGAGAGAGTAGACAAGGAAGAGAGAGACAGAGTAGAGAGTAACAGAGATAGAGATAGACAGTAGCATAAAGATAGGTAATAATCAGATACAAGATATATGAATCTCCTAAGACTTATTGAGATATATACATATTATATATGCATCTTTAGACTATCGATCATATCTATTATACATAGTATGTAGTATACGATGCGCTGATACCATAGTAGAAATAGTACAGATTATAATGAACAATATATATATATAGTACATAGGGATATATATACATATGTAGATAGATACAGAGTATAGAGAGCTAGTTAGTAATATCAAGGTATAGATATATACATATTATAGAGAGTATAGAGATATAATACTATTATGTATATTATCATTATACTATATATATTAGGAATAGTAGCATATATATGAGATTATACATATTATATAATAACATATTATATTATATAATAGATAATAGCTATACAAGTAATATATATATACATATATATAAACGATTATATATACATATTAGTATTATATACATATATATATACACGTATATATATACTATATAATTCTGCCTATAGCATACTCATATTATGTACCTCTTCTCCATATAGTTCCCATCTCTTCCGTGTCTTGCGCTCAGTCTGCTTCTTTAGATAAATTAGAGAGGATGGAGAAATGTTAGAGAAGAGAGAAAGTATAGAGGAAAGTAGAGAGAGAGTATAATTGGGTCGATTACACTAGAAACAGTCTGCAGCAACCACGGCCTCACCCTACTAGAATCTGGACAAGTCAAATGTATACTGTTCTCTTTATGATCTGGTGCTTCTGTCCCCAACCAAGGAGGCCTACAGCAGCACCTAGATCTTCTGCACAGATTCTGTCAGACCTGGGCCCTGACAGTAAATCTCAGTAAGACAAAAATAATGGTGTTCCAAATAAGGTCCAGTTGCCAGGACCACAAATAGAAATTCCATCTAGACACCGTTGCCCTAGAGCACACAAAAAACTATACATACCTCGGCCTAAACATCAACGCCACAGGTAACTTCCACAAAGCTGTGAACGATCTGAGAGACAAGGCAAGAAGGGCCTTCTATGCCATCAAAAGGAACATAAAATTTGACATACCAATTAGGATCTGGCTAAAAATACTTGAATCAGTTATAGAACCCATTGCCCTTTATGGTTGTGAGGTCTGGGGTCCGCTCACCAACCAAGAATTCACAAAATGGGACAAACACCAAATTGAGACTCTGCATGCAGAAATCAGCAAAAATATCCTCCGTGTACAACAAAAAACACAAAATAATGCATGCAGTGCCGATACCCGCTAATGGTCCTGGGGCTCTGTTCACAAACCCAAACAGACCCCACAGAGCCCCAGGACAACAACACAATTAGACCCAACCAAATCATGAGAAAACAAAAAGATAATTACTTGACACATTGGAAAGAATTCTAGAAAACTAGAATGCTATTTGGCCCTAAACAGAGAGTACACAGTGGCAGAATACCTGACCACTGTGACTGACCCAAACTTAAGGAAAGCTTTGACTATGTACAGACTCAGTGAGCATAGCCTTGCTATTGAGAAAGGCCGCCGTAGGCAGACCTGGCTCTCAAGAGAAGACAGGCTATGTGCACACTGCCCACAAAATGAGGTGGAAACTGAGCTGCACTTCCTAACCTCCTGCCAAATGTATGACCATATTAGAGACACATATTTCCCTCAGATTACACAGACCCACAAAGAATTCGAAAACAAACCCAATTTTGATAAACTCCCTTATCTACTGGGTGAAAAACCACAGTGTGCCATCACAGCAGCAAGATTTGTGACCTGTTGCCACAAGAAAAGGGCAACCAGTGAAGAACAAACACCATTGTAAATACAACCCATATTTACATTTATTTATTTTCCCATTTGTACTTTAACTATTTGCACATTGTTACAACACTGTATATAGACATAATATGACATTTGAAATGTCTTTATTATTTTGGAACTTCTGAGTGTAATGTTTACTGTTAATATTTATTGTTTATTTCACTTTTGTTTATTATCTACTTCACTTGCTTTGGCAATGTTAACATACGTTTCCCATGCCAATAAAGCCCTTAAGTTGAATTGAGTAGAGAGAGAGAGAGAGAGAGAGAGAGAGAGAGAGCGAGAGAGAGTAGAGAGAGAGAGAAACTTAAGCATTTTGAGAACACTGAAAGCGATTGAAGACTCCATTGATGGACATTTTATTTTTTATTTTACCTTTATTTAAACAGGGAGTACAAAAATCATTTAAACAGTCAGCATCCAGCGATCAACACCTCATGGGGTAGTAAAAATGGCACTTAAATCAGTGAGTTCGTTTAGTACACACTTCCTGGTGGAAGGTAGATAGATGATAGATTCCTCCTATAACTGTTATTTATGAGTTAGAACCCGACTGAAGACTTAAAGCCAACAGTTCAAATAGTTGAGGACTGGAGGTAGCCTTTAACAGAGACACAGACAGAAGAGTCTTTGTGTAAATAGCAACACCACCACCTTAACCTTTCCCATCAGCCCTAAACACATAGTAACCATCCATAGCAACCTCAGAGTCCAGGGTTTTTATCAGTTATTAACCAGGTTTCAGATACAATAAAAATATCATGGTCTGCCCGACAGGCCCAGATCTTGACATGATCCATTTTAGGTAATAAACTACAAATGTTAAATGTTAAGAACCTTCTCTGTATTTAAAATCACACAGAGTTTCAGTACAAGTCAGATTACTTTGTGATTTCAGAATAACAGGAGAAGGAAAAGAAAACAAAGTAGGGATAGCAATTACACCATTAGGCATGTCTCCCCTTTCAGATACATCTCTGGTTAGCATCATTAGCCATGTCACCCCTTTCAGATACATCTCTGGTTAGCATCATTAGCCATGTCACCACTTTCAGATACATCTCTGGTTAGCACCATTAGCCATGTCACCCCTTTCAGATACATCTCTGGTTAGCACCATTAGCCATGTCACCACTTTCAGATACATCTCTGGTTAGCACCATTAGCCATGTCACCACTTTCAGATACATCTCTGGTTAGCACCATTAGGCATGTCACCACTTTCAGATACATCTCTGGTTAGCGCCATTAGCCATATCACCCCTTTCAGATACATCTCTGGTTAGCATCATTAGCCATGTCACCCCTTTCAGATACATCTCCTGGTTAGCACCATTAGCCATATCACCACTTTCAGATACATCTCTGGTTAGCACCATTAGCCATGTCACCACTTTCAGATACATCTCTGGTTAGCACCATTAGCCATGTCACCACTTTCAGATACAACATGTGGAACTCTCACAGTGACCAAAGAGGAGATGGTAAAAACTGACTTACATGTAATGCTAATATTGTCCTCACATCAGTTTAGTTGACCAAGAACCTTTCCAATGTTTGATGACAACAGCCGGGAGCCATTTTCACCCAGGTGAATTGTGTCTTCCACAAAGTAGCCAGGCCTATTCCAGAAGGAGTCAAACTTGTCGACGAAGGACATGCCCAAGTCCTTGGTCAGACGCATTAACCACTGGTGAAGAGACCAAAGACGCCTAAAACACTCAGTCTCACAACGGCGAGGAGATGGAATTGGGGCCGAGACAATTATATGTTCTGATAATTTCTCCAAGAGCTGTAAGAAATAGTCTCTTAGGTTTACACATTTCATACACATATCATTAGATCCAATATGCAACACAACTGTTTTCAGAGCAGGAATCTGTTTCTTGATGGTGGGCATGACTTCTGATAACTCCAATACCCCTAGCTCCAGGAAAACAAAGTGTACGGGTATTTCGGACTTCCACCAATCGAACCACGGAGCTTCCCATAATAATGGTTGATGGCTGTTGTCCATTTCGAGCCGGAGCCCTCAGCCCAACCCTGGCCCCACCAGGGGCTCCTCTAACTCCCCCCCCCCCCCCCCCAGGATGCCACCTTTCCAACAAGTCAGTTCGTCAACTTTCTGGCCTGCTAGAGATGCCCCGGTCAACTGTAAGTTCTGTTATTGTGAAGTGGAAACATCTAGGAGCAACAACGGCTCAGCCGCGAAGTGGTAGGCCACACAAGCTCACAGAACAGGACTGCCGCGGGCTGAAGCGCGGTTGCAACACTCACTACCGAGTTCCAAACTGCCTCAGGAAGCAACGTCAGCACAAGAACTGTTAGTCGGGAGCTTCATGAAATGGGTTTCCATGGCCGAGCAGCCGCACACAAGCCTAAGATCACCATGCGCAATGCCAAGCGTCGGCTGGAGTGGTGTAAAGCTCGCCGCCATTGGACTCTGGAGCAGTGGAAACGCGTCCTCTGGAGTGATGAATCACGCTTCACCATCTGGCAGTCCGACGGACAAATCTGGGTTTGGCGGATGCCAGGAAAACGTTACTTGCCCGAATGCATAGTGCCAACTGTAAAGTTTGGTGGAGGAGGAATAATGGTCTGGGGCTGTTTTTCATGGTTCGGGTTAGGCCCCTTAGTTCCAGTGAAGGGAAATCTTAACGCTACAGCATACAATTACATTCTAGATGATTCTGTGCTTCCAACTTTGTGGCAACAGTTTGGGGAAGGCCCTTTCCTGTTTCAGAATGATAATGCCCCGGTGCACAAATCGAGGTCCACACAGAAATGGTTTGTCGAGATCGGTGTGGAAGAACTTGACCAACTCCATATTAATGCCCATGATTTTAGAATGAGATGTTCGACGAGCAGGTGTCCACATACGTTTTTTGTGTATTTGGAACCAGGGGCTCATAACCCCCATATATATATAAAGGTGACAAATTAGACCCTAATAACTGTAGGGGAATATGTGTCACCAGTAATATGGGGAAACTGTTCTGCTGTATTCTCAATGACCGAATACAGACCTTCCTCACACAACATAACACTCTCAGCAAAAAAACCAATTGGCTTTCTACCCAAACACAGAACAACAGACCACCTACACACATTACACAAACTAATAAACAAGCGTGTTCATCAGAAAAGCAGAGGGAAAGTATTTGCATGTTTTGTTGATTTTAAGAATGCTTTTGATTCCATATGGCCTGCTGGATTATATTACAAAACCCTCTAAAGTGGCGTTGGGGGTAAAGTGTACGACATCATCAAATCTATTTACTCGAACAACACATGTAGTATTAAACTGAACGGTAAAAGAACATCGTTTTTTGCACAAGGGCGAGGGGTGAGACAAGGGTGCAGTGTAAGTCCAACCCTGTTCAACGTCTACGTCAACAAACTATCAGTGTTGTTGGACCGATCTGCAGCCCCTTGGACTCACCCTCAAAGATGAGGAGGTCAGATTCCTGCTCTACCCAGAGGACCTTGTCCTGCTGTCACCAAGATGAGGAGGTCAGATTCCTGCTCTACCCAGAGGACCTTGTCCTGCTGTCACCAAGATGAGGAGGTCAGATTCCTGCTCTACCCAGAGGACCTTGTCCTGCTGTCACCAAGATGAGGAGGTCAGATTCCTGCTCTACCCAGAGGACCTTGTCCTGCTGTCACCAAGATGAGGAGGTCAGATTCCTGCTCTACCCAGAGGACCTTGTCCTGCTGTCACCAAGATGAGGAGGTCAGATTCCTGCTCTACCCAGAGGACCTTGTTCTACTGTCACCAAGATGAGGAGGTCAGATTCCTGCTCTACCCAGAGGACCTTGTTCTACGGTCACCAACACAGCAAGGTCTCCAGGAACAACTTAACATTATTTAGGAATACAGCATCAACTGGGTAATCAACATAAACTTTCAGAAAACCAAAGTTGTGATTTTCCAGAAAAAGGCCAGGAATCACAGCAGCAGACACTCCTCCAATTTAGGAAATACCATGGTTGAAGATGCCCAGGGACTAAAAATCTGTGCATCTGGTGGATTTGGACTGGCTGTGAATGAAATAAAAGAAAAAGCCTGCAAAGCATTACAGAGAGAGAGTAACGGGAGAGAGAGAGGGAGAGTAGAGAGAGAGAACGTATAGAGAGAGGGAGAGAGAGAGGAGAGAGAATATAGAGAGGGAGAGAGAGTAGAGAGAGGGAGAGAGAGTAGAGAGAGGGAGAGAGAGTAGAGAGAGTAGAGAGAGGGAGAGAGAGAGAGAGCTTGGCTAAGACGTACGATAGAGCAGTAGTCGATGTCCTCTCTCAGTAGATGGCTGTCGTTCAGGGTGCGCTTGGCTTTCCCCGTCACAGCGTCTATGGGTCCCTTATCCACCTGGTACTTGATGGCTCTGTACAGCATATACAGGGGCTCCCCAGCCACCTCCTAGAGGGGTACACAGTATGACAGTCAGATATACACGTTTATGTGAAAAATGGGGAAGTCAGCCAAAAAAATTGGGACATTTAGCTCCGCACGCACGCACACACACACACACACACGCACACACACACACACACACACACACACACACACACACACACACACACACACACACAGCTGTACCTTGAGGAAGGAGTAGAGACAGATGGACATCCAGTTGGTCAGCATCTTCTCCACAACAGTCTCAGTCCTGACAGACAGACAGAGAAGTTGTAAATCATGGTGGACCATATTATTCTGGCTGACGAGGGTAGGAGGGATGTGCATCTTTCCCTTTAAGTTTGAAGCAATTCAGTTCTATTCGGTTTGATTAGAGGAACGAATCGATGCACATTTATTGCATAAGTAAATTCATTTTCCATTTCTAAATTAAAATCTGCTGCTGATGGAGCTCCTGACCTGGATCTGTCTGAGCTGGATCTGTCTGAACTGGATCTGTCTGAACTGGATCTGTCTGAGCTGGATCTGTCTGAACTGGATCTGTCTGAGCTGGATCTGTCTGAGCTGGATCTGTCTGAGCTGGATCTGTCTGAACTGGATCTGTCTGAACTGGATCTGTCTGAACTGGATCTGTCTGAGCTGGATCTGTCTGAGCTGGATCTGTCTGAACTGGATCTGTCTGAACTGGATCTGTCTGAGCTGGATCTGTCTGAGCTGGATCTGTCTGAACTGGATCTGTCTGAGCTGGATCTGTCTGAGCTGGATCTGTCTGAACTGGATCTGTCTGAGCTGGATCTGTCTGAGCTGGATCTGTCTGAGCTGGATCTGTCTGAGCTGGATCTGTCTGAACTGGGCATCTCTGAGCTGGATCTGTCTGAGCTGGATCTGTCTGAGCTGGATCTGTCTGAGCTGGATCTGTCTGAACTGGGCATCTCTGAGCTGGATCTGTCTGAACTGGGCATCTCTGAGCTGGATCTGTCTGAGCTGGATCTGTCTGAGCTGGATCTGTCTGAGCTGGATCTGTCTGAGCTGGATCTGTCTGATCTGGATCTCTCTGAGCTGGATCTGTCTGAACTGGGCATCTCTGAGCTGACCGACTGTGTGTGTAAACAATGTATAAGGTGTATGTAGGCTGCTGAGCTGTAAGGGAAACTGGGAATCTACCACCTCACTATCAGTTAGGGGGGAAACTGGGAATCTACCACCTCACTATCAGTTAGGGGGGAAACTGGGAATCTACCACCTCACTATCAGTTAGGGGGGAAACTGGGAATCTACCACCTCACTATCAGTTAGGGGGGGAAACTGGGAATCTACCACCTCACTATCAGTTAGGGGGGAAACTGGGAAATCTACCACCTCACTATCAGTTAGGGGGGAAACTGGAAATCTACCACTCACTATCAGTTAGGGGGGAAAACTGGGAATCTACCACCTCACTATCAGTTAGGGGGGAAACTGGGAATCTACCACCTCACTATCAGTTAGGGGGGAAACTGGGAATCTACCACCTCACTATCAGTTAGGGGGGAAACTGGGAATCTACCACCTCACTATCAGTTAGGGGGGAAACTGGGAATCTACCACCTCACTATCAGTTAGGGGGGGAACTGGGAATCTACCACCTCACTATCAGTTAGGGGGGAAACTGGTAATCTACCACCTCACTATCAGTTAGGGGGGAAACTGGGTATCTACCACCTCACTATCAGTTAGGGGGGGAAAACTGGGAATCTACCACCTCACTATCAGTTAGGGGGGAAACTGGGAATCTACCACCTCACTATCAGTTAGGGGGGAAACTGGGAATCTACCACCTCACTATCAGTTAGGGGGGAAACTGGGAATCTACCACCTCACTATCAGTTAGGGGGGGCAAGGTTTGCTTTTTGTCCCCCCCACACACTTATGATCTGAAATCATAATCACCCACTAATTCATTTGTAATTTTTGCAGATTAAAAGTGTTAGAGCTAGTAATGTATCAATATTTATCTTAAAAAATGTGCTATGACATAGTCAATTAATATACAGCACAAGTTTGGATTCCACCCCGTCTCATAATGGAATGGTTTACACCGTTTGGAGGTTCTGATAGACTCAGAGTGAGTTTCTCTTCTTCTCTACTTCCACCATGCAGGGCCCACCTGGGCAGGTACCAGGACCCACCTGGGCAGGTACCAGGACCCACCTGGGCAGGTACTGGGGTTCTTGGCCACGTACTGCCAGTGTACCAGGACCCACCTGCGCAGCATGAGTTTGGGGTTCTTGACGACGTATTGCTGCACCAGGTCTCCCAGTAAGGTCTTCATGACATCAGTGAAGTACTCCAGCTTGTCGTGCAGAGCCATGGTCAGGAGAGACGCCACGTAGCCACGGTCCCGCTGGGAGAAGTTCTGCTGGGCCTCCAGAGTATGGATGAACTGGAAGAGTAGGAGAATAGATACCTTTAAAGTCCAATGTAAATAAATAAAACAGAAATGTGTCTTCTGCTTTATCCCTCCAAGAGGTCGGAGCAGTGGGTAGCCATCTTACGGCTACCCTGGAACAGTTTTTGAAGGGGTTAAGTACCTTGCTCAAGGGCGCAACGGCAGGGGATGGCAACTAGAATTTGATACCAGCAAACCTCTGGTTGCCAGCTCACTTCCCACCAGATTTGTCCAGACAAACCGAGACTGTCCGTCTCCCTACCCTTCCTTCCATCCGTCTCTGTCTGTCTGTCTGTCTGTCTGTCTGTCTGTCTGTCTGTGTGTCTGTGTGTCTGTGTGTCTGTGTGTCTGTGTGTCTGTGTGTCTGTATGTCCATCCGTCTACTCACCCTGATAAGGAACAGTCTGTTGTTGAGGAGGTTGTTGAGTTGTCCCAGGCCCTGTTCCACCGTCTGCCTGCGGGACTCTGGCAGGTCCAGGTTCTGACTCAGTGGCGCCCCCCTCTGACCAGGGAAGAACACACGCTCTGCATACGTCTTATAGTCCAGGAGAGGAATACCTGGTCCACCCACATCACTACTCAGATCCATCATCTCTGTCATCAGATCTGGAGGGGGGAGAGGAGAGGAGAGAGAGGGGAGAGGAGAGGAAGGAGATAGGATAGGAGGGTACGGCTCGGAGATGAGAGGTAGGAGAGTAGAGAGAGTCTTCGGTCGTTCTTCTCGATAGGGTTCAGGCGGCAAGGGTAGGTCTAGGAAAGGAGCGAGATAAGAGGCACTAGGGAGGTGATGCCCGACTGGAGGGCGTGCATTGCTGGGGTTTCGTATATAGGGATCCGTAGAAAGCCTATTCTCCGTCTTCAGTGTGCTTCGCTTTATTATTACTCTTCTCTTTCCTCTCCCTTCTCTCTAGCTAGACGATTCTATTGGGCCTTGCGAAGAGGAAGCTAGATGTATCCTGTCTTTACAGAGGCTCAGGAGCTTTATAAATGTTATATGCAACAAGTCATTCCTGTGTCCCAAATGGCGCCCTGTCCCCTAGCTAGACCAGAGTTCTATTGGCCCTTGCCAATAGTGCACTATATAGGGATTAGGGTGCCATTTCAGACACAGACTCTATTTAACTAAGCAGGTTGATAGGTGCAGTACTTTACCTGTGAACTCCTTCCTGCACTGGTCTCCCACGTTGATCTCCAGAGTCTCCAGCTGGACTAGGACCTTCTTGTAGTCTCTCAGAGCCTGCTTGCTCTTCCTCCTGTTCACACAGAGACTATACCTCACCTTGGATTCACCGCAATCATCTACTATCAATCAATCAGTTAATCAATCAGTTACAGAATCAACCAATCAATCAATCAAATCAAACATAAAGGAATTTATATAGATAGCCCTTGTGAGTGTGTGTGTGAGTGAGTGAGTGAGTGAGTGTGTGTGCTGTGTGTGTTGTGTGTGGTTATGGGTGGCAGTGAGTGATGATGATGGGATTAGGTGTCATGTTGTGGAGTGTTATTGATAGGTGTGTTATGGTGAGTATGTTACTGTGTTGATGGTTCAGTGAGTCAGAGTCTCGCTGAGGACTTTTGTGTTTCGTGCGTTGTTTCCGTCTGGTTGTGTTTGCTCTTGGTTCACGCATCATTTGTAGTTTCATGAGTTGATCAATCGTTAAGATGAACCATTTATTTGATTCAATTTAAGGAATTTTTATGTCTTTGTGTGTTGTTTTGTGTTTGTTGAGGAGTGAGTTGTGTGTGGTGTTTTTTGGTGTGTGTGTGTGTGTGTGTTTGGTGGTTGGTGGTGTGTTCTCGTTTAGTGTTGTGGGCTGTATGTGTTTTGTGTGTGTGTGTGTTGGTGTGTGTGTGTGTGTGTGTGTGTGTGTGGTGTGCTGACCTGTATGAGGATGATGACCAGGGCCACCAGGACCACCACGAGCCCTGCTGCCTGCCCCTGGTGCAGGGGACGGTGGGGGCCTTCTGTATCGACTGTGATGACCCGGATTAGTTTGCCCATTCCCTAGGGTGTGGGAGTGGGTGTGTGGGTGTGGGGGTGTGGATGGTGGGGGGGGTGGGAGAGGATTGGTGTGGGTGGTGGGTGCGTGTGGTGCGGTGTGGATGTTGCGTGGTTTGCCTGTCGGTTGTTCTTCTTCGCTTTTTGTTTGTTTCTTTGTTTTTTGTTTCTTTCCCTCTTTCTGTTTGTTCCTTTCCTCTCTTCACCCTCGCCCTTTCCACTCCCCTGGTTCTCCAGGCTGCGTTCCTTCTGTTCTCTTCCTTTCCCGCTCTTTACTTCCCCCCTTTCCTCTTTATCTCTCGTCGTCTTTTCCGGTGCTCTCCCTTCTTTCTTACCTCTTGGATAAGTTTGTTCTTTCAGTGTATTGTCTTCTGCGTCTCTCTTTTCCCGTTGTTTCGTTCTCTTTGTAATTCTGTTTTGGCATTCACGGTCTTATCTCTTTTCGCTCTCGACTCATTGGATTCTTCTTCATTTCTTTTTTGTTTTTGGCCCTTTCCCTTTTCTTCCTCTTGAATACCGTGTTCTGTTGACCTAGATTTTTCGCTCATTTCTGTCCTGATTGTTTAGATGTTCAGATGGGGTCGAGAGAAGTTCACGGTAGGGAGGGTCGGAGGCTTGATGAGGTAAAGGGAAATTGCAGGAGAGAGGGAGGGAGGACAAAGATCATAGAGTCAACCTCATTAGTCATAGCACATGAGCATAACTCAGAGCACATCATTCTGTCATGCATCATAGCATCTAGCAAGCATAGCATCATAGTCATGATCATAGCATCATAGCGTCATAGCAGCATGGCAATAGCATCAAAGCATCATAGCACAAGCATGAGGGTGGCATAAGCAGCATAGATCAGTAGCATTAGGCAATAGCATCATAGCATCATAGCATCATGCATCATAGCATCATAGCATCATAGCATCATAGCATCATAGCATCATAGCATCATAGCATCATAGCATCATAGCATCATAGCATCATAGCATCATAGCATCATAGCATCATAGCATGCCAGTTCCTGGTGTGGAGACGGTTGAGAAACAGTGCTCTAGAATAACTATGCTGTAGGAAGCAGTGATGTAGTCAAGTCACTAAACCTCAAGTGGACTCGAGTACTGCAACACTATTAGGAGATACCAACCCAAAGGCTTGGCAGCTCTAGAACACAATACAGTACTGACCCGGTGTGTGTGTGTGTGTACAAACCCTTAGGCTGGGCAGTTCGTTGCTCTCCAGACTGTCTGGCTGTTTCTCAGGTGGTTCACAGTACAGGTGAGTACTGTCCAGAGTTTTGACCTCACACTCCTGGTCACCCAACCTGGCCACCACCTCCCCTCGGGTCATGGCACGCGTCAGGTCCTTACCCTGGAAGAGAGACAGACATCCATCCATTAGTCATCAGAGGTCAAAGGTCCTCGGCTGGACCAATACCTACCCAGTTTAGTCAGTCATCACGCTATTTGATTGTATTTTATACAAGTCTGTCAATTAACAACATATTCTTATTTAAAACGACCACCTGACAAAAAATACAGTATTTTATAAAAAATAATCTTTAGGATTGACCCCTAACAGGTTACTGTGGGAGTCAGAGAAGCAGCGGTATTGTATCTCACCTCCACAGCGATGACCCCTCCGGGTTTGAAGTGGTAGGGTGTGTCCGGGTCGTCTCTGTTCAGAGCGTACAGCTCAGGGTTGGGGTAGTAAGAGAACGCCTTCCCCGTGACGCTCTCAAACGCCACCTTAACGTTGTCCAGCTCAAACCACACCCCCGTGACCTTGGAGTCAGGGGTCACACTCGGGGTCACACAGGTCATCTCAGAGGACGAGACCACCGTACAACGCTCCTGCTTCTGAGAGAGTGGGTGGGAGGGAAGGGGGAGGGAGAGAGAGAGAGAGAGGGGGGTGGGGGGGAGAGAGAGATAGAGGGAGAGAGAGAGACACGATGAGGAGAGAGAGAGAGAGAGAGAGAGAGAGAGAGAGAGAGAGAGAAAGAGAGAGAGAGAGAGAGAAAGTGTGGTATTTGTTTTTAAGTCAATGGTTCTGAATCAGTATCCAAATGACGGAGTCAAGTAGCTATTCCATGACTAGAGTTTGATTTCATTCATTTTAACAATTTAAAAACCCAATTGCACATGTGGATACACTGCATTTAAAATCCTCCAGGATGACACAACTTATTTCCATTGTGGTCCTCTTGTTTTGGCAGGTAAAGGCTTACTGACAGTGATACACCATTTTAAATACCACATGACAATACATAGTAATAGGATTATTTTGAAAAAATGGTGTAATGTTTACTGTTAATTTCTGATTGTTTATTTCACTTGCTTTAGCAATGTTAAAATGTTTCCTTATGCAAATTAAGCCCCTTTGAATTGAATTTGAATTGTCATGTATCAATCTGGGCTCTACCTTTGGCATGGTGCTGTTGAAGACTAGCAGTCAATCTGGGCTCTACCTATGGCATGGTGCTGTTGAAGACTAGCAGTCAATCTGGGCTCTACCTTTGGCATGGTGCTGTTGAAGACTAGCAGTCAATCTGGGCTCTACCTTTGGCATGGTGCTGTTGAAGACTAGCAGTCAATCAGGGCTCTACCTATGGCATGGTGCTGTTGAAAACTAGCAGTCAATCTGGGCTCTACCTTTGGCATGGTGCTGTTGAAGACTAGCAGTCAATCTGGGCTCTACCTTTGGCATGGTGCTGTTGAAGACTAGCAGTCAATCTGGGCTCTACCTTTGGCATGGTGCTGTTGAAGACTAGCAGTCAATCTGGGCTCTACCTTTGGCATGGTGCTGTTGAAGACTAGCAGTCAATCTGGGCTCTACCTATGGCATGGTGCTGTTGAAGACAGCAGTCAATCTGGGCTCTACCTTTGGCATGGTGCTGTTGAAGACTAGCAGTCATCTGGGCTCTACCTTGGCATGGTGCTGTTGAAGACTAGATCAATCTGGGCTCTACCTTTGGCATGGTGCTGTTGAAGACTAGCAGTCAATCTGGGCTCTACCTATGGCATGGTGCTGTTGAAGACTAGCAGTCAATCTGGGCTCTACCTTTGGCATGGTGCTGTTGAAGACTAGCAGTTCAATCTGGGCTTCCTACCTATGGCATGGTGCTGTTGAAGACTAGCAGTCAATCTGGGCTCTCCCTTTGGCAGGGTGCTGTTGAAGAAGCAGCCCAATCTGGGCTCTACCTTGGCATGGTGCTTTTTAAGACTAGCATCAATCTGGGCTCTACCTATGGCAGGGTGCGTTGAAGACTGCACCCATCTGGGCTCTACCTAGGCGGGGTGCGTTAAAGACTAGCATAAAATGGGGCTCTACCTTTGGCGGGTCTTTGAAACTAGCATTCGGGCGTAGTCCCCTTTTTTCCTCACCAGCCTGTTCTCCACCGGCTCCACCCACACGGAGATCATTGGCTGCTGCACCATTTTCGGGTTCGCCCAAACCCTCCCCTTTTTATGCCGCCCCCCCTAGGAAAACACAAAAAGGAAATTTTTTTCCCCCTTTTGCTTACTAAAAAATTTTTGATGAAAAAAAACATTATCATTCATTCTTTTAAGTTTTTTTTTTTTAATTTTTTGATCATTTTATTATATATAATTCCTACTATAATAATAATAAAATTGCCATTTAGCAGACCTTTTTATCCAAAGCGATTACAGTCATGCTGCATAATTTTTTTTTTTGTATTGGTGGCCCCGGGGATCGAACCCACTACCCTTGGCTTACAAGCTCGTGCCTAAAACCCGCTGGCTACAAATTCTGTTTTTTGATCTACTTCATTATTTATTTCCTACTATCTGTTGTAGATCGGGGGGTAAACCATCTAAATCTTTAAGGGGAAAAGCTAAAGGGAAATGTTACTCACGCTAGAACCTCAGCAGGGGGACCTGCGGTGATGACGGGGTCCTCCATGTGCGAAAACCGCCCAGGGACCCTCCCTTTTGGGGCCTTCCCAAACAAAACCCCGCACTGTCAGCCTCGTCTGTTTACTGGGGCTGGGTCCTGCATACCAGTGAAGTCCCCAATTCACCTCCTAAACTGACAAAGAGAGGGCAGAAAAGGAGGAAGGATGAATCATTTTTGTTACTGCGTCGTCTGGGGTTTCTGGGGGGGAACCCTGCGGGAGGAGGGGAGGAAGGGGGAAAAGGGGACAGAGAAAAGAAAGAAGGGGGGGTATTATTTCCTTTTTTTTACTATCTACTTCCTTTCTTTAGCAATTTTTAAACTACGTTTCCCATGTCAATAAAGCCTTATATGTAATTGAATTGAAATTGAAACGAACACGAAGAGAGAGAGAGAGAGAGAGAGAGAGAGAGGCGAGACGAAGCGAGCGGAAGAGAGAGAGAAAGAGAGAGAAGACAGAGAGGAGAAGAGAGAAAGAGAGAAGAGAGAAAGAGAGAGAGAACAGGAAAACAAAAAAAAGAAGAGAAAACAAACAGGAGAGAAGAGAGACAGAGACAAGACAAAGAAGAAACAAAAGAGAAGAGAAAGAAACAGACAACGACAAACAAAAAAAAAACAGAAGACAGAAAAAAGAACAAACAAGAAAGGAGGGGAGAGAAGAAGAACAGAAAAACGAGAGAAGAGAGAGAGAAGACAACAGACAACAACAAGAAAGAGAAAAAAACGAAAACAACAACAACGACATAGAGAAAAGGGAAAAGGGGAGAAACAACAGAGAGAACACAGAAAGACAAAAAAAAAACAGAGAGAGAGAGACAGCGAGAGAAAGCAGTTATAGTAGAGGTAATTACATGTAGCAGGGTTGTTGTCCTACGTATGCAGTCAGGTCCTTCCTCTGTCCCGTTAGCAGCCGAGTCCCCTGGACGGTCAGGGTGGTCCCTCCTGATAGAGGGCCCTTATCAGGGACTATACCAGTCAACTGGGGGTCCTATACACAGAGAGACATGGTTATACTGTAGTATCTAACCCAAACTATAACTCTAGACGGTCAGGGTGGTCCCTCCTCATACAGGACCCTTATCAGGGACTATACCAGTCAACTGGGGGTCCTATACACACACAATAACACAGAGAATGAAATGCCCTGAACAGACGTTCGGCCTCAGCATGGTCAAACACAGTTAATAAGTCAATGAATGAGTCAAGTTCAAAGTGTGTGTGTGTGTGTGTCTGTGTGTGTGTGTGTGTGTGTGGGTGTGTGTCTGGGTGTGTGTGTGTCTGTGTCTGGGTGTGTGTGTGTGTCTGTCTGTGTGTGTGTCTGTGTGTCTGTGTGTGTGTGGGTGTGTGTCTGGGTGTGTGTGTGTGTGTGTGTGTGTGTGTGTGTGTGTGTGTCTGTGTCTGTGTGTGTGGGTGTGTGTCTGGGTGTGTGTGTGTGTGTGTGTGTCTGTGTGTGTCTGTGTGTGTGTGTGTGTGTGTGTGTGTGTGTGTGTGTGTGTGGTGCAGCGTTACCTGATAGGTGAACGTCTGCAGTGACTGTCCAGGTTCTGAGTCTCCCACGGTAACGATGACTGGCCCCTCTGTCTCCTGTTTACTGGGCAGGAGCTCACACACTATCCTGGAACACACCGGAAAAAACAGGCTCACACACTATCCTGGAACACACCGGAAAAAACAGACTCACACACTATCCTGGAACACACCGGAAAAAACAGGCTCACACACTATCCTGGAACACACCGGAAAAAACAGACTCACACACTATCCTGGAACACACCGGAAAAAACAAGACTTGTAACACACAGAGAGCTGACTCTTAAGGGGCTAGCGCGCCGGCTGATGGTCTGAGGGTCATAGAGAGCTGACTCTTAAGGGGCTAGCGCGCCGGCTGATGGTCTGAGGGTCATAGAGAGCTGACTCTTAAGGGGCTAGCGCGCTGACTGATGGTCTGAGGGTCACAGAGAGCTGACTCTTAAGGGGATAGCGCGCTGACTGATGGTCTGAGGGTCACAGAGAGCTGACTCTTAAGGGGATAGCGCGCTGACTGATGGTCTGAGGATCACAGAGAGCTGACTCTTAAGGGGATAGCGCGCTGACTGATGGTCTGTCTGACGTTTATCTGGCATTCCTTCGCTGCGGTGTGCTATTGGGACTAAATTGTGACATTCTTTCCTATTTCTATATGGAGAATCGGTATTACATTTACGTCATTTAGCAGACGCTCTTATCCAGAGCGACTTACAAATAGGTGCATTCACCTTATAGCCAGTGGGATAACCACTTTACAATGTTTTTTTTTTGGTAGAGAGACATTTCTACTCTGAGCCAATCAGAGAGCACGAGCGGGGAGCCCGAAAAGCAACCAACAAGTAGAAAAAACGAGGGAACTTTTCCCGGTGACATTAACCCCTTTGCAGCTGGCTAAATGAGCGGGTCACACTTCATATGCAACGTATAGGATCATGGTAGCTAGCTAAGTGCACAGACACATTTTACATTTACATTTTAGTCATTTTAGCAGACGCTCTTATCCAGAGCGACTTACAGGAGCAATTAGGGTTAAGTGCCTTGCTTAAGGGCACATCGACAGATTTTTCACCTAGTCGGCTCGGGGATTAGAACCAGCGACCTTTCGGTTACTGGCACAACGCTCTTACCCACTAAGCTACCTGCCGCCCCACACAACGCACAAAACGCTAAACGCCCCATCCAAGCCAATGACCGACTGTAGCCAGTAACATTATAATTAAATCACAATGGATTTGTTTCCATCAAGCAGCTGCCCGTAGCAAGCCGAGAGACAATGTAATATCTTTACCTAGCTAACACGGCTAGCTAGATAGCGAATCACGCTAACTGTTTAGCTAACATTCGGCCAGCAAACTAAAATCTATCTATGGGCTGTATGCGATTATAGAGAGTGAATTACATAGTTTATTCGTCATCTTGCTAGCTAATTATCTAGCTGTGGTCATCTGGCTAGTATCAACAACGGCTTTCTACAACAACAGCAGAATTAGCACAGCTAGCTAGCTAGATCAGGGCGTTGGCTATCTAGACCAGGGCTCTCCAACCCTGTTCCTGGACAGCTACCCTGTCCTGTAGGTTTTCGTTTCTACCTCAGTTGTAACTGACCTGATTCAGCTTTTCAACCAGCTAATTATTAGAATCGGGAGCACTAGATTAGGGTTGGAGAGCTCTGATCATAAAGGAACACACAGGGAGATGCAATGCCCAGAAAAATGCCACCTTCTGGTTTGGATATTTTAACAAGATTGAGTGGCTGACGACTTCAAGGTCTTTGCTGTGTGAACACAAAAGAGATTGACTGCCGACACTCTGTTCAGAGGTGCTAAGTACCGTCGGCAGGAAAACGTTAGCAATCCTACACGTTTATGTGAAAAGTGGGGAAGTCAGGAAAAATAGTAAATGGGGACTTTAGCTTCACACACGCACGCAGGCACACACACACACACACACACACACACACACACACACACACACACACACACACACATACACACACACACACACACACACACACACACACACACACACACACTAACACACACACACACACACACACAGTGTTATTACCTGGTAGAGATGAGGTATCCATGGGGCTGAGGCAAACAACTGACCCCAGCTACGGTCACCCCTCCCTGGATGTCTTGGTAGTGCATCCCCAGGTTGGACCCATGGATGGTCACCAGCACACCCCCTTCCACCGGACCACTCACTGGCTGGATCTGATAGGGACAGGGACAGGGGGAGAGAGGGGTTTAAATTGATCTGATAGGGACAGGGGGAGAGAGGGGTTTAAATTGATCTGACAGGGACAGGGACAGGGGGAGAGAGGGGTTTAAATTGATCTGATAGGAACAGGGACAGGGGGAGAGAGGGGTTTAAATTGATCTGACAGGGACAGGGGGAGAGAGAGGGGTTTAAATTGATCTGATAGGGACAGGGACAGGGGGAGAGAGGGGTTTAAATTGATCTGATAGGGACAGGGACAGGGGGAGAGAGGGGTTTAAATTGATCTGATAGGGACAGGGACAGGGGAAGAGAGGGGTTTAAATTGATCTGACAGGGACAGGGGGAGAGAGGGGTTTAAATTGATCTGATAGGGTCAGGGACAGGGGGAGAGAGGGGTTTTAAATTGATCTGATAGGGACAGGGACAGGGGGGAGAGAGGGGTTTAAATTGATCTGATAGGGACAGGGGGGAGAGAGGGGTTTTAAATTGATCTGATAGGGACAGGGACAGGGGGAGAGAGGGGGTTTAAATTGATCTGACAGGGACAGGGGGAGAGAGGGGTTTAAATTGATCTGATAGGGACAGGGGGAGGGAGGGGTTTAAATTGATCTGATAGGGACAGGGACAGGGGGAGAGAGGGGTTTAAATTGATCTGATAGGAACAGGGACAGGGGGGAGAGAGGGGTTTAAATTGATCTGACAGGGACAGGGACAGGGGGAGAGAGAGGGGTTTAAATTGATCTGATAGGGTCAGGGACAGGGGGAGAGAGGGGTTTAAATTGATCTGACAGGGACAGGGGGAGAGAGGGGTTTAAATTGATCTGATAGGGACAGGGGGAGAGAGGGGTTTAATTGATCTGATAGGGACCAGGGACAGGGGGAGAGAGGGGTTTTAAATTGATCTGATTAGGGACAGGGACAGGGGGGAGAGAGGGGTTTTAAATTGATCTGATAGGGACAGGGACCAGGGGGGAGAGAGGGGTTTAAATTGATCTGATAGGGACAGGAGCAGGGGGAGAGAGAGGGGTTTAACTTGATTCTGATAGGGACAGGGACAGGGGGAGAGAGGGGTTTAAATTGATCTGATAGGGACAGGGGACAGGGGGGGAGAGAGGGTTTAAATTGATCTGATAGGGACAGGGAAGGGGGAGAGAGGGGTTTGAAATTGATGATAGGACAGGGGGAGAGAGGGGTTTAAATTGATCTGATAGGGGACAGGGGGAGAGAGGGGTTTAAATTGATCTGATAGGGACAGGGACAGGGGGAGAGAGGGGTTTAAATTGATCTGACAGAGACAGGGACAGGGGGAGAGAGGGGTTTAAATTGATCTGATAGGGTCAGGGACAGGGGGAGAGAGGGGTTTAAATTGATCTGATAGGGACAGGGACAGGGGGAGAGAGGGGTTTAAATTGATCTGATAGGGACAGGGACAGGGGGGAGGAGCAGGGGTTTAAATTGATCTGACAGAGACAGGGACAGGGGGAGGAGAGGGGGTTTTAAATTGATCTGATAGGGACAGGGACAGGGGGAGAGAGGGGTTTTTAAATTGATCTGATAGGGATAGGGAAGGGGGAGGAGAGGGGTTTAAATTGATCTGACAGGGACAGGGACAGGGGGGGAGAGGGGTTTAAATTGATCTGACAGGGAACAGGGACAGGGGGGAGAGAGGGGTTTAAATTGATCTGATAGGGACAGGGACAGGGGGAGAGGAGGGGTTTTTAAATTGATCTGATAGGGACAGGGACAGGGGGAGAAGAGGGGTTTAAATTGATCTGACTAGGGACAGGGACAGGGGGAGAGAGGGGTTTAAATTGATCTGATAGGGACAGGGACAGGGGAGAGAGGGGTTTAAATTGATCTGATAGGGACAGGGACAGGGGGGAGAGAGGGTTTAAATTGATCTGACAGGGACAGGGACAGGGGGGAGAGAGGGGTTTAAATTGATCTGATAGGGACAGGGACAGGGGGAGAGAGGGGTTTAAATTGATCTGATAGGGACAGGGACAGGGGGAGAGAGAGGTTTAAATTGATCTGACAGGGACAGGGACAGGGGGAGAGAGAGGTTTAAATTGATCTGACAGGGACAGGGGGAGAGAGGGGTTTAAATTGATCTGACAGGGACAGGGGGAGAGAGGGGTTTAAATTGATCTGATAGGGACAGGGACAGGGGGAGAGAGGGGTTTAAATTGATCTGACAGGGACAGGGACAGGGGGAGAGAGAGGTTTAAATTGATCTGACAGGGACAGGGGGAGAGAGGGGTTTAAATAAAACACTGGATAGCATGGGGCTGGGCGCTATAGCCTAAAACTCATATCTCAAATTTTTCAAACTTATGGGCGATTCACGATATATATCTCGATTTTGTAAATGTTTTCTGTAAAAAAGCTTTGTTGTACAAGGTCAAATACACTGCATTTAAAACAGTCAGCAATAATCTAATGAATTCACAGCTTGTGAAATTATACCTAGGCTGAATATACAGTGGGGGAAAAAAGTATTTAGTCAGCCACCAATTGTGCAAGTTCTCCCACTTAAAAAGATGAGAGAGGCCTGTAATTTTCATCATAGGTACATGTCAACTATGACAGACAAAATGAGGAAAATAAATCCAGAAAATCACATTGTAGGATGTTTAATGAATTTATTTGCAAATTATGGTGGAAAATAAGTATTTGGTCAATAACAAAAGTTTCTCAATACTTTGTTATATACCCTTTGTTGGCAATGACACAGGTCAAACGTTTTCTGTAAGTCTTCACAAGGTTTTCACACACTGTTGCTAGTATTTTGGCCCATTCCTCCATGCAGATCTCCTCTAGAGCAGTGATGTTTTGGGGCTGTCGCTGGGCAACACGGACTTTCAACTCCCTCCAAAGATTTTCTATGGGGTTGAGATCTGGAGACTGGCTAGGCCACTCCAGTACCTTGAAATGCTTCTTACGAAGCCACTCCTTCGTTGCCCGGGGGGTGTGTTTGGGATCATTGTCATGCTGAAAGACCCAGCCACGTTTCATCTTCAATGCCCTTGCTGATGGAAGGAGGTTTTCACTCAAAATCTCACGATACATGGCCCCATTCATTCTTTCCTTTACACGGATCAGTCGTCCTGGTCCCTTTGCAGAAAAACAGCCCCAAAGCATGATGTTTCCACCCCCATGCTTCACAGTAGATATGGTGTTCTTTGGATGCAACTCAGCATTCTTTGTCCTCCAAACACGACGAGTTGAGTTTTTACCAAAAAGTTCTAAACTGAGCATACATTTTCCAGAATGAATGTTCATTATTGGTACATCCGTTTTAGTAGTGTCTGCTCTGCTCGAAATGTGAGGAGTTGAAACATAAACAGGGAATGGTTCGAAAGGTTACCTTCTCATCTACTCCAGTAAAATAATGTCAGTGTCCATATGACCGATTCTGTTGGACCAAACCTCAAATGCTCATAGTGACTTGAACCTGCTTGTTGTCAGAAAGGAAGAAGTGATCTTTCATCTTTGTTGTTGTGAGTGGCAGGGGGAGGGGCTTGGGAGAAAGAGGTGAAGCGAGAGGTTCCACTGTCGCTCAAATCTGTCCAAAATAAGCCCAATGAGTTTCTATGGTCTTATTTTGAACCTTATTTTGAACCATTATATTCAGATCTCTGGTGTAAATGGGAAGGAGCATCTCTTCATTATATTCAGATCTCTGGTGTAAATGGGAAGGTGCATCTCTTCATTATATACAGATCTCTGGTGTAAATGGGAAGGAGCATCTCTTCATTATATACAGATCTCTGGTGTAAATGGCAAGGAGCACAGCACAGAGGAGCGAAGGAGATGAGACCATAAAGACAACATGAGAACAAGCAGACATAAACGCTCAGAAAAATGAAAAAAAAAAAAAAATGTGATTCTGCGATACAGACATTTGGAATATCGCGCAAAAACATACATTCAAATGAATCGAATTAATTTGATATATTGCCCAGCCCTAATGGGAGCAGGACAATAAATGAATAACCCTTTCTGAACCATCTGTTAAAAGCTTGATTAAAAGTTGTGGAGAGCAGCACACAGTGGACCTGAGAACAGCCCAGAGCACCCACAATGCTTCACAACATAAAAAGGTGTTAACAGAAGTGTGTGGGTCCCTGTGCATCAGGGTTTCCGTTATCTGGTAATTGCCGGCTTTTGGCGGATAGAAAATCATGGAAAGCCGATAAAAAAATCTGGTTGACGGCCAAATTGTCCAGCATACAGAGCTCCAGCATACAGAGCTCCGGCATTCAGAGCTCCAGCATTCAGAGCTCCAGCATTCAGAGCTCCGGCATTCAGAGCTCCAGCATACAGAGCTCCAGCATACAGAGCTCCAGCATTCAGAGCTCCGGCATTCAGAGCTCCAGCATTCAGAGCTCCAGCATACAGAGCTCCGGCATTCAGAGCTCCAGCATTCAGAGCTCCAGCATACAGAGCTCCGGCATTCAGAGCTCCGGCATTCAGAGCTCCAGCATACAAACAGTGCGAGAGCAGCCCCTAAACAGCTCTTTGCTGCTGGAGTGAAACGTGCTTTTACAAGCCCTATTCATTGCACAACAATTACAAACGTATTAAAAACAATCACGTGTTAAAAACTGTTTTGATGGCCACGACTAAAAAAAAGCTACTATTTTTATTTATCAACTGGTAATTGAAGCACACCTCCCATTCCCATTCAAATCCAACGGTAGGCAGGCCATCAGAATGTCAGTCACCCACCACTTTGCAATGTGAGCTGTTGGAGCCAATATGAAAAACATAGACCAATACTTCATTGTGTGAAACCTTAACATTTTACTTCATAGTATAAGGCGTGTCTTACCTTCAAAGTAGAGCCTAAATCCCACCATAGAAACATGGACGCAATTCTTTTATAAAGACTTCCTCATATGCCATTGAAATCATAGGCAACCCATCCTATAGCCACATCATATTAACAACCCATCCTATAGCCACATCATATTAACAACCCATCCTATAGCCACATCATATTAACAACCCATCCTATAGCCACATCATATTAACAACCCATCCTATAGCCACATCATATTAACAACCCATCCTATAGCCACATCATATTAACAACCCATCATATTAACAACCCATCCTATAGCCACATCATATTAACAACCCATCATATTAACAACCCATCCTATAGTCACATCATATTAACAACCCATCCTATAGCCACATCATATTAACAACCCATCATATTAACAACCCATCCTATAGTCACATCATATTAACAACCCATCCTATAGCCACATCATATTAACAACCCATCATATTAACAACCCATCCTATAGCCACATCATATTAACAACCCATCATATTAACAACCCATCATATTAACAACCCATCATATTAACAACCCATCCTATAGCCACATCATATTAACAACCCATCATATTAACAACCCATCCTATAGCCACATCATATTAACAACCAATCCTATAGTCACATCATATTAACAACCCCTCCTATAGCCACATAATATTAACAACCCATCATATTAACAACCCATCCTATAGTCACATCATATTAACAACCCATCCTATAGCCACATCATATTAACAACCCATCCTATAGCCAAATCATATTAACAACCCATCCTATAGTCACATCATATTAACAACCCATAATATTAACAACCCATCCTATAGCCACATCATATTAACAACCCATCCTATAGCCACATCATATTAACAACCCATTCTATAGCCACATTATATTAACAACCCATCCTATAGTCACATCATATTAACAACCCATCATATTAACAACCCATCCTATAGTCACATCATATTAACAACCCATCATATTAACAACCCATCCTATAGCCACATCATATTAACAACCCATCCTATAGTAACATCATATTAACAACCCATCCTATAGTAACATCATATTAACAACCCATCCTATAGCCACATCATATTAACAACCCATCATAATATTAACAACCCATTCTATAGCCACATCATATTAACAACCCATCCTATAGTAACATCATATTAACAACCCATCCTATAGTAACATCATATTAACAACCCATCCTATAGCCACATCATATTAACAACCCATCATATTAACAACCCATCCTATAGCCACATCATATTAACAACCCATCATATTAACAACCCATCCTACAGTCACATCATATTAACAACCCATCCTATAGCCACATCATATTAACAACCCATCATATTAACAACCCATCCTATAGTCACATCATATTAACAACCCATCCTATAGCCACATCATATTAACAACCCATCCGAGTCACATCATATTAACAACCCCATCCTATAGCCACATCATATTAACAACCCATCCTATAGTCACATCATATTAACAAACCATCATATTAACAACCCATCCTATAGCCACATCATATTAAACAACCCATCCTATAGTCACATCATATTACAACCCCATCCTATTACAACCATCCTATAGCCACATCATATTAACAACCCATCCTATAGTCAACATCATATTAACAACCCATCCTATAGCCACAGTCATATTAACAACCCATCCTATAGCCACATCATATTACACAACCCCATCCTATAGTCACATCATATTAACAACCCATCCTATAGTCACATCATATTAACAACCCATCCTATAGCCACATCATATTAACAACCCATCCTATAGTCACATCATATTAACAACCCATCATATTAACAACCCATCCTATAGCCACATCATATTAACAACCCATCCTATAGCCACATCATATTAACAACCCATCCTATAGCCACATCATATTAACAACCCATCATATTAACAACCCATCATATTAACAACCCATCCTATAGCCACATCATATTAACAACCCATCCTATAGTCACATCATATTAACAACCCATTCTATAGCCACATCATATTAACAACCCCATCCTATAGCCACATCATATTAACCAACCCATCCTATAGCCACATCATATTAACAACCCATCCTATAGCCACATCATATTAACAACCCATCCTATAGCCACATCATATTAACAACCCATCCTATAGTCACATCATATTAACAACCCATCCTATAGCCACATCATATTAACAACCCATCCTATAGCCACATCATATTAACAACCCATCCTATAGTCACATCATATTAACAACCCATCATATTAACAACCCATCCGAGTCACATCATATTAACAACCCATCCTAACACATATGGAATCATGTAGTAACCAAAAAAAGTGTCAAACAAATCAAAATATATTTTATATTTGAGATTCTTCAAAGTAGCCACCCTTTGCCATGATGACAGCTTTGCACACTCTTGGCATTCTCTCAACCAGCTTCATGGGGTAGTCACCTGGAATGCATTTCAATTAACAGGTGTGCCTTGTTAAAAGTTTGTGGAATTTCTTTCCTTCTTAATGCGTTTGAGCCAATCAGTTGTGTTGTGACAAGGTAGGGGGGGTATACAGAAGATAGCCCTATTTGGTAAAAGACCAAGTCCATATTATGGCAAGAACAGCTCAAATAGGCAAAGAGAAATTACAGTCCATCATTACTTTAAGACACAAAGGTCAGTCAATCCGGAAAATATCAAGAACTTTGAAAGTTTCTTTAAGTGCAGTCGCAAAAACCATCAAGCGCTATGATGAAACTGGCTCTCATGAGGACCGCCACAGGAAAGGAAGACCCAGAGTTACCTCTGCTGCAGAGGATAAGTTCATTAGAGTTACCAGCCTCAGAAATTGCAGGCCAAATAAATGCTTCACAGAGTTCAAGTAACAGACACATCTCAACATCAACTGTTCAGAGGAGCCTGCTTGAATCAGGCCTTCATGGTTGAATTGCTGCAAAGAAACCACTACTAAAGGACACCAATAACAAGAAGAGACTTGCTTGGGTCAAGAAACACGAGCAATGGACATTAGACCCGTGGAAATCTGTCCTTTGGTCTGATGAGTCCAAATTAGAGATTTTTGGTTCCAACCGCTGTGTCTTTGTGAGACGCAGAGTAGGTGAACAGATGATCTCCGCATGTGTGGTTCTCACCGTGAAGCATGGAGGAGGAGGTGTGATGGTGTGGGGGTGCTTTGCTGGTGACACTGTCAGTGATTTATTTAGAATTCAAGGCACACTTAACCAGCATGGCTACCACAGCATTCTGCAGCGATACACCATCCCATCTGGTTTGGGCTTAGTGGGACTATCATTTGTTTTTCAACAGGACAATGACCCAACACACCTCCAGACTGTGTAAGGGCTATTTTACCAAGAAGGAGAGTGATGGAGTGCTGCATCAGATGACCTGGCCTCCACAATCACCTGACCTCAACCCAATTGAGATGGTTTGGGATGAGTTGGACCGCAGAGTGAAGGAAAAACAGCCAACAAGTGCTCAGCATATGTGTGAACTCCTTCAATACTGTTGGAAAAAGCATTCCAGGTCAAGCTGGTTGAGAGAATTCCAAGAGAGTGCAAAGCTGTCATCAAGGCAAAGGGTGGCTATTTGAAGAATCTCAAATATAAAATATATTTTGATTTGTTTGACACTTTTTTTGGTTACTACATGATTCCATATGTGTTATTTCATAGTTTTGATGTCTTCACTATTATTCTACAATGTAGAAAAATAAAGAAAAACCCTTGAATGTGTCCAGCCTTTTGACTGGTAGTGTAAGTACCCTACCTGTGTGATCTGAGGCGGGGGGCAGGTGTCGGCCGGCCCAGGTGAGCTGGTACAGGAGAGGTTGTAGACACAGCCGGGGGACTCTCCTCCACACCAGACACAGCCGTACTCTGACGGCACCGCTCTGCACTGACTACAGTCAGACTGGCCCACAGAACAGTCATAGAGCTGCACTGTGGGACAACACAACACAACACACAACTGGTCATAAAGCTGCACTGTGGGACAACACAACACAACACACAACTGGTCATAAAGCTGCAACTGTGGGACAACACAACACAAACCACAAACTGGTCATAAAGCTCCTGGGACACAAACAAAAAAAGGGCCCATAAATGCATGGGGGACAAACCAAAACCCAAAAACTGGATAAAGCTGCACGTGGGACAACAAACCAAACAACACCAAGGTCATAAAGCTGCACGTGGGACAAAAAACAAAACACACAACTGTCATAAGCGCACTGTGGGAAAAAAACCAAACACAACGGGTCTAAAGTGCATGTGGGGGCCCCAAACAACACAACCACAACGGTCATAAAGTGCACGTGGGACAAACAACCACAACTGGTCAAAACTGCCTGGGGGACAACACAACAAAAAAAAGGGGTACAGAGTGCACGGGGAAAACAAAAAAAAAACGGCCCAAAAAGGAGGGGGGACAAACAAAAAAACACACAACTGGCATAAAGCTGCACGGTGGGAAACACAAAACACACAAGGGCAAAAGGAGGGGGCAAAACAAAACACCCCAAACGGCCAAAAAGCGCACGGGGGGACAAAAACAACACAAACAACAAAACTGGTAAGAGCGGCAGGGGGCAAAACAAACAACTGGTCATAAAGCTGCCTGGGGGGAAAAAACACAAAAACAACACACAACGGTCTAGAGGCACTGGGGGACAAACCAACAAAAAAACACACAACTGGTCTTTTTAAAGCTGCACTGGGGGGGAAAACAAAACCCCAACTGGACAGAGCGCACTGTGGGAAAAAACAAACACAACAACATGGCAAAAGCTGCACGTGGGACAACACAAACAACACAAAAAATGGTAAGGGGATGCATGTGGGCCCAAAAAAAAAACACACTGGTCATAAAAGCTCCCCACTGGGGACAAAAACACAACACACAATGGTCACGAGTGCACTGTGGGACAAACCAACACAAAAAATGGTATAGAGCTGCATGTGGGAAAAACAAACACACAATGGTCACAGAGCGGCACTGTGGGACAACAAAAACACAACCAAATGGTCATAAAGCTGCATGTGGGAAAACAAAAACACACAACGGTCATAAAGCTGCCGGGGAAAAAACACAACACAACAACAAGGTATAGAGCTGCACTGTGGGACAAACAACAAACACCCCACTGGTATAAGCTGCACTGGGGACAACACAACACACAACTGGTCATAAAGTGCACTGGGGGACAAACAACACACAATGGTTTAAAAAGCTGATTTGGGAAACACAAAAAAAAACACACAAGGGTATAAAGGGCCCCCTGTGGGACAACCAAAAAAAACACAACACAAAAAACTGGTAAAGCGCATTGGGACAAAAAAAACAAAACAACAAGGGTTCATAAGCTGCACGTGGGACAAACAAAACACAAACTGGTCACAGAGTGACGGGGGGAAACACAAACACACAACGGGTAAAAGTGCAGGGGGGAAAAAACACACAACTGGTCACAGAGCTGCACTGTGGGACAAACAAAAAACCCCAACGGGTCAAGAGCTGCAGGGGGGAAAAACAAAAAACCCAACACACAACTGGTATAAAGCTGCACTGGGGACAACACAACACAACACACAAGGGGTCATAAAAAGGCACTGGGGAAAAAACACAACACACAAAGGTATAGGTGCACTGTGGGACAAACAAAAACCCCAAAATGGTCATAGGCTGCACTGGGGGGAAAAACCAACCACACAATGGCAGAGTGCACTGGGGAAAAAAAACCACAACTGGTCATAGAAGCTGCACGTGGGACAAACAAACACAAAATGGTCACAGAGCGCACTGGGGAAAAAAAACACAAACTGGTCTAGAGCTGCACTGGGGGGAAAAACACAACACACAACTGGTCACAGAGCTGCAGGGGGACAACACAACCAAACCCACACTGGTCAAAAGCGCATGTGGGAAAAACAAACAAAAAATGGTATAAAGGCATGGGGGGAAAAAACAACACAACAAAAAATGGTCATAGAGTGCACTGGGGGGAAAAACCCAAAACAAATGGTCATAGAGCTGCACGTGGGACAACAAAAACACCCCAATGGCATGAGCTGCACGTGGGGACAACACAAAAACAAAAAAACGGTAAATAGGCTGCCACTGTGGGAAAACCCAACAAAAAAACGGTCACAGAGCTGCACGGGGGGACAAAAAACACACAATGGCTAAAGCTGCACTGTGGGAAAAAAAACAACAACTGGTCAAGAGCTGCACGTGGGACAACAAACACAACCCACACTGTCATAAAGCTGCATGTGGGAAAAACACAAAACAACACAAAACTGGTAAAAAAGCTGCATGTGGGACAACAAAAAACACAAACAAAAACTGGTCATAAGCTGCATGTGGGACAACACAAACACAAAAACTGGTACAGAGCTCACGGGGGGACAAAAAAAAACACAAGGGGCATAAAAGCGCACTGGGGACAAAAAAACAAATGGTCCAGAGGCACTGGGGGGACAACACAACACAACACAAAAACTGGTCAAAAAAGCTGCATTGTGGGAAAACACAAACAAACACAAGGGATAGAGCTCACTGTGGGAAAAACACAAAACCCCCAAACTGGTACAGAGGCACGGGGGGACAACACAACACACAATGGTCATAGAGTGAAAATGTGGGAAAAACACAACCACAAAACTGGTCATAAGCGCATTGGGAAACAAAACACACAAATGGTCCCAAAGGCACTGTGGGAAAAAAAACCCAAAAAACCCCAAACTGGTAATAAAGTTTTACGGGGGGAAAAAACACAACAAAAACACAAGGTCATAAAGCTGCACGTGGGACAACACAACACAAACAAAAAATGGTATAGAGCGATGTGGGGAAAAACAAAACAAAACAAAAAAGGGGTCACGAGCTGCACTGGGGGGGCCCCAACACAAACAAAACTGGTCTAAAGCTGCACGTGGGCAAAAAAAAACACAAAATGGTATAAAGCTGCATGGGGGGAAAACACAACACAAATGGCTTTAAAGCTGCACGGGGGGACAACAAAAAACACAAATGGTCAAAAAGCTGCAGGGGGAAACCAAAAAACACAAAACACAAATGGTTTCCCGAGTGCA
Organism: Coregonus sp. 'balchen'; assembly: GCA_902810595.1. NCBI lineage: Eukaryota > Metazoa > Chordata > Actinopteri > Salmoniformes > Salmonidae > Coregonus > Coregonus sp. 'balchen'. Next base: position 47,939,513 of record LR778276.1, read on the forward strand.
CTGGGGGACAAACAAAACAAAAACTGGTCATAAACGCACGGGGGGAAAAACCAAAAACCCCACAAGGGTCTAGGTGCATGTGGGGAAACCCAAAAACACACAAGGTCATAAAGCGCCTGGGGGGACAAAAAAAAACAACAAACAACTGGTTAGAGCTGCATGGGGAAAAAAAAAACACAAAAAACTGGTCACAGAGCTGCACTGGGGAAAAAAACAAACAAAAACCTGGTATAAAGTGACTGGGGGGGAAAAACAAAAACACAACGGTCAAAAGCTGCAGGGGGGGAAAAACAACCAAAAAAAAGGGTCATAAAGCGCACTGTGGGAAACACAACACAAAGGGGTCATAGAGTGTGGGGGGACAACCACAACCACAAGGGTCATAAAGCTGCACTGGGGAAACCACACAACACACAACTGGTCATAGGCTGACTGGGGGGAAAAAACAACACAAAACCCCGGGTCAAGAGCTGCACTGTGGGAAAACACAAAAACACAAATGGTAAAAAAAGCTGCAGGGGACAAAACAAACCAAAAACTGGTCAAAAAGTCACTGTGGGACAACAAAACCAAATGGTCAAAAAAGCTGCACTGGGGAAACACAACACAAATGGTTCATAGGTGCACTGTGGGACAAACAACCACAAATGGTCACAGAGCTGCACTGTGGGAAAACAAAACACAACAAAAAAAAACGGGCCCAAAAAAAGCGCACTTGGGAAAAAACCCAAACCCCCAACTGGTTCATAAAGCGCACTGTGGGACAACACAAACAAACACAAAAACTGGTCATAGGTGCACTGTGGGAAAACAAACACAAAATGGTCACAGAGCTGCACTTTTTGGGGGCAACAAAAAAACACACAATGGTCACAAGCGCCTGTGGGCAAACAAAAACAAAACCCCAAAACGGTATAAAGCGCATGGGGAAAAAACCCAAAACCCCACCAACGGTCACAGAGCTGCATGGGGAAAAAACACAACACAACCACAACGGGTTTTCTAAAGTCCCACTGGGGGAAAAACACAACACACAACGGTCACAGGTGCCACTTGGGAAAACACAAAAAAACACACTGGTAAAAGTACTGTGGGACAACAAAACAACACACAAGGGGCTAAAGTGCAGTGGGAAAAAAAACACAACACCAATGGTATAAAGTGCATTGGGGAAACAAAACCCACAAAGGCCCAAAAAATTTGCACGGGGAAAAAACAAACACAAAAAAGGGGCACAGAGCGCCTTGGGAAAACAAAAACCCACAAATGGTCCAGGCTACGGGGGGCAAACAACACACAACTGGTCATAAAGTTGCACTGGGGGGAAACACAACACACAAGGTATAAAGCTGCACTGTGGGAAAAAAACCAAACACACACGGTCACATAGCTGCATGTGGGACAAACAAAACCCCAAACACAAAAAAGGTCATAAAGCTCCCACTGTGGGAAACACAACACACAATGGTCACAGAGTGCACGGGGGGACAAACCCAAAACACAAAAATGGTCACGAGTTTGCAGGGGACAACACAACAACAAAATGGTCATAAGTTGCATGTGGGACAAACAAACACACAAACTGGTCATAAGCTGAATGGGGAAAAAACACAACACAAAAAATGGTCCAAGCTGCAGGGGGGGACAAAAAAACACAAACAAAAAACTGGTCATAAAGCTGCAACTGTGGGACAAAAAAACAACAACGGTACAGGCTCACGGGGCAACACAAACAACACCAGGGTCATAAAGCGCATGGGGAAAAAAAACACAAAAAATGGTCACAGAGCTGCACTGTGGGACAAACAAACAAACACACTGGTATAAAGTTGCATGTGGGACAACAACACAACAACAGGTAAAAAGTGCATGTGGGCAACAAAAAACCAAAAACCCTGGTCACAGAGCTGCATGGGGGACAAAACAAACAACACCCTGGTCATAAAGTGATGTGGGGACAACACAACACACAATGGTCACAGAGCTGCACTGTGGGACAACACAAACACAACGGGTATAGAGCTGCACTGTGGGAAACAAAACACAACACACAATGGTCAAAAAGCTGACTGTGGGACCAACAACAAAAAAATGGCCAAAAAGTGCATGGGGGAAAAAACCAAAACCAAAAATGGTCATAAAGCTGCACTGTGGGACAAAAACACAACACAACAAAAAATGGTCATAGAGCTGCACTGTGGGAAAAAACAAAAACACACAAATGGTCATAAAGCGCATGTGGGACAAAAAAACCCCACAACGGTAAAAAAGCGCACTGTGGGAAAAACAACCAAAAACACAAAATGGTCTAAAGCTGCACTGTGGGACAACACAAAACAAAACACAAACTGGTCATAAAGCTGCATGGGGACAAAAAAAACAAAAAAACACACAACGGTCTTTTAAAGCTGCATGGGGGGGAAAACACAACACACCCAAAAAAATGGCCTTTTAAAGCGATGGGGGGAAAACCAAAAAAAACCACACAACTGGTATAGGGCTGCACTGGGGGGAAAAACCAAAACAACAAAGGTTTAAAGCGCACTGTGGGAAAACACAACACACAAGGTATAAGCTGCACTGGGGAAAAACCCCCCACAAAAAAAATGGTATAAAGGGATTTGGGAAACAAAACACAAAAAAGGGTCAAAAAGCTGCACTGTGGGACAACAAAACAAACCACAACGGTCCCGAGCTGCATGTGGGACAAAAACAACACAAAACTGGTCTAAAGCGCACTGTGGGACAACAAACAAAAACTGGTTAGGCTGCACGGGGGGGACAACAAAAAACCACAATGGTCATAAAGCTGCATGTGGGACAAAACAACACAAACAAATGGCCATAGAGCTGCATGTGGGAAAAAACCAAAAAAACCAAAGGTACAGGCTGCCCTGTGGGACAACACAACACAAAAACTGGTATAAAGTGCATGTGGGACAACACAAACACAAATGGTCAAAAGTTGCACTGTGGGAAACACAAAACACAAATGGTCAAAGCGACTGTGGGAAAACAAACAAAAAAATGGTAATGATGCACTGGGGACAACAAAACCCAAAATGGCATAAAGCTGATTGGGACAAAACAAAAAAAACACAAATGGTCATAGAGCCCCCATGGGGGAAAAACACAACCCCCACAATGGTACAGAGTGCACTGTGGGACAACAAAAACACCAAGGGCTAAAGCTGCAGGGGGGCAAAACAAACAACAACTGGTAAAAGCTGCATTGGGACAAAAAAACCACAACGGGTCTAAAGCTGCAGTGGGACAACACAACACAAACTGGTCATAGAGTGCCGTGGGAAAACCAAAAACAAATGGTCACAAAAAGGCACTGTGGGACAAAAAAACACAACACAAAAAACTGGCCATAAGCTGCATTGGACAAAAAAACCAAAAAACTGGCATAAAGTTGCATTTTGGGGCAACACAACACAACAAACAAGGTCATAGGTGCACTGGGGACAAAAAAACACAACTGGTAAGAGCTGCACTGGGGGGACCAAAAAACACAAAAAAACTGGCACAAAAGCCCCCTGTGGGAAAAACAAACAAAACCCACAAACTGGTCTAAAGCTCCCCATGGGACAAACAAAAAAACTGGTCACAAGCTGCATGTGGGACAACAAAAACAAAACACAAACTGGTATAAGCTGCACGTGGGACAAAACAAACAAAAAAACTGGTACAAGCTGCATGGGGAAAACAAACACAACCACACTGGCAAAAAAGCTGCCTGTGGGACAAAACAAAAAACCAAAACAAAAAAAGGGTCATAAAGTTTGCACGTGGGACAAAAAAAAACACAACACACAATGGTCATAAAGCGCATTGGGGGAAACACAACACACAAGGGCCTTTTAAAGTTGCATGTGGGAAAACACAAACACAATGGTCCAGAGCTGCCGTGGGACAAAAAAAACACACAACTGGTCACGAGCTGCACTGGGGGGGACAACACAACCAAAAACTGGTTTTAAAGTTGCACTGGGGAACAACAAAAAACCCCCAACTGGTCATAAAAAGCGGCACTTGGGACAACACAACACAAAAAATGGTCACATAGCGCAGTGGGACAACACAAAACAACACAAACTGGTCAAAAAGCTGCCTGTGGAAAACAACCCAAAAAATGGTCAAGAGTGCCGTGGGACAACACAACACACAATGGTACGAGTGCACGTGGGGACAAAACAACAAAAAAAGGGCATAAATTGCATGGGGGGAAAAACCCAAACACACAACTGGTATTTAAAGGCACTGGGGAAAACACAACCCCAAAAACTGGCAAAGCGACTGGGGAAAAAAACACAAAAACCAAACCCCAAAAGGTATAAAGGCATGGGACAACACAAACACAACTGGTCACAGAGCTGCACTGTGGGACAACACAAAAAAACACCACTGGTCAAAAAAGCTGCCTGTGGGACAAAAACACAAATGGTAAAGAGCTGCACGGGGGAAAAACCAACACAAACACAACTGGTCATAAAGCTGCACTGTGGGACAACACAACACAACACACACTGGTCATAAAGCTGCACTGTGGGACAACACAACACACAACTGGTCACAGAGCTGCACTGTGGGACAACACACAAACACACACACTGGTCATAAAGCTGCACTGTGGGACAACACAACACACAACTGGTCACAGAGCTGCACTGTGGGACAACACAACACACAACTGGTCATAGAGCTGCACTGTGGGACAACACAACACAACACACAACTGGTCATAAAGCTGCACTGTGGGACAACACAACACACAACTGGCCATAAAGCTGCACTGTGGGACAACACAACACACAACTGGTCATAAAGCTGCACTGTGGGACAACACAACACAACACACAACTGGTCATAGAGCTGCACTGTGGGACAAACACAACACACAACTGGTCATAAAGCTGCACTGTGGGACAACACAACACAACACACAACTGGTCATAAAGCTGCACTGTGGGACAACACAACACAACACACAACTGGTCATAAAGCTGCACTGTGTGGACGACAACACCAACACAACCACAACACTGGTCATAAAGCTTGCCACTTGTGGGGACAAACACAACACAACACACAAACTGGGCTCATAAAGCTGCACTGTGGACAACACAACAAACAACTGGCATTAAAGCTGCACTGTGGGGACAACACAACACAACACACAACTGGTCATAGAGCTTGCACTGTGGGACAAACACAACACACAACTGGTCATAAGCTGCACTGTGGGACAACACAAACACACAAACCTGGTATAAAGGCTGCCACTGTGGGACAACCACAACACACAACTGGTCATTAAAGCTGCAACTGGTGGGGACAACCACAACACAACACACAACTGCGTCATTAAAGCTGCACTGTGGGACAACACAACCACCCAACTGGTCACAGAGCTGCACTGTGGGGACAACACACCACAACAAACACAAACTCGGTCATAAAGCTGACCACTTGGGGACAACACAACACAACACACAACTGGTCATAAAGCTGCACTGTGGGACAACACAACACAACACACAACTGGTCATAAAGCTGCACTGTGGGACAACACAACACAACACACAACTGGTCACCGAGCTGCACTGTGGGACAACACAACACACAACTGGTCATAAAGCTGCACTGTGGGACAACACAACACACAACTGGTCATAAAGCTGCACTGTGGGACAACACAACACACAACTGGTCACAGAGCTGCACTGTGGGACAACACAACACACAACTGGTCATAGAGCTGCACTGTGGGACATTTACATTTACATTTACATTTTAGTCATTTAGCAGACGCTCTTAACCAGAGCGACTTACAGGAGCAATTAGGGTTAAGTGCCTTGCTCAAGGGCACATTAACGTCATTTAGCAGACGCTCTTAGCCAGAGCGACTCACAAATTGGTGCGTTCACCCTATAGCCAGTGGGATAACCACTTTACAATTTGGGGGGGGGGACAACACAACACACCACTGGTCACAGAGCTGCACTGTGGGACAACACAACACACAACTGGTCATAAAGCTGCACTGTAGGACAACACAACACACAACTGGTCTTAGCAATAAAGAAGCAATATTTTGAAGTCCACTTTTATTGTTTTCTAAGAGTTGCTGAATATGTTCCTCATTCTGAAGAGACCCTAACCTTAACCTTAACCCCCAACCCCTAACCCCCAACCCCCAACCCTAACCCCCAACCCCTAACCCCCAACCCGAACCCCCAACCCTAACCCAGGGCAAAGCAGGACAACAGAAGTGAATATACTGAATACAGAAGACTTACGTCTGAGATTGGGGGCAGAGTCGATGTGATGCGAGCCTCTCTGCAGATAGATGGGAGCTGAGTATTCCAACTGTTTCAATGGGTAATGGAACTGGAAGAGGAGGGGAGAGAGGAGAGGAGAGGAGGAGAGAGAGGGGAGAGGAGGAGAGAGGAGAGGAAGAGATGAGGAGAGAGGAGAGGAGAGGAGGAGAGAGGAGAGGAAGAGATGAGGAGAGAGGAGGGGAGAGGAGGAGGGAAGATGAGGAGAGAGAGGGGAGAGGAGAGGAGAGAGGAGGAGAGAGGAGGAGAGAGGAGAGGAAGAGATGAGGAGAGAGAGGAGAGAGGAGGAGAGCACTCATTATAGTTATGACTGTCACCCCATTATAGTTATGACTGTCACCCCATTATAGTTATGGCTGTCACCTCATTATAGTTATGACTGTCACCTCATTATAGTTATGACTGTCACCTCATTATAGTTATGACTGTCACCCCATTATAGTTATGACTGTCACCCCATTATAATTATGACTGTCACCCCATTATAATTATGACTGTCACCCCATTATAATTATGACTGTCACCTCATTATAGTTATGACTGTCACCTCATTATAGTTATGACTGTCACCTCATTATAGTTATGACTGTCACCTCATTATAGTTATGACTGTCACCCCATTATAGTTATGACTGTCACCCCATTATAGTTATGACTGTCACCCCATTATAGTTATGACTGTCACCCCATTATAGTTATGACTGTCACCCCATTATAGTTATGACTGTCACCCCATTATAGTATATATTATATGACTGTCACCTCAATAGGGCACCATAATACTGTGTGCAGATAAACAAATCGATAGATATTTTGTTTGTTGTGTACATGAATCTTAATGTACAGTGCATTCGGAAAGCATTCAGACCCCTTCACTTTTTCCACATTTTGTTATGTTACAGCCTTTTTCAAAAAATGGATTACAAAAATAATAATAATCGTCAATCTACAGACAATACCCCATAATGACAAAGCAACAACAGATTTTTAGACATTTTTGCAAATGTATTAAAAATAAAAAACAGAAATACCTTATTTACATTAGTATTCAGACCCTTTGCTACGAGACTCAAAATTGAGCTCATGTGCATCCTGTTTCCATTGATCATTTTTGAGATGTTTCTACAACTTGATTGGAGTCCACCTGTGGTAAATTCAATTGATTGGACATGATTTGGAAAGGCAAACACCTGTCTATATAGGGTCCCACAGTTGACAGTGCATGTCAGAGCAAAAACCAAGCCATGAGGTCGAAGGAATTGTCCGTAGAGCTCCGAGACAGGATTGTGTTGAGGCACAGATCTGGGGAAGGGTACCAAAAAATGTCTGCTGCATTGAAGGTCCCCAAGAACACAGTGGCCTCCATCATTCTTAAATGGAAGAAGTTTGGAACCACCAAGACTCTTCCTAGAGCTGGCTGCCCGGCCAAACTGAGCAATCGGGGGAGAAGGGCCTTGGTCAGGGAGGTGACCAAGAACCTGATGGTCACTCTGACAGAGCTCCAGAGTTCCTCTGTGGAGATGGGAGAACCTTCCAGAATGCCAACTATCTCTGCAGCACTCCACCAATCAGGCCTTTATGGTAGAGTGGCCAGATGGAAGCCACTCCTCAGTAAAAGGCACATGACAGCCCGCTTGGAGTTTGCCAAAAGGCACCTAAAGGACTCTCAGACCATGAGAAACAAGATTCTCTGGTCTGATGAAACCAAGATTGAACTCTTTGGCCTGAATGCCAAGCGTCACATCTGGAGGAAACCTGGCACCATCCCTACGGTGAAGCATGGTGGTGGCAGAATCATGCTGTGGGGATGTTTTTCAGCAGCAGGGACTGGGAGACTAGTCAGGATCGAGGGAATGATGAATGGAGCAAAGTACAGAGAGATCCTTGATAAAAACCTGCTCCAGAGTGCTCAGGACCTCAGACTGGGGCGAAGGTTCCCTTTCCAACAGGACAACGACCCTACGCACACAGCCAAGACAACACAGGAGTGGCTTCAGGACAAGTCTCTGAATGTCCTTGAGTGGCCCAGCCAGAGCCTGGACTTGAACCTGATCAAACATCTCTGGAGAGACCTGAAAATAGCTGTGCAGCGACGCTCCCCATCCAACCTGACAGAGCTTGAGAGGATCTGCAGAGAAGAATGGGAGAAACTCCCCAAATACAGGTGTGCCAAGCTTGTAGCGTCATACCCAAGAAGACTCGAGGCTGTAATCGCTGCCAAAGGTGCTTCAACAAAGTACTGAGTAAAGGGTCTGTATACTTATGTAAATGTAATATTTCAGTTTTATTTGATAAATTTGCAAAAATTTCTAAAAACCTGTTTTTGCTTTGTCATTATGAGGTATTGTGTGTAGATTGATGAGGGAAAAAAAACAATTTAATCCATTTTAGAATAAGGCTGTAACGTAACAAAATGTGGAAAAAGTAAAGGGGTCTGAATACTTTCCGAATGCACTGTACATCTTGGCATTTGAACGCTTTTTAGTTTAAATGTATTAGTGAGTGTGTGTCTATGGGGTTTGTGAATACCTTGTGGGCAGAGCAAGTGAAGGTGTACGTCTTGGTTTTTGGATCTTTCTCCAGAGTGGCGTTCAGTTTAAGCTCCTCCCCTTCCACAACCACGACACACACGTACTGCTCCTCGCCCTGAGATGAAGCATCAATGTAAAAATTATTTGTTTTTTTAAAGGACAAAGGATTTCAATTTATAGTAAACTCTTGAGTCCAGTTACCTGTGCATATGTTTGTGATCATTATCTATACTGCATTTCTAGGAAACTGCTGAGTCCAATCACCTGAAACATGTCGAGGTTCCTCCCCAGTAGGGTCAGAGGAGACAGGAAGCCCATGGGGACCAGAGGAGAGCTCTGTAGAGCCCACACACAGGGACAAGAGTCTGGACCCCGCGGCTCCAACTGCTCCTCCTAGTGGTCGGAGGTGGAAGCACACACACAGACCAAATAATATATTACAGCAGAAAACAAAGAACCAAATAGTATCCTATTTCCTTTACAGTGCACTACTTTCAACCAGGGCCCTATGGACATAGGGAATAGGGTGGACATTTGGGACAATGTTTGGAATGACTCAAAATGGAGAGGAGAGGCTGTGAAACAACTATACATTTTCAAGAGTATGACGTGCTATGGTTGGGTTATGGTTGGGTTAGGGTTAGGTTATGGTTGGGTTGGGTTATGGTTGGGTTAGGGTTGGGTTAGGGTTGGGTTAGGGTTGGGTTATGGTTGGGTTAGGGTTGGGTTAGGGTTGGGTTAGGGTTGGGTTAGGGTTGGGTTGGGTTAGGGTTGGGTTGGGTTAGGGATGAGTTAGGGTTGGATTAGGGTTGAGTTAGGGTTGAGTTAGGGTTGAGTAAATGTTGAGTAAATGTTGAGTTAGGATTGAGTTAGGGTTGAGTTAGGGTTGAGTTAGGGTCGAGTAAAGGTTGAGTTAGGGCTGAGTTAGGGTTGGGTTAGGGTTGAGTAAATGTTGAGTTAGGGTTGAGTTAGGGTCGAGTAAAGGTTGAGTTAGGGTTGAGTCAAGGTTGAGTTAGGTGTGAGTAAAGGTTGAGTTAGGGTTGAGTCAAGGTTGAGTTAGGGTTGAGTCAAGGTTGAGTTAGGGTTGAGTCAAGGTTGAGTTAGGGTTGAGTCAAGGTTGAGTTAGGGTTGAGTCAAGGTTGAGTTAGGGTTGAGTCAAGGTTGAGTTAGGTGTGAGTTAGGCTTGAGTTAGATTTGAGTAAAGGTTGAGTTAGGGTTGAGTCAAGGTTGAGTTAGGGTTGAGTCAAGGTTAATAATAATAATAATAATAATATGCCATTTAGCAGACGCTTTTATCCAAAGCGACTTACAGTCGTGCCGTGCATACATTTTTTTGTGTATGGGTGGTCCCGGGGTTCGAACCCACTACCTTGGCGTTACAAGCGCCGTGCTCTACCAGCTGAGCTACAGAGGACCACAAGTTGAGTTATGGTTGAGTCAAGGTTGAGTAAAGGTTGAGTTAGGCTTGAGTAAAGGTTGAGTTAGGGTTGAGTTAGGGTTGAGTTAGGGTTGAGTCAAGGTTGAGTTAGGGTTGAGTCAAGGTTGAGTTAGGGTTGAGTAAAGGTTGAGTTAGAATTGAGTAAAGGTTGAGTTAGGGTTGAGTAAGGGTTGAGTTAGGGTTGAGTAAAGGTTGAGTTAGGGTTGAGTCAAGGTTGAGTTAGGGTTGAGTAAAGGTTGAGTTAGGGTTGAGTAAAGGTTGAGTTGGGGTTGAGTAAAGGTTGAGTTAGGGTTGAGTAAAGGTTGTCTTACCAGTGAGTTGTGTATGGTGTGCTGCTTGGGGCAGCTGTTGTTGTGGGAACACAGCTCATCCAGAGCACACCAGTGACATGGCCACACACTGCTCACACACGCCATACACCTAGAATACAGAGAGACATATGGACATGGCCAAACACTGCCCACACACGCCATACACCTAGAATACAGAGAGACATATGGATATGGCCAAACACTGCCCACACACGCCATACACCTAGAATACAGAGAGACATATGGATATGGCCAAACACTGCCCACACACGCCATACACCTAGAATACAGAGAGACATATGGACATGGCCAAACACTGCCCACACACGCCATACACCTAGAATACAGAGAGACATATGGACATGGCCAAACACTGCCCACACACGCCATACACCTAGAATACAGAGAGACATATGGATATGGCCAAACACTGCCCACACACGCCATACACCTAGAATACATACAGATATAGCTTGGGTGACTGTGTGTGTGTGTGTGTATGTGTTTGTGCGTGTGCATGCAGTGTTTCCCCTAGGATTGTTTTCATCAGCGGTGGCAGAGTTAAGGGGGGGGTGAGGGGGTTGTGGGCGTGGCCAAAGCTAATTTCCTGCAATTCTACACATTTTGCCATGAGTTATGCTGTGTTCTTATGCTATCTATCTGAGTAACTCAGACATTATAACTAAATCAATGGGAGCCCCACCATTACATTTTTGATTTGGTGGTTGTTAAAGATGATCTCATTAAAACATATACAGGTCCATTGTCTTTTCTACGTACTATATCTGGTTTTAGATGTACAGGTCCATTGTCTTTTCTACGTACTATATCTGGTTTTAGATGTACAGGTCCATTGTCTTTTCTACGTACTATATCTGGTTTTAGATGTACAGGTCCATTGTCTTTTCTACGTACTATATCTGGTTTTAGATGTTTACAATGTTTGACCATCCCGCCGCTGCTAAATGAATATAGAGGAAACACTGGCATGTCTGTGCACACGCATGTGTGTGTGCCTGAGCGTGTGTGTGCGTGCGTTTGTTATATCTTACGGGGAGGTGGTGTTGAGTCGGCCCACAGCTCTACAGTCGTAGAAGGTGATGTCACTGCTAGAGATGGTCACGTCTCCGAACATCACAGACACACGCAGAGACATGTGGTCTACAGACAGACAGACAGACAGACAGGAGAGACCATAAAGATATGTCATGATGTGGTCCTCCGTAGCTCAGCTGGTAGAGCACGGCGCTTGTAACGCCAAGGGTAGTGGGTTCGATCCCCGGGGCCACCCATACACAAAAAAAATTATGCACGCATGACTGTAAGTCGCTTTGGATAAAAGCGTCTGCTAAATGGCATATTATTATTATTATTATTATTATATGCCAAACATCACACACACAGAGACATGTGGTCTATGGAGAGGAGAGAGAGATATCCAGAGCCTTCAGAGAGTATTCATCCCTCTTGACCTATTCCACATGATGTTGTTGTTCCAGCCTGACTCAGCCAACTACACACCGTACCCATACTGACAAAGTCAAAGTGGAAACACCTGCTCATTTTTACTAATTTATTGAAATTGAAATACAGAAATATCTCATTTACATACAGTACCAGTCAAAAAGTTTGGACACGCCTACTCATTCCAGGGTTTTTCTTAATTTTTTACTATTTTCTACATTGTAGAATAATAGTGAAGACATCAAAATTACGAAATAGCACATATGGATTTGTTTAACATTTTTTTTGGTTACTACATGATTCCATATGTGTTATTTCATAGTTTTGATGTCTTCACTATTATTCTACAATGTAGAAAATAGTAAAAATAAAGAAAAACCCTGGAATGAGTAGGTGTGTACAAACTTTTGACTGGTACTGTAAGTATTCACACCCCCTTTGCTATGACACTCCAAATTGAGCTCAGGTGCATTCAATTTCTATCGATCATCCTTGAGATGTCGCTACAACTTGATTGGAGTCCACCTGTGGCTAATTCAATTGTTTGGACATGATTTAGAAAGACACACACCTGTCTATATAAGGTCCCACAGTTGACAGTGCATGTCAGAACAGAAACTATACCATGACGTCCAAGGAACTGTCAGAGAGAATTGTGATGAGGCATATATATGGGGTAGGGTATACAACCATTTCTAGAGTGTTGAAAGTTTACAAGAGTACAGTGGTCTCCATCATTGGGAAATTTAAAAAATATCTGCCTAAAGCTGGCAGTCCGACCAAACTGAGCAACCGGGCAAGAAGGACCTTGGTCAGGGAAGTGACCAAGAACCCAATGACCACTCTGACAGAACTACTGAGTTCCTTGGCTGAGATGGGAGAACCTGCCAGAAGGACAACAGTCTCTGCAGCACTTCACCAATCTGGGCTTTATGGGAGAGCGGCCAGACGGAAGCCAGAAAGGCACATGACAGCACGCCTGGAGTTGGCAAAAAGACACGTGAAAGACTCAGAGCATAAGGCAAAAGATTATGTGGTCTGATGAGACAAAAATTGAACTCTTTGGCCTGAATGCAAAGCTCTATGTCTGGAGAAAACCAGGCGGTGCTCATCACCTGTCTAACACCATCCCTACCGTGAAGCATGGTGGCGGCAGCATGCTATGGGGATGCTTTTCAGCGGCAGGTTCTGGGAGACTGGTAAGGATAGAGGGAACAATGAATGGGGCCAAATACAGGAAAATCCTGCTTTAGAGCGCAAACGACAGACTGGGGCGAAGATTTACGTTCCAACAGGACAATGACCCCAAGATGACCCCAAGATGACCCCAAGTACACAGCCAACAGGACAATGACCCCAAGTACACAGCCAACAGGACAATGACCCCAAGTACACAGCCAACAGGACAATGACCCCAAGATGACCCCAAGTACACAGCCAACAGGACAATGACCCCAAGTACACAGCCAACAGGACAATGACCCCAAGCACACAGCCAACAGGACAATGACCCCAAGTACACAGCCAACAGGACAATGACCCCAAGCACACAGCCAACAGGACAATGACCCCAAGTACACAGCCAACAGGACAATGACCCCAAGTACACAGCCAACAGGACAATGACCCCAAGCACACAGCCAACAGGACAATGACCCCAAGTACACAGCCAACAGGACAATGACCCCAAGTACACAGCCAACAGGACAATGACCCCAAGTACACAGCCAACAGGACAATGACCCCAAGCACACAGCCAACAGGACAATGACCCCAAGTACACAGCCAACAGGACAATGACCCCAAGTACACAGCCAACAGGACAATGACCCCAAGTACACAGCCAACAGGACAATGACCCCAAGTACACAGCCAACAGGACAATGACCCCAAGTACACAGCCAAACAGGACAATGACCCCAAGCACACAGCCAAAGCAACGCTGGAATGGCTTCAGAACAAGAATGTGAAAGTCCTTGAGTGGCCCAGCCAAAGCACAATTGAACATCTGTGGAAAGACTTCAGGAATGCTGTTCACCGCCGCTCCCCATCTAACTTAACAGAGCTTGAGAAAATCTGCAAGGAAGAATGGGAGAAAATCCCCAAGTCCAGATGTACAAAGATACAGATGTAACCAATACGACTCAAAGGTGCATCTACAAAGTATTAAACTCAGGGTGTGAACTATATCTGTTTTTCATTTTCAAAATATTTGCTAAAATTTCAACAACGGAAAAATCACTTTGTCATTATGGGGTATTGGCTGAGAGAAAAACATCTATTTAATCAATTTTGAATTCAGGCTGTAACACAATATAATGTGGAATAAGTCAAGGGGTATGAATACTTTCTGAAGGCTCTGTACATCATTCACACACACACACACACACACACACAGACACCACAATAGTTTCTGTATACACATAATACATTTACATTACATTTTAGTCATTTAGCAGACGCTCTTATCCAGAGCAATTAGGGTTAAGTGCCTTGCTCAAGGGCACATCGACAGCTTTTTCACCTAGTCGGCTCGGGGATTAGAACCAGCGACCTTTCGGTTACTGGCGCAACGCTCTTAACCACTAAGCTACCTGCCACCCCAGACACACTGGTAGTATCTAGTCATGTGGTCTACAGAGAGGAGACAACAAAGGGTTTTCAATTTGGGTTTAGGATTCATCTCCTCCACCCATTATTTTTTTTCATATCGCATCAACAGTTAAAAAAAATAATAATATCTATGTCTCCCTTAATTTGGTTTTCGTACAGATGTCAACAGTCAGACTGTTGGAAAAGGTCTGACATTTCAGTTGCCCAGGCTCCCCCTATGGATAGATCCCATTGAAAAGCTATTCTGGCAGTTGGCATATCCAACAATCTATTCCAAAAACATATGGGGGATTGGAAGTGATGCAGACAATTACATTGATGAAAGTTACAATCTGCAATATTAAAGCTGATCTACCCCCTTTTTTTTTTTTAAGTCAAGTGTTATGGACATGTTCGTTTTTGAGATACCTCCTTAGCACCCCAAACTCCTGCTGAACAGTCCAGAACAGGACGCGCACGTCTGATCCAGTTTGGAATACGTAGCATAACCAGTATCTTTTGAGTGTTTTTGTTTTTCCTAGAACTCCCCCAAAAAGAGCGTTACTTGCTGAGTCGGGAAGATGTTCCGTATAGAAAGGTCATATGTTCATCAGTAAAAAGACACAAATATTTATATAATTGCTAGTAAACTCAAGAACGTCTTCACCAAAACAAAACTGAAAAAACACTTCTCTTAGTACCTGGTTTTCTAAATTGCATTATCTGTGTTTTTGTCAGGTTGATCATGAGTCTCCGTCTTTTACACCAATTGACTGCACATAATAACGTGTTCTGCTTCAGTTTCTGCCGTCAAAATAATATAATCAGCATATAAAAGGATACTTAGCATTTCATCATCAAATCTTACTCCAATATTTAACTGTTTCCTTTATTTTGCCAAATCATTTATAAAACATAGCAAACAAAGTCGGTGATAAGGAGTCTCATTGTTTTACACCCGAGGGTAACCAAGGGAAACCAATCTGTTCCATATTCATTATCACGCACACAGGCTGTTGGTGCTTTGTAAAGAGACTGAATTGCGTGATAACATTTCCCGTCAACCCCTGTCTTTAACAAACTATAGGCTTAAAAGATCCCTATTTACAAAATCAAAAGCTTTCTGAAAATCAATGAAAAATGCAAAAGTCGGCTTCTCTTCGTGTAATCTATTTCTGATTATTGTACAGACCCAGAAGATATGATCTATACAGGCTCTGGATTTACAGAAACCATTTTTGTTCTTCCAGCAGAATGTTTTGATCTTCCAGAAAGGTCATCAGCCTGTTGTTGAGGATGGATGAATATAATTTATAGACCGTACTTAATAAACTAATCCCTCTATAGTTCAGTGGCTCTCTCTGGTCATTTTTTGAAGATTTGGGAATGGGATTCACTATAGACTTATGGTAGTATACTGTACACTAAACAAATTTGGAGCAAATCATATAGGACGTCAATTAATTTATGGGATTTTAAAAGTTCATTAGGCAGTTCATCAATGCTATACAGCCTCCAGTTGCCTCAATGGATGATCAGTCAACATCATGATGAGTCATACATATACAGGCTTTTTGAAGAGGTGCGGGGGAGCAGTTGTTGTGGAGGTTAAGTGTCTTGCTCAAGGGCACAACAGCAGGCAATGGCATCTAGGATTTGATACCAGCAACCCTCTGGTTGCCAGTTCACTTCCCGCCAGACTTTTCCCGTCAGACACAGGATTCAAACTGTCTCTCCTCTTTAGCCGCCAGGCTACCTGCCGCCCCGGTTATTTCTATCTCAATTAGATTAATTTGGATAAATAATAAATGTGTTACATTGATTAAATTATAAATTAATTAAATAATTATGAAAACAAATCAAACTTTATTATTATATTTTTTTTATCGAATAATTCGAGATTTTTTCATATATAAAACGTAAAATAAAAATGGCATCCTACCACTTCCTGGTGGGCTGGGTGGGAGGAGCTCAGGCAGGGGTGATTGACAGGTGATGGTGGTTCCCGTGACGATGGCTGGCTGAGGGGGGAGGGTTCCGAAGGAGCAGGAAAGAGACTCCTCATCTGACAGGGTGGGCAGCTGGGCCACTGTTAGTGACACCTGGGATCGAGATCTATATATTATACATGCTGATTTTTATTCTGATTTTTTTTAAAATAAGTATTTTAAAGGTTTATTGGGACAGATAGAAAGAGAGTGGGGGAGAGACATACAGGTAGGGTGGAGGGATTAATAACCACATGTACTGCAGGACCAGCCCAGACATTACCCACTAGACATTACCCACTAGACCAGCCCAGACATTACCCACTAGACATTACCCACTAGACCAGCCCAGACAATACCCACTAGACATTACCCACTAGACCAGCGCAGACAATACCCACTAGACATTACCCACTAGACCAGCCCAGACATTACCCACTAGACATTACCCACTAGACCAGCCCAGACATTACCCACTAGACCAGCCCAGACATTACCCACTAGACCAGCCCAGACATTACCCACTAGACCAGCGCAGACAATACCCACTAGACATTACCCACTAGACCAGCCCAGACATTACCCCCTAGACATTACCCACTAGACCAGCCCAGACATTACCCCCTAGACCAGCCCAGACATTACCCACTAGACCAGCCCAGACATTACCCACTAGACATTACCCACTAGACCAGCCCAGACATTACCCCCTAGACCAGCCCAGACATTACCCACTAGACCAGCCCAGACATTACCCACTAGACATTACCCACTAGACCAGCCCAGACATTACCCACTAGACATTACCCAGTAGACCAGCCCAGACAATACCCCCTAGACATTACCCCCTAGACCAGCCCAGACATTACCCCTTTGACCAGTCCAGACATTACCCACTAGACCAGCCCAGACATTACCCCCTAGACATTACCCACTAGACATTACCCACTAGACCAGCCCAGACATTACCCACTAGACATTACCCACTAGACATTACCCACCAGACATTACCCACTAGACCAGCCCAGGCACCTCCACTGAGTTACTCCATCAAATCTCCTCCCACAGATCTGTCACACAATGTTTCTACATATACTAGACTGTTGAAGATCTGTAACCCACCTCAGTCTTCTCCTCTCTGCTCTGTATGGCAGGCTTCAGGCTCTGAACAGTCACACACTGGTTGGCAGGCTGGTTGGCAGGCTGGTCGGCAGGCTGGTTGGCAGGCTGGCAGCTCCACAGCCAGTGGTTGGCCTGGCCCTCACGACTACACTCCAGTCTACGAGTACATCTGTGTCAACGGTATAAACACAAGTTAACATGGAAATGTGTGACAGAGGAAAAGGGGTTTTAACAGTGTGTATGTGTGGGTCAGAGGAGATAACACTATCAACAAGGCAGGTCCTAGAGGAGATAACACTATCAACAAGGCAGGTCCCTACAGGCCCTAGAGGAGATAACACTATCAACAAGGCAGGTCCCTACAGGCCCTAGAGGAGATAACACTATCAACAAGGCAGGTCCCTACAGGCCCTAGAGGAGATAACACTATCAACAAGGCAGGTCCCTACAGGCCCTAGAGGAGATAACACTATCAACAAGGCAGGTCCTACAGGCCCTAGAGGAGATAACACTATCAACAAGGCAGGTCCCTAGAGGCCCTAGAGGAGATAACACTATCAACAAGGCAGGTCCCTAGAGGCCCTAGAGGAGATAACACTATCAACAAGGCAGGTCCCTACAGGCCCTAGAGGAGATAACACTATCAACAAGGCAGGTCCCTACGGGCCCTAGAGGAGATAACACTATAAACAAGGCAGGTCCTACAGGCCCTAGAGGAGATAACACTATCAACAAGGCAGGTCCTACAGGCCCTAGAGGAGATAACACTATCAACAAGGCAGGTCCTACAGGCCCTAGAGGAGATAACACTATCAACAAGGCAGGTCCTACAGGCCCTAGAGGAGATAACACTATCAACAAGACAGGTCCCTACAGGCCCTGGAGGAGATAACACTATCAACAAGGCAGGTCCTACAGGCCCTAGAGGAGATAACACTATCAACAAGGCAGGTCCTACAGGCCCTAGAGGAGATAACACTATCAACAAGGCAGGTCCCTACAGGCCCTAGAGGAGATAACACTATCAACAAGGCAGGTCCCTACAGGCCCTAGAGGAGATAACACTATCAACAAGGCAGGTCCTACAGGCCCTAGAGGAGATAACACTATCAACAAGGCAGGTCCCTAGAGGCCCTAGAGGAGATAACACTATCAACAAGGCAGGTCCCTAGAGGCCCTAGAGGAGATAACACTATCAACAAGCCCCTAATGAACTAATGGGGATCTATAATAAAACCCCAGGAAGAGTAGCTGCTGCCTTGGCAGGAACTAATGGGGATCCATAATAAACCCCAGGAAGAGTAGCTGCTGCCTTGGCAGGAACTAACGGGGATCCATAATAAACCCCAGGAAGAGTAGCTGCTGCCTTGGCAGGAACTAATGGGGATCCATAATAAACCCCAGGAGGAGTAGCTGCTGCCTAATGAACTAATGGGGATCCATAATAAACCCCAGGAAGAGTAGCTGCTGCCTTGGCAGGAACTAATGGGGATCCATAATAAACCCCAGGAAGAGTAGCTGCTGCCTTGGCAGGAACTAATGGGGATCCATAATAAACCCCAGGAAGAGTAGCTGCTGCCTTGGCAGGAACTAATGAGGATCCATAATAAACCCCAGGAAGAGTAGCTGCTGCCTTGGCAGGAACTAATGGGGATCCATAATAAACCCCAGGAAGAGTAGCTGCTGCCTTGGCAGGAACTAATGAGGATCCATAATAAACCCCAGGAAGAGTAGCTGCTGCCTTGGCAGGAACTAATGAGGATCCATAATAAACCACAGGAAGAGTAGCTGCTGCCTTGGCAGGAACTAATGGGGATCCATAATAAACCCCAGGAAGAGTAGCTGCTGCCTTGGCAGGAACTAATGAGGATCCATAATAAACCCCAGGAAGAGTAGCTGCTGCCTTGGCAGGAACTAATGGGGATCCAAAATAAACCCCAGGAAGAGTAGCTGCTGCCTTGGCAGGAACTAATGGGGATCCATAATAAACCCCAGGAAGAGTAGCTGCTGCCTTGGCAGGAACTAATGGGGATCCATAATAAACCCCAGGAAGAGTAGCTGCTGCCTTGGCAGGAACTAATGGGGATCCATAATAAATCCCATGAAGAGTAGCTGCTGCCTTGGCAGGAACTAACGGGGATCCATAATAAACCCCAGGAAGAGTAGCTGCTGCCTTGGCAGGAACTAATGGGGATCCATAATAAACCCCAGGAAGAGTAGCTGCTGCCTTTGGCAGGAACTAACGGGGATCCATAATAAACCCCAGGAAGAGTAGCTGCTGCCTTGGCAGGAACTAACGGGGATCCATAATAAACCCCAGGAAGAGTAGCTGCTCCCTTGGCAGGAACTAACGGGGATCCATAATAAACCCCAGGAAGAGTAGCTGCTGCCTTGGCAGGAACTAACGGGGATCCATAATAAACCCCAGGAGGAGTAGCTGCTGCCTTGGCAGGAACTAACAGGGATCCATAATAAACCCCAGGAAGAGTAGCTGCTGCCTTGGCAGGAACTAATGGGGATCCATAATAAACCCCAGGAAGAGTAGCTGCTGCCTTGGCAGGAACTAATGGGGATCCATAATAAACCCCAGGAAGAGTAGCTGCTGCCTTGGCAGGAACTAATGGGGATCCTTAATAAACCCCAGGAAGAGTAGCTGCTGCCTTGGCAGGAACTAATGGGGATCCTTAATAAACCCCAGGAAGAGTAGCTGCTGCCTTGGCAGGAACTAATGGGGATCCATAATAAACCCCAGGAAGAGTAGCTGCTGCCTAATGAACTAATGGGGATCCATAATAAACCCCAGGAAGAGTAGCTGTGTACAGTACCTTCCCTCCAGGACACACCAGCCACAGTAAGGATCTCTGACGGACAGACAGGCCTGGCAGTCAGGCTGCTGCTCACACTGAGACACAGCCACCTTGGACACCTGAGAGACAAAGGAAAAGAGAGGCATGAGGGTCTGCTATACAAACGGATGGAAAGTGGTGTTGGGGGGAAAACATACGACATTATAAAATCCATGTACACAAACAACAAGTGTGCAGTTAAAATTGGCAAAAAACACACACATTTCTTTCCACAGGGCCGTGGGGTGAGACAGGGATGCAGCTTAAGCCCCACCCTCTTCAACATCTATATCAACGGATTGGCGAGGGCACTAGAACAGTCTGCAGCACCTGGCCTCACCCTACTAGAATCTGAAGTCAAATGTCTACTGTTTGCTGATGATCTGGTGCTTCTCTCTCTCTAAGGGTAGGGGCTAGGGGTTAGGGTCAAGGGTAGGGGCTAGGGGTTAGGGTCTAATGATAGGGGCTAGGGGTTAGGGTCTACGGATAGGGGCTAGGGGTTAGGGTCTACGGATAGGGGCTAGGGGTTAGGGTCTAAGGATAGGGGCTAGGGGTTAGGGGCTAGGGGTTAGGGGCTAGGGGTTAGGGGCTAGGGGTTAGGGGCTAAGGATAGGGGCTAGGGGTTAGGGTCTAAGGATAGGGGCTAGGGGTTAGGGTCTAAGGATAGGGGCTAGGGGTTAGGGTCTAAGGATAGGGGCTAGGGGTTAGGGTCTAAGGATAGGGGCTAGGGGTTAGGGTCTAAGGATAGGGGCTAGGGGTTAGGGTCTAAGTATAGGGACTAGGGGTTAGGGTCTAAGGATAGGGGCTAGGGGTTAGGGTCTAAGGATAGGGACTAGGGGTTAGGGTCTAAGGATAGGGGCTAGGGGTTAGAGCCTAAGGATAGGGACTAGGGGTTAGGGTCTACGGATAGGGGCTAGGGGTTAGGGTCTAAGGATAGGGGCTAGGGGTTAGGGTCTAAGGATAGGGGCTAGGGGTTAGGGTCTAAGGATAGGGGCTAGGGGTTAGGGTCTAAGGATAGGGGCTAGGGGTTAGGGTCTAAGGATAGGGGCTAGGGGTTAGGGTCTAAGGATAGGGGCTAGGGGTTAGGGTCTAAGGATAGGGGCTAGGGGTTAGGGTCTAAGGATAGGGGCTAGGGGTTAGGGTCTAAGGATAGGGGCTAGGGCTTAGGGTCTAAGGATAGGGGCTAGGGTCTAAGGATAGGGGCTAGGGGTTAGGGTCTAAGGATAGGGGCTAGACGTTACCTTGCTGTCAGTGAGGACGTAGACATTCTGTCCAGACTGGTCCAGGAGTAGGTCAGCGTTGACTGGACTGTCCTGGTCCACCAATACACTCTGATACAATGTCCCTGTTGTGTCAGGCTGGAGAAATACCTGACCACATAGAGAAGAAAAAGTGAAGATTATTTATGGTGTGTTGGCAAGAGAGCACAAACAGATCTGGGACCAGGCTAGTACCATACATACAGTGTCAGAGTTGTGAACTCGAGTCACATGACTTGGACTCGCGTCTGACTTGAGTCACAAATTTGACTTTGACTTGAAACTGATGACTTGAAATGATCTGGTTTTGTAATGTTTTGTCTCATTTTGTGGCACATAGTCTCTGTGGATTACTCTCCACACAGCCAGAGACAGTAGCCACAGCATCGCCCTTGCAAAAAAAAATTAAACGTGCAACAGATTGGCTAGTGAAACGCACACTCGGCCCTCTGATTGGATCAGCAAACTGTCAATCAGCAGAGCTAGCGAACAGATTGCTGATTTGCTGTGCAGCTATGGGATCGGGTGCAGAGCAAACATCACATTGTAGGGAGAGAGGACGGCCATAATAAATATGCAGCTCCCCAAAAAATTGGTGATCAAGAATATGAACTGTTTACTTTGCAAGCTCACCAGCAATGAGGCATCAAGCAACAATTACTAGCATAGGCACACTGGTCTTTTGATATGTCAATTGCTTGAAATGTATAATTTACTTATGAAGCTCGCATCTCATCATTGACTACAGCTCAGCGTTCAACACCATAGTGCCCTCCAAGCTCATCACTAGGCTCAGGACCCTGGGACTGAACACCTCCCTCTGCAACTGGATCCTGGACTTCCTGACGGGCCGCCCCCAGGTGGTGAGGGTAGGCAGCAAAACATCTTCCACGCTGATCCTCAACAATGGGTAAAATGTTTCGGGTAGCGTTCCACAAGCTTCCCACAATAAATTGGGTGAATTTTGGCCCATTCCTCCTGACAGAGCTGGTGTAACTGAGTCAGGTTTGTAGGCCTCCTTGCTCGCACAAGCTTTTTCAGTTCTGCCAACACATTTTCTATAGGATTGAGGTCAGGGCTTTGTGGCCACTCCAATACCTTGACTTTGTTGTCCTTAAGCCATTTTGCCACAACTTTGGAAGTATGGTTGGGGTCATTGTCCATTTGGAAGACCCATTTGCGACCAAGCTTTACCTTCCTGAGTGATGTCTTGAGATGTTGCTTCAATATATCCACATAATTTTCCTTCCTCATGATGCCATCTATTTTGTGAAGTGCACCAGTCCCTCCTGCAGCAAAGCACCCCCACAGCATGATGCTGCCAGCCCCATGCTTCACGGTTGGGATGGTGTTCTTCGGCATGCAAGCGACCCCCTTTTTCCTCCAAATATAACGATGGTCATTATGGCCAAACAGTTCTATTTTTGTTTCATCAGACCAGAGGACATTTCTCCAAAAAGTATGATCTTTGTCCCCATGTGCAGTTGCAAACCGTAGTCTGGCTTTTTTATGGCGGTTTTGGAGCAGTGGCTTCTTCCTTGCTGAGCGGCCTTTCAGGTTATGTCGATATAGGACTCGTTTTACTGTGGATATAGATACTTTTGTACCTGTTTCCTCCAGTATCTTCACAAGGTCCTTTGCTGTTGTTCTAGGAGACAGAACGCGTCTCCTTCCTGAGCGGTATGACAGCTGCGTGCTCCCATGGTGTTTATACTTGCATACTATTGTTTGTACAGATGAACGTGGTACCTTCAGGCGTTTGGAAATTGCTCCCAAGGATGAACCAGACTTGTGGAGGTCTACAATTTTTTTTCCTGAGGTCTTGGCTGAATTCTTTTGATTTTCCCATGATGTCAAGCAAAGAGGCACTGAGTTTGAAGGTAGGCCTTGAAATACATCCACAGGTACACCTCCAATTGACTCAAATGATGTCAATTAGCCTATCAGAAGCTTCTAAAGTCATGACATAATTTTCTGGAATTTTCCAAGCTGTTTAAAGGCACAGTCAACTTAGTGTATGTAAACTTCTGACCCACTGGAATTGTGATACAGTGAATTATAAGTGAAATAATCTGTCTGTAAACAATTGTTGGAAAAATTACTTGTGTCATGCACAAAGTAGATGTCCTAACCGACTTGCCAAAACTATAGTTTGTTAACAAGAAATGTGTGGAGTGGTTGAAAAACAAGTTTTAATGACTCCAACCTAAGTGTTGGTAAACTTCCGACTTCAACTGTATTTATCAGTCTTATTGCTGATCTGACTGTTGGTGTCAGACTTATGTTAAGAAAAATAAGTGTTAAGTAAACAATACATAAATAAAAATAAAAATAAAAATCATTAAAGAGCAACAGTAAAATAACAATAATGAGACTATATACAGGGGGTACCGGTACAGAGTCAATGTGTGGGGGTAATTGTCGAGGTAATTGAGGTAATATGTACATGTAGGTAGAGGTAAAGTGACTATGCATAGATAATAAACAGAGTAGCAGCAGTGTAAAAGAGGGGGTGGGGTGGGGGGGGGACAATGCAAATAGTCCGGGTAGCCATGATTAGCTGTTCAGGAGTCTTATGGCTTGGGGGTAGAAGCTGTTAAGAAGCCTTTTGGACCTAGACTTGGCGCTCCGGTACCGCTTTCCGTGCGGTAGCAGAGAGAAGAGTCAATGACTACAGTGGCTGGAGTCTTTGACCATTTTTAGGGCCTTCCTCTGACACCGCCTGGTATAGAGGTCCTGGATGGCAGGAAGCTTGGCCCCAGTTATGTACTGGGCCGTACGCACTACCCTCTGTAGTGCCTTGCGGTCGGAGGCCGAGCAGCTGCCATACCAGGCAGTGATGCAACCAGTCAGGATACTCTCGATGGTGCAGCTGTAGAACTTTTTGAGGATCTGAGGACCCATTCCAAATCTTTTCAGTCTCCTGAGGGGAAATAGGAATTGTTGTGCTCTCTTCACGACTGTCTTGGTGTGTTTGGACCATAATAGTTTGTTGCTGATGTGGACACCAAGGAACTTGAAGCTCTCAACCTGCTCCACTACAGCCCCGTCGATGAGAATGGGGGCGTGCTCGGTCCTCCTTTTCCTGTAGTCCATGATCATCTCCTTTGTCTTGATCACGTTGAAGGAGAGGTTGTTGTCCTGGCACCACACGGCCAGGTCTCTGACATCCTTCTTATAGGCTGTCTCATCGTTGTCTGTAATCAGGCCTACCACTGTTGTGTCGTCAGCAAACTTAATGATGGTGTTGGAGTCATGCCTGGCCATGCAGTCATGGGTGAACAGGGAGTACAGGAGGGGACCGAGCACACACCCTTGAGGGGCCCCCGTGTTGAGGATCAGCTTGGCAGATGTGTTGTTACCTACCCTTACCACCTGGGGGGCGGCCCGTCAGGAAGTCCAGGATCCAGTTAAAGAGGGAGGTGTTTGGTCCCAGGATCCTGAGCTTAGTGATGAGCTTTGAGGGCACTATAGTGTTGAACGCTGAGCTGTAGTCAATGAATAACATTCTCACGTAGGTGTTCCTTTTGTCCAGGTGTGAAAGGGCAGTGTGGAGTGCAATAGGGGCGGTATGCAAATTGGAGTGGGTCTAGGGTTTCTGGGATAATGGTGTTGATGTGAGCCATGACCAGCCTTTCAAAGCACTTCATGGCTACAGACATGAGTGCTACGGGTCGGTAGTCATTTAGGCAGGTTACCTTGGTGTTCTTGGGCACAGGGACTATGGTGGTCTGCTTGAAACATGTTGGTATTACAGACTCGGTCAGGGACAGGTTGAAAATGTCAGTGAAGACACTTGCAAGTTGGTCAGCACATGCTCGGAGTACACGTCCTGGTAATCCGTCTGGCCCTGTGGCCTTGTGAATGTTGACCTGTTTAAAGGTCTTACTCACATCGGCTACGGAGAGTGATCACACAGTCGTCCGGAACAGCTGATGCTCTCATGCATGCTTCAGTGTTGCTTGCTTCGAAGCGAGCATAGAAGTAATTTAGCTCGTCTGGTAGGCTTGTGTCACAGGGCAGCTCGCGGCTGTGCTTCCCTTTGTAGTCTGTAATAGTTTGTAAGTCCTGCCACATCCGACGAGGGTCGGAGCCGGTTTAGTACGATTCGATCTTAGTCCTGTATTGACACTTTGCCTGTTTGATGGTTCATTGGAGGGCATAGCGGGATTTCTTATAAGCGTCCGGGTTAGAGTCCCGCTCCTTGAAAGCGGCAGCTCTACCCTTTAGCTCAGTGCGGATATTGCCTGTAATCCATGGCTTCTGGTTGGGGTATGTACGTACGGTCACTGTGGGGACGACGTCATCGATTCACTTATTGATGAAGCCAGTGACTGATGTGGTGTACTCCTCAATGCCATCGGAAGAATCCTAGAACATATTCCAGTCTGTGCTAGCAAAACAGTCCTGTAGCTTAGCATCTGCGTCATCTGACCACTTCTTTATTGACCGAGTCACTGGTGCTTCCTGCTTTAGTTTTTGCTTGTAAGCAGGAATCAGGAGGATAGAATTATGGTCAGATTTGCCAAATGGAGGGCGAGGGAGAGCTTTGTACGCGTCTCTGTGTGTGGAGTAAAGGTGGTCTAGAGTTTTTTTCCCTCTGGTTGCACATTTAACATGCTGGTAGAAATGAGGTAAAAACCGTTTTTAATGTCCTGTTGGTGGATATTAGTGATCGTAGCTCGTCTATTTTGTTATCCAATGACGTTGGCTAATAGGACTGATGGTAGAGGCAGATTACCCACTCGCCGTCGGTTCCTTACTAGGCACCCCGACCTACGTCCCCGATATCTCTGTCTATTCTTCATGTGAATGACGGGGATTTGGGCCTTGTCGGGTGTCTGAAGTTAATCCTTTGCGTCCGACTCGTTAAAGAAAAAATTATTTGTCCAGTACGAGGTGAGTAATCGCTGTCCTGATATCCAGAAGCTCTTTTCGGTCATAAGAGACGGTGGCAGAAACATGATGTATAAAATAAGTTACAAATAACGCGAAAAAACACACACAATAGCACAATTGGTTAGGAGCCCGTAAAACGGCAGCCATCTCCTCCGGCGCCATTAGCCTCTTACGAATTGAAGTAAAATTATGAAACACAGAGAGACAAAATATATTTTATGTATTTTTTTCTTTGTCATTTTATTGGGGGAAGACAGACTTCCATTGGCATCCATGAATACACGCCACTGTGGGCAAGTTTCTGATAGTCAGAGGCAGGTTCTAGTGTGTCTGTAACATCAAAGAAAAAGGGAAATAGTTTCTGTCAAAAAGGGGTAATACTTTCTGTCAACTAGAAATGTGGGAGAATGTCAGATATATGGTAGCCTAATCGTTGGCATTATGTCATTATTTATTTATAGTCAAGGGGTGTTGTGCTTGTTTCGGCCTGCAGAGGGAGCTGCTCGCTCTAGTGGCTGCTTCAAGCGCTCTCACTCTACAGTGGCTCTCGTGCAAGCCTGCCTAGTCAGTGAGTCAGTTGAGCCAACTGAAAACTGAAGAGAGAAGAACCATATAAACACATTATTTTAAACCTTATCTTCACGGTGAGTGAGTTATAAAAAGCATAGGATGAGAAACACCAAGTTAACCGAAGTGGAACGATATTATTGTATTTTTTTTTATTGACGTTTTGATAGTTTAATCTATAATAGTCAGTTAGCCTAGAAACTAACGTCGGCAAACGTTAGCTCCAGTCAAGCTAACCTGTCATAGTCATGGCGACAGAGGACTCCAAATGAATGTTCACACAGAGAGTGTAAACAAAGGGAAACATTGTAATGTGTTGTTGTGAGGGATATGTTGAGAGTGACATGATGCCAACATTCACACTGACGATGAGCAGAGGTCGAAACGTTTGTGTTTTGTTTTCACCTTTCATTCATGCACTTTCTTGCACTATGATTTTTTGGGCACCATGGCATGATGTTTTAATTAACATCTACATTTTGCATTCAAGCCTCTTTTGGGGATTTATTCATTTTTTCGACAGCGTCCATCTATTCCAGTATTGTTATTTTGACTCCAACGCACCTGGAACAGACACCATTCAGTAGTAAGGACCTTAAAAGAAGAATGACTCGATGAACATGAGATAAGATGTTAATTAATACCCTTTTATAACATTTTTTTTATTTTTAGTATGTTGGCTATTTAGAATTGTACAGGAGTAGCCTAGTCAGTTGAATGAGAGAGAGCCAACTGAAAACGGTATTGAAGAGAGAAGCCTTATCTTCAACGTGACAGACTCATTCTTCTCATCCAGGTCCCAACGTTTAACAGGGTTCAGTACCACTACCAGACCCTGTGTGTTGTGGTTTTTCACTCTGATCTAAAGGGGTTTAACAGGGGTACTAGGCCTACTACTCTTTGCCATTGCAGAGCGAGAAGTCAATGTTGCATTATGTGACTACCATAAATTACTATGCTTTTGGTCACTTTAACCGAAAAATGGTGGGACACACACCATCATGATAATACACTGTAAACAACTACAATGCTTTCATGTTTCACAATGCATGCTGCTAGTATACTCCTAAATTGACAGTGCAGTTAGCGTCAGGGATTTTACAACTAGCTACTTCACATGTTGACTTTTGGTATTGTTCGTAGACAGCCTTTCTAGAGAGGGCATTGCATCGTGGGTGTTGTAGTCGAGCTCTGCAGATTTCCACAACAGTTTTCACATATTGCTTCCTCACTCAATATAACGGCGAAATGCAAAAAACTGTTCACAACATTTATTGTTCTCACATAGTTGCATTATTTAACAATCAAATGAACAATTCCTTGTGTCTCTCTGGTTCCCCCTGTTCCCACCACCATATCACAGCAGGCCACCGTGTGTGTGTGTGTGTGTGTGTGTGTGTGTGATGAGAGAATGTCTTGTTAGTGTGTGTGTTTGTGTGGTGTGTGTGTGCGCATGCGTGTGTGCGATTAGGGAGTGTCTCAGTGTCTCGTTAGTGTGTGTGTGTGTGTCGTTAGTGTGTGTGTGTGTGTGTGTGTGTGTGTGTGTCTAGTTGGAGTGTGTGTGGGAGGCGAGGGTATTTAAGCTAAGGAACAGCAGGCAGCTCTAGGCAGTGTGGTGCTGAGCTGGATCTGCTTTCATCCATAATTCACATTAGCAACATGTTTCATGTTAATGACCTCTCTGTGGATGCCAGCCTGCCTGCCTGCCTGCCTGCCTGCGGAGCTGTGCTGGTGGTTAACTGTGCTGGTGGTTAACTGTGCTAGTGGTTAACTGTGCTAGTGGTTAACTGAATAGTGATTAACACATTACTAATGAAGAGCCAAGTCTAGCTCATGGGTGTCCATGTTTCTAATGGAGGTGAAAGTCAGAGGTGGGCAACCTTATCTGCAAAGGGCAGCTGTGGGTACAGGTTTCAATGGGCAGCTATGGGTACAGGTTTCAAAGGGCAGCTATGGGTACAGGTTTCAATAGGCAGCTATGGGTACAGGTTTCAATGGGCAGCTATGGGTACAGGTTTCAATGGGCAGCTATGGGTACAGGTTTCAATGGGCAGCTATGGGTACAGGTTTCAATGGGCAGCTATGGGTACAGGTTTCAATGGGCAGCTATGGGTACAGGTTTCAATGGGCAGCTATGGGTACAGGTTTCAAAGGGCAGCTATGGGTACAGGTTTCAATGGGCAGCTATGGGTACAGGTTTCAATGGGCAGCTATGGGTACAGGTTTCAATGGGCAGCTATGGGTACAGGTTTCAATGGGCAGCTATGGGTACAGGTTTCAATGGGCAGCTATGGGTACAGGTTTCAATGGGCAGCTATGGGTACAGGTTTCAATGGGCAGCTATGGGTACAGGTTTCAATGGGCAGCTATGGGTACAGGTTTCAATGGGCAGCTGTGGGTACAGGTTTCAAAGGGCAGCTGTGGGTACAGGTTGCAATGGGCAGCTATGGGTACAGGTTTCACGTTTTATAAAAAGCAACTTTCAGTACATTTAGTATGTACTGAAGATCCATGTGGGAAATGAACCCAGGACTTTGGAGCAATGCGATGGTGCGCGTGTGTATACCTTATGCAGCCATCCCTTCTTGTCCCCCAGCAGAGCGATGGTGTGGCCGGCCTCAGTAGCGGTGGTGACAGCGGTGAGCTGAGTTTCCCTGGTGAGAGAAGGGGTGGCTGACAGGGGAACAGCAGAGGCGATGGGGCTGGGGGTGTGTTCCCCTCCACACGGGTACTCCTTTAACGAATCCTAGAGAAAAGAAGGGTCAGAGGTGAGAAGGGTCAGAGGTGATTGGTTGATTGATTGAAATACATATAAAGCCGCTCCAGCCGACGACAACATTACAATAACTTCTTCTTCTTGTGTAGTGACACTGTTTTAGCCTACTTGTTCTGCACTATAACAGTGTTCTGCATATCTTATTATTTATTTACATAGTCAGTTGATTGATGTGAGTAAGACCTTTCCACAGATTAACATTCAAAAGGCCGCGGGGCCAGACGGATTACCAAGAGGACGTACTCAGAGCATGCGCTAACCAGCTGACAAGTGTATTCACTGACCTCTCCCTGACCTGGTCTGTAATACCTACATGTTTCAAGCAGACCACCATAGTCCCCCGTGCCCAAGAACACTAAAGTAACCTGTCTAAATGACTAATCGTCCCGTAGCACTCACGTCTGTAGCCATGAAATGCTTTGAAAGGCTGGTCATGGCTCACATCAACACCATCATCCAAGAAACCTTAGACCCACTCCAATAACGCCTCTTCCCCCTCAGGAGATCCGGCATGGGCCTTCAGATCCTCAAAACGTTCTACAGCTGCACCATCGAGAGCATCCTGATCGGTTGCATCACAGCCTGGTATGGCAACTGCTCGGGCCTCCGACCGCAAGGCACTAACAGAGGGTAAGTGCGTAACGGCCCAGTAACAATCAACTGGGGCCAAGCTTCCTGCCATCCCAGGAGCCTCTATAACAGGCGGTGTTCAGAGGAAGGCCCTGAGAATTGTCAAGACTCCAGCCACCCTAGTCATAGACTGGTTTCTCTCTCTGCTAGAACCGACCGGCAAGCACTACGCGATGCAAACACGTCTGAACCAACAGGACCCTGAACAGCTTCTACCACCCAAACCCCCAAGCCATAAGAACTGATGAATACTGCTGGCTACTGTCTATTATCTATCCGTATGTGTCTATGTCACTTTAAACCCCTACCTACAGTATACTAGCAGCCTGCTACCTGTCTATTATCTATCCTGTTGTCTAGTCCCTTTACCCCTACCTACAGTATACTGCTGCTACTGTCTATTATCTATCCTGTTGTCTAGTCCCTTTACCCCTACCTACAGTATACTGCTGATACTGTCTATTATCTATCCTGTTGTCTAGTCACTTTACCCTACCTACAGTATACTGCTGCTACTGTCTATTATCTATCCTGTTGTCCATAGGGTCCCTTTACCCCTACCTACAGTATACTGCTGTACTGTCTATATCTATCCTGTTGTCTAGTCACTTTACCCCTACCTACAGTATACTGCTGCTACTGTCTATTATCTATCCTGTGGTCTAGTCACTTTACCCCTACCTACAGTATACTGCTGCTACTGTCTTTTATCTATCCTTTTGTCTAGTCCCTTTACCCCTCCTACAGTATACTGCTGCTACTGTCTATTATCTACCCTGTTGTCTAGTCCCTTTACCCCACCTACAGTATACTGCTGTACGTATTATCTACCCTGTTGTTAGTTCACCTTTACCCCTACCTACAGTATACTGCTGCTACTGTCTATTATCTATCCCTGTTGTCCTAGTCCCTTTACCCCTACCTACAGTATACTGCTGCTACTGTCTATTATCTATCCTGTTGTCTAGTCCCTTTACCCCTACCTACCTTATACTGCTGATACTGTCTATTATCTATCCTGTTGTCTAGTCCCTTTACCCCTAACCTACAGTATAACTGGCTGCTACTGTCTATTATCTATCCTGTTGTCTAGTCACTTTACCCCTACCTACAGTATACTGCTGCTACTGTCTATTATCCATCCTGTTGGTGCCTAGTCACCTTTACCCCCTTACCCCTACCTCAGTATACTGCTGCTACTGTCTATTATCTATCCTGTTGCTCTAGTCCCTTTACCCCTACCTACAGTATACTGCTGCTAACTGTCTATTATCTATCCTGTTTGTCTAGTCCCTTTACCCCCTACCTACAGTATACCGCTGATACTGTCTATTATCTATCCTGTTGTCTAGTCCCTTTACCCCCTACCTACAGTATACTGCTGCTACTGTCTATTATCTATCCTGTTGTCTAGTCCCTTTACCCCTACCTACAGTATACCGCTGATACTGTCTATTATCTATCCTGTTTGTCTAGTCCCTTTACCCCTACCTACAGTATACTGCTGCTACTGTCTATTATCTATCCTGTTGGCCTAGTCCCTTTACCCCTACCTACAGTATACTGCTGCTACTGTCTATTATCTATCCTGTTGTTCTAGTCCCTTTACCCTACCTACAGTATACTGCTGCTACTGTCTATTATCTATCCTGTTGTCTAGTCCCTTTACCCCCTACCTACAGTATACTGCTGCTACTGTCTATTATCTATCCTGTTGTCTAGTCACTTTACCCCTACCTACAGTATACTGCTGCTACTGTCTATTATCTATCCTGTTTGTCTAGTCACTTTTACCCCTACCTACAGTATACTGCTGCTACTGTCTATTATCTATCCTGTTGTCTAGTCACTTTACCCCTACCTACAGTATACTGCTGCTACTGTCTATTATCTATCTGTTGTCTAGTCACTTTACCCCTACCTACAGTATACTGCTGCTACTGTCTATTATCTATCCTGTTGTCTAGTCACTTACCCCTACCTACAGTATACTGCTGCTAGTCTATTATCTATCCTGTTGTCTAGTCACTTTACCCCTACTACGTATACTGTTTGCTACTGTCTATTATCTACCCTGTTGTCAGTCACTTTACCCCTACCTACAGTATACTGCTGCTACTGTCTATTATTATCGTTGCTAGTCCCTTTACCCCTCCCTACAGTATACTGTGCTACTGTCTATATCTACCCTGTTGCTAGTCACTTTACCCTCCCTACAGTATACTGATGCTACTGTCTATATCTACCCTGTTGTCTGTCACTTTACCCCTACCTACAGTATACTGTCTACTGTCTATTATCACCCTGTTGTCTAGTTCCCTTTCCCCCTACCTACAGTATACTGCTGCTACTGTCTATTATCTATCCTGTGTCTAGTCCTTTACCCTACCTACAGTATACTGCTGCTATGTCTATTATCTATCCTTTTGCTAGTCCTTTACCCTACCTACAGTATACTGCTGCTACTGTCTATTATCTATCCTGTTGTCAGTCCCTTTACCCCTACCTACAGTTTTACTGGCTGCTACTGTCTATTATCTATCCTGTTGTTAGTCCTTTACCCCTACCTACAGTATACTGCTGTACGTCTATTTTTACCCTTTGTTGTTAGTCCCTTCCCCCTACCTACAGTATACTGTGAAACTGTCTATTATTATCCTTTTGCCTAGTCCCTTTACCCCTACCTACAGTATATGCGCTACTGTCTATTATCTATCGGGTGTCTAGTCCCTTTACCCCTACTACAGTATACTGTGTACTGTCTATTAATCTATCCTGTTGCTAGTCCTTACCCCTACCTACAGTATACTGCTGCTACGTCTATTATCATCCGTTGTCTAGTCCCTTTACCCCTACCTACAGTTACTGCTGCTACGGTTATTATCTATCCTTTGTCTAGAAACTTACCCCTACCTACAGTATACTGGCTACTGTCTTTATCTATCGTTGTTAGTACTTTACCCTCCCTTTACAGTTTTACTGCTGCTACTGTCTATTATCTATCCCTTTGTCTAGTCCCTTTCCCCCTACCTACAGTATACTGCTGCTACTGTCTATTATCATCCGTTGCTAGTCACTTTCCCCCTACCTACAGTATACTGCTCCCTTACTGTCTTACTACCCTGTTGTCTGGGCCCTTTCCCCCTACCTCCAGTATACTGCTGCTATGTCTATTATCTATCCGGGTGCTAGTCACTTTACCCCTACCTACAGTATACTGCTGCTACTGTCTATTATCTACCCTGTTGTCTAGCCCCTTTACCCTACCTACAGATACGCTGCTACTGTCTATCTATCCTTGTTGGTCTAGTCACTTTCCCCCTACCTAAAAGTATACTGCTGCTACTGTCTATTATCTATCGGGTGTCTAGCCCCTTTTCCCCTACCTACAGTATACTGCTGCTACTGTCTATCATTATCCTGTTGTCTAGTCCCTTACCCCTACCTACAGTATACTGCTGCTACTGTCTATTATCTATCCTGTTGCTAGTCCCTTTACCCCTACCTACAGTATACTGCTGCTACTGTCTATTATCTATCCTGTTGTCTAGTCACTTTACCCCTACCTACAGTATATGCTGGCTACTGTCTATTATCTATCTGTTGTCCTAGTCACTTTACCCCTACCTACAGTATTACTGCTGCTACTGTCTTATTATCTATCCTGTTGTCTAGTCACTTTTACCCCTCCCTACAGTATACTGCTGCTACTGTCTATTATCTATCCTGTTGTCTAGTCACTTTTACCCCTACCTACAGTATACTGCTGCCTACTGTCTATTATCTATCCTGTTGTCTAGTCACTTTACCCCTACCTACGTATACTGCTGCTACTGTCTATTATCTATCCTGTTGTCTAGTCACTTTACCCCTACCTACAGTATACTGCTGCTACTGTCTATTATCTATCCTGTTGCCTAGTCCCTTTACCCCTACCTACGTATACTGCTGCTACTGTCTATTATCTATCCTTTTGTTAGTCACTTACCCATACTACAGTTACTGCTGCTACGTCTATTATTATCTGTTGTCTAGTCACTTTACCCCTACCTACAGTATACGCTGCTACTGTTTTTATCTATCCTGTTCCCTAGTTACTTTACCCCTACCTACAGTATACGCTGCTATGTCTATTATCTTTTCCGTTGTTGGCACTTACCCCTACTACAG
The DNA here is from genome assembly GCA_902810595.1 of Coregonus sp. 'balchen'. Taxonomy (NCBI): domain Eukaryota; kingdom Metazoa; phylum Chordata; class Actinopteri; order Salmoniformes; family Salmonidae; genus Coregonus; species Coregonus sp. 'balchen'. The sequence goes on from LR778276.1 coordinate 47,974,450, forward strand.
TATACTGCTGCAAATGTCTATTATCATCTGTTGTCTAGTCATTTTCCCCTACCTACGTATACTGCGCTACTGTCTATTATCTATCCTGTTGTCTAGTCCCTTTACCCCTACCTACAGTATACTGCTGCTACTGTCTATTTTTAATCCTGGTTGTTAGTCCCTTTACCCCTACCTACAGTATACTGCTGTACTGTCTTTTATCTATCCTGTTGTCTAGCCCCTTTTACCCTACTCCCAGTATACTGCGCTACTGTCTATTATCTATCCTGTTGTCTAGCATTTCCCCCTACCTACAGTATACTGCTGCTACTGTCTATTATCTATCCTGTTGTCTAGTCCTTTACCCCTACCTACAGTATACTGCTGCTACTGTCTATTATCTATCCTTTTGGGCCTGTCATTTTACCCCAAACCTACAGTATACTGCGGGTACTGTCTATTATTATCCTGTTGCCTAGTCACTTTACCCTACCTACAGTATACTGTTTGCTCTACTGTCTATTACTATCCTGTTGTCTAGTCACTTACCCCTACCTACAGTATACTGGCTACGTCTATTATTATCGTTGCTAGTCACTTTCCCCCTACCTACAGTATACTGCTGCTATGTCTATTTTTCTATCCTGTTGCCTAGTCACTTTACCCCTACCTATATGTACATATCTACCTTAATAACCTCGTAAACCCTGCACATTGCCTCAGTACTGCTACCCCGTGAATATAGCCAAGTTATCGTTACTCATTGTGTTTTTATTCCCCGTGTTATTATTTTTATATTATTTCTCTTTTTCTCTCTGCGTTGTTGGGAAGGACCCGTAAGTCAGCATTTCACTGTGGGTCTACACCTGTTGTTGTGATGATTACGTTTGGATTTGATTACACTTGTCTTATTTGAACCTTTTACTACAGCAGTGGTGTAGTAGTTCAACCCCTCCTGAACTCCACCCCCAGTCAGAAACACAGAAATATAATTACTAGTAAGATTTAGTCCCCTGTAGCTCAGTTGGTAGAGCGTGGCGCTTGCAACGCCAGGGTTGTGGGTTCGTTTCCCACGGGGGGCCAGTATGAAAAATGTATGCACTCACTAACTGTAAGTCGCTCTGGATAAGAGCGTCTGCTAAATGACTAAAATGTAAAAAAAAAAAAAAAAGTAACTCTAAGGCCCACTGGTTCAGAACACTCGAAGGGAAACCAGCGCAACAACTACACCAGAATTACTCCAGCCATAGGCCTACCAACTGTTCATACCAAACCAACCACAAGACCTCTGGGGAAACCAAACAGGCAAGGAGCCCTCCAGAAATACTCTGGCTGTAAATATAACAGCCATAAATACATAGTCGGCTGACTCCAGTCATAAAGATAAAGCTAGCCAGCCCTGTGATGGGACAGGGATGTAATGCTGCATACCAGCCAGCAGGGGGAGACTGGAATATAGCCTACATTTACATTTACGTCATTTAGCAGACACTCTTATCCAGAGCCACTTACAAATTGGTGCATTCACCTTATAGCCAGTGGGATAACCACTTTACAATATGTTTTTTTGGGGGGGTGGGGTAAGGGGGGGTAGAAGGATTACTTTATCCTATCCCAGGTATTCCTTAAAGAGGTGAGCCTACAACTACAAGAGCCTACAACTAACAGTTGGGACAGCTGAGCTTTGAATATAGCACTATCAAAGTGACATCGTGTGATAAAGAGGTTCCCTAATGGCATGTAACAGTTCCTAGCATTAGACATAACCAGGGCCAGTTGTTCCTGTGACCTGAACCTCTGTAGCTCAGCTGGTAGAGCATGGCGCTACACATGACTGTAATCGCTTTGGATAAAAGCGTCTGCTAAATGGCATATTATTATTATTATAATATTATTAAATATGTAAATATTATTATTATTTAACTAGGATCTGGAGTGTTCCTGCAGCAGCGCTAAAGGGTTAGTGCTATCCGGCATCCTTGGGACTTCCCTACCCTAACCCTAACCTTATCCCCTACTCCTACCCTAAACCCTAACCCTAACATTACCCCCTACTCCTACCCTAACCGTTACCCTAACCTTATCCCCTACTCCTACCCTAACCTTTACCCTAACCTACCCCGACGCGACCCGAACTACCCTAACCGTACCCCTACGCCACCCAACCGACCGAACGGACCCTACCCTACCCTAACCTTACCCGAACCTAGCCACCGACCCCGACCCCTCCAACCGACCCTAACCGACCCGGGACCCGACTGGAGCCCGACGCCGACCCGAACCGGAGCCCCGACGCCGACCCGAACCGGGACCCGAACCGGAGCCCGACGCCGACCCGAACCGGAGCCCCGACGCCGACCCGAACCGGACCCGAAACCGGAGCCCCGACGCCGACCCGAACCGGGACCCGAACCGGAGCCCCGACGCCGGCCCGAAACCCGGAACCCCGACGCCGACCGAACCGGGACCCGAACCCGGAGCCCGACGCCGACCCGAACCGGGACCCGAACCGGAGCCGACCCGAACCGGGACCCGAACCGGAGCCCCGACGCCGACCCGACGGGACCCGAACCGGAGCCCCGACGCCGACCCGAACCCGAGCCCGACGCCGACCCGAAACCGAACCGACCCCGACGCCGACCCGACCGGGACCGACCGGAGCCCCGACGCCGACCCGAACCGGACCGACCGAGCCCCGACGCCGACCCGAACCCGAACCGGACCCCGACGCCGACCCGAAACCCGAACCGACCCAACGACCCGACAGCCGACCCGTACGGACCCGAACCTGAGCCCCGACCCGACCGAACCCGAACCGGAGCCCGACGCGACCCGAACGGAGCCCGACGCCGACCCGAACCGGAGCACCCGACGCCGACCCGAACCGGGACCCGAACGGAGCCCACCCGACCCGAAACCCGAACCGGAGCCCCGACGCAGACCCGAACCGGGACCCGAACCGGAGCCCCGAGCCGACCGAACCGGTACCCGAACCGGAGCCCCGACAGAGCGAACCGAACCCGACGCGACCCGAACCGGAGCCCCGACGCCACCCGAAACCTTTACCCCTAGCCCCTCCTACCCTAACCGACCCAACCTTATCCCCTACTCCTACCCTAACCTTATCCCCTACTCCTACCCTAACCTTATCCCTACTCCTACCCTAACCTTTACCCTAACCTTATCCCCTACTCCTACCCTACTTTACCCTAACCTTAACCGTTTTAATGGGGTTCAATGGGGTGACGTCAGAGTTGGGACGTCCCAAGGATCCCATTTAGACTTCTTCTGCTCTAAACTGGTTGTCAGTCAGCATTGCAGTTATACAGTGAGCTTCCAAAAGTATTGGGACAGTGACACATGTTTTGTTGTTTTGGATCTGTACAATGACTATGAGGTTAAAGTGCAGACTGTCATCTTTAATTATAGGTGTTTTCATCTATATCAGGTGAACCGTTTAGAAATCACAGCACTTTTTGTTCTTAGTCCCCCCATTTTAGGGGACCAAAAGTATTGGGACAGTAAAGTAGTAAGAAGTTGAGTATTTGGTCCCATATTCACAGCACACAATGACTACATCAAGATTGTGACTCTACAAATTTGTTGGATGCGTTTGCTGTTTGTTTTGGTTGTGTTTCAGATTATTTTAATCGCACTGCTTTGCTTTATCTTGGCCAGGTCGCAGTTGTAAATGAGAACTTGTTCTCAACTGGCTTATTTGGTGAAATAAAGGTGAAAGAAAATTAATAAATTAATGGTAAATAATATATTGTGTCATTTTGGAGTCACTTTTATTGTAAATAAGAATAGAATATGTTTCTAAACACTTCTACATTAATGTGGATGCTACCATGGTTATGGATAATCATGTATAATGATGAGTGAGAGAGTTACAGACACACAAATATCATCCCCCCCCAAGACATGCTAACCTCCCCTGTTATTGTCATGGTGAGACCATCCCCCCAAGACATGCTAACCTCCCCTGTTATTGTCATGGTGAGACCATCCCCCCAAGACATGCTAACCTCCCCTGTTATTGTCATGGTGACAGGTTACACCATCCCCCCCAAGACATGCTAACCTCTCCTGTTATTGTCATGGTGACAGGTTACACCATCCCCCCCAAGACATGCTAACCTCTCCTGTTATTGTCATGGTGAGAGGTTACACCATCCCCCCCAAGACATGCTAACCTCCCCTGTTATTGTCATGGTGACAGGTTACACCATCCCCCCAAGACATGCTAACCTCTCCTGTTATTGTCATGGTGAGAGGTTACACCATCCCCCCAAGACATGCTAACCTCTCCTGTTATTGTCATGGTGAGAGGTTAGCATGTCTTGGGGGGATGGTATTTGCTCCACACGGCTCCGGCCAGACGCCACGCCCACTAGGCTTTCTTCTCCACAGTGAGTCTGGATTTGCTTTCCTCCCTGACGTCTTGTAGAATGTGAACACATTCCGACCATTCTGATTGGTCCCAGATACCAATGGGTTGGGCCAGAGCTGGGGCCAGAGCCGTCATTGATCCACTGATTGGTTAGAGACGATCCAATCACTGTCAGTTTCAGTAAATGTAAAATGTCACGGCTGACACAGGGTGATGGTTAAGGGGTGTTTTAACAGAGTCATCACTGGTGGTGAGACAGTGATGGTCATGGTGAGTAATGGTGTTGTCAGTAATGATGAGTAGTCAGTTGACCAGTGATCAGTGACACAAGAGTATTGCTGTGACAGGAGAGTAAATGAATCGGTGTAACGTTCACCAATGATTCGAATCGGTACCCGATTCAAATGTTTAAGATACAAGTGCATTGGTCTGCAGACCCCAAACCAATCCAAATGTAGCATATGCATGAGTCAGAAAATCGATTCCAAGGTTACGAATCGCTGGTTCACTAAAAATATTTTGCTCATATTACATTCTTTCTACCTTCCAAAAACATCTCATCTTTGTGATGCGTCCTCTTTCCTTCAGTGTGGAACTGAATGTAACTGTGTTGACAGTCATTGATCTACAAGTCATTTTACATGCCGAACAACCCCAGGCAATATCAGTAGCCTAGTCAAACTGCGCACCGTGCCCAGCTTAACGTGCTGACCGACGCGAGGTAGTCGGCCTGTTCCTGATCTTGCAGCACCTTCACCATTCAAATGCTAAAACTGCTTGCGCGATATTTGGCTTTATTAGTTGAGAGTGCCAACCTTTGTAATTTGCTAAATTATTGTTATCTATGAGCTGTTGAAAATTGTGTTTTATCGGAATAAAAGTAAGCTACCGGAGACACAACTCTCATCTGGCTATACAGTGTCTTGCGAAAGTATTCACCCCCCTTGGCATTTTTCCTATTTTGTTGCCTTACAACCTGGAATTAAAATTGATTTGTTGGGGGTTTGTATCATTTGATTTACACAACATGCCTACCACTTTGAAGATGCACATTTTTGTTGTTGTGTGAAACAAACAGCTCCCGTCTGGATTACTGCAACTCGCTGTTGGCTGGGCTCCCTGCCTGTGCCATTAAACCCCTACAACTCATCCAGAATGCCGCAGCCCGTCTGGTGTTCAACCTTCCCAAGTTCTCTCACGTCACCCCGCTCCTCCGCACACTCCACTGGCTTCCAGTTGAAGCTCGCATCTGTTACAAGACCATGTTGCTTGCCTACGGAGCTGTGAGGGGAACGGCACCTCCGTACCTTCAGGCTCTGATCAGTCCCTACACCCAAACGAGGGCACTGCGTTCATCCACCTCTGGCCTGCTGGCTCCCCTACCTCTGCGGAAGCATAGTTCCCGCTCAGCCCAGTCAAAACTGTTCGCTGCTTTGGCACCCCAATGGTGGAACAAGCTCCCTCACGACGCCAGGACAGCGGAGTCACTCACCACCTTCCGGAGACATTTGAAACCCCACCTCTTTAAGGAATACCTGGGATAGGATAAAGTAATCCTTCTACCCCCACCCCCCCCCCTTTACTCCAACCCCCCCCCCCCCAAAAAAAAAGAAAACATTGTAAAGTGGTTATCCCACTGGCTATAAGGTGAATGCACCTATTTGTAAGTAGGCCAGTGACACAAAATCTCAATTTAATACATTTTAAATTCTGTCTGTAACAACGAAATGTGGAAAAAGTCAAGGGGCGTGAATACTTTCTGAAGGCATTCTACGTCATTCACACACACACAAACAAACACGTCAGCTCAGACAGATCCATCCAAACACGTCAGCTCAGACAGATCCATCCCAACACGTCAGCTCAGACAGATCCATCCAAACACGTCAGCTCAGACAGATCCATCCCAACACGTCAGCTCAGACAGATCCATCCCAACACGTCAGCTCAGACAGATCCATCCAAACACGTCAGCTCAGACAGATCCATCCCAACACGTCAGCTCAGACAGATCCATCCCAACACGTCAGCTCAGACAGATCCATCCCAACACGTCAGCTCAGACAGATCCATCCCAACACGTCAGCTCAGACAGATCCATCCAAACACGTCAGCTCAGACAGATCCATCCCAACACGTCAGCTCAGACAGATCCATCCCAACACGTCAGCTCAGACAGATCCATCCCAACACGTCAGCTCAGACAGATCCATCCAAACACGTCAGCTCAGACAGATCCATCCCAACACGTCAGCTCAGACAGATCCATCCCAGATCCATCCCAGATCCATAAGCAGCAGATTTTAATTTAGAAAATGAATTTGTTTACGCAACAAAACTTTGTTTATGTAACAAACAACATCGTATCGCTTCGAATCGAATTGCATGGATTCGTTCTCTAATCAAACCGAATCGTTTCAAACTAAAACGTATGGATCCTGTACCGTATTGGAGTCCATGTATCTAGATACGTATCAAATCATCTTGAAAGGGAAAGATGCCACATCCCTAGCATCCCTGTTCAGTCAGTGGATCAGGATGTTGTCTAGGACCAGCTGTCGGTAAGTAATAAGAGTGTTATTTTCTTTTCTCAGCTTTAATCCATTGTTAGGATGAGCATACAGGTTACTGATGTTTCCATGTCAGGCTGTAGTCTTTTTGTATATATATATTTTTTTAAACATACATTCTACACCGAAGTGAAGCTGCTCTGAACACCTAAAACCCTCCGGAGAATGTTCTTGGTTGGGACAGCATAGTGAATAATGTTGTCAGTAATGATTAGTGACCAGTGGAACAGGATGGTAATGTTGTCAGTAATGATTAGTGACCAGTGGAACAGGGTGGTAATGTTGTCAGTAATGATTAGTGACCAGTGGAACAGGGTGGTAATGTTGTCAGTAATGATTAGTGACCAGTGGAACAGGGTGGTAATGTTGTCAGTAATGATTAGTGAAGTGACCAGTGGAACAGGGTGGTAATGTTGTCAGTAATGATTAGTGAAGTGACCAGTGGAACAGGGTGGTAATGTTGTCAGTAATGATTAGTGAAGTGACCAGTGGAACAGGGTGGTAATGTTGTCAGTAATGATTAGTGACCAGTGGAACAGGATGGTCTGTCATGTAGAGACATGGACAGTGTTTACTGGTCAGTCTGTAACATAGAACAGCATGGGACAGGATGTGTCCAGTGGTCAGTAACAGGACGGGGGACAGGATGTGTCCAGTGGTCAGTAACAGGACAGGGGACAGGATGTGTCCAGTGGTCAGTAACAGGACGGGGGACAGGATGTGTCCAGTGGTCAGTAACAGGACAGGGGACAGGATGTGTCCAGTGGTCAGTAACAGGACAGGGGACAGGATGTGTCCAGTGGTCAGTAACAGGACAGGGGACAGGATGTGTCCAGTGGTCAGTAAAACAGTAACAGGACGGGGGACAGGATGTGTCCAGTGGTCAGTAAAACAGTAACAGGACGGGGGACAGGATGTGTCCAGTGGTCAGTAACAGGACAGGGGACAGGATGTGTCCAGTGGTCAGTAACAGGACGGGGGATAGGATGTGTCCAGTGGTCAGTAAAACAGTAACAGGACAGAGGACAGGATGTGTCCAGTGGTCAGTAAAACAGTAACAGGACAGAGGACAGGATGTGTCCAGTGGTCAGTAACAGGACAGGGGACAGGATGTGTCCAGTGGTCAGTAACCACCATGGATCTACATCTCAATACTAGGACCACAGGACCACACAACCACCATGGATCTACATCTCAATACTAGGACCACAGGACCACAGGACCACCATGGATCTACATCTCAATACTAGGACCACAGGACCACAGGACCACCATGGATCTACATCTCAATACTAGGACCACAGGACCACCATGGATCTACATCTCAATACTAGGACCACAGGACCACACAACCACCATGGATCTACATCTCAATACTAGGACCACAGGACCACACAACCACCATGGATCT
>LR778276.1:47987802-47990302 GCA_902810595.1 Coregonus sp. 'balchen'
AGAAATAACAGAGTAATGGTGGGTAGGGCGGTCGGTAGCCAAGCGGTTAGAGCTTGAAAAATCTGTCGTTGTGCCCTTGAGCAAAGCATTTAACCCTAATTGCTCCTGTAAGTCGCTCTGGATAAGAGCGTCTGCTAAATGACTAAAATGTATCAACAAAAAAATATATTATAAAATAAAACAGATATGTTAAGACAAAATGAGACGCAAATGGCACCCTATTCCCTATGTAGTGCACTACTTTACGACCAGGGCCCATAGGGTTTGAATAGGGTGCCATTTTGGGACAAAGCCACTGTTTGTGTTCACAGAATTTGCATTTAAAGATAAACACAGACAACATACAAAAACATATAGGACTGGTTTCCCAGACACAGACTAAACCTAGCACTGGACTAAAAAGCAAGCTCAACGGATAATCTCCATTGAAAGTGCTTTTTAGTCCATGACAAGTCTTAATCTGTGTTTGGGAAACCAGTGCATAGAGAGCTGGGGGACTGCCCAGGGAACAGTGTTTCAAAAATTATCTGGATTTTGCCTATTGGATAGGATTAAATGCATAGAGATAGAATGCATAGGATGGACGAATCACTGATTTGAATGGGGACTCCTGAAGAATATACTACGAAGGAAGCTAGATCTACTCAGGGTTTTCTGAAGCTAGCCAGCTTCGGTTAGCTTCCCATTCCAGCTCAGGCTTCATCCGTAGCCTACTACGACGGTGGATATTACTCATCCCCCTGCCACTAACTCTAGCAGGCTTGTAACTGCTGAACTCGTCATTGAGACAATGCTGAAACTTCAACCCATGGACGAGTCAGTGCCACATTTTTAATTGATCCCTAAATACTTTATATCTGGTTTTAGTCGTTTAAGTTGACACTAGCTAGGCTTCCATCCAATTGGCGACAGATTTTCCTGCAAATATTTTAAAATCCGCTTAAAAACAATATTTGCATTTTCCCACCAGAGACGTTTCAATCAAATTGACGTGTTGCAGATCAAAGACTGTGTGTGATGACACAGTGCACATAAAAATACCTTTTGCGTTTAAATTCTCATGTACGGAATAGAAAATGTAAATTGGTTTCCATCATTTTTCCATTCTACTGACGGTTTAGTCACAAAACATTTTGCGTTATTTAGCGAGTGTCCCCACTAGAGAGCACGTATAGCCTACTACATGATGAGATTATTATGGACAAAAGAGAGGGATTATTTTTATTTGTCAAACGGCAGCCAAGCATCATTTCACCACAATAAGACGCAGTGGCACTGCATCGCAGTGCTAGCTGTGCCACTAGAGATCCTGGTTCGAATCCAGGCTCTGTCGTAGCCGGCCGCGACCGGGAGACCCATGGGGCGGCGCACAATTGGCCCAGCGTCGTCCAGGGTAGGGGAGGGAATGGCCGGCAGGGATGTAGCTCAGTTGGTAGAGCATGGCGTTTGCAACGCCAGGGTTGTGGGTTCGATTCCCACAGGGGGCCAGTATGAAAAATAAAAAAAAATATGTATGCACTCACTAACTGTAAGTCGCTCTGGATAAGAGCGTCTGCTAAATGACTAAAATGTAAATGTAAAGGAACATCAAGATTATCACGTTTTACTTTCACCATTCTATGAAGTTCATCATAATTGATTTCATCTGTAGCTTAATAAACTGCATGCTTTCCCAACGAGTCCTAGTGGGAGGACCGCACAACGTCATCATCTGATTCCAACTTCACTTCGACATGATGGTTATTATATCAACATTTGAGCATAAAAGCTTTTCCACCTATATTTCACGCATAATTCATTTTACCGACACTAAAAGATCTCACCCTTGTCTAGCGTGTTTTATTTTGTAGTTTACCGAAACATTTTCTGTTTTCATCAGGCCTGTCATTAAAGGTTTTATCTGACAGGTACTTTACTCTACAACTAAGGTTGGATGAAACCTGGTTACTGAAAGCATTTTTCCATCCCGAAAATGTATATATAAAAAAATATATATACACTGTTTGGACAAAAAAAAGCTTAGGCCCAGAGATTACAATGCCAGAAAAATCCCTGAATGTGGATATATTTTAAATGACAATTTTTTAACACAAAACAAAATAATTGAATCAGTCGTCTTCCTCAAATGAAGGGGATGATGACGCAATCTTTGCTTGGGGGAGGAAATCTGATTTCACTGGTCCTCAACTCGCGGCTCAGTCATTTAATTCAGGGTAAGTGGAGTTATCCGTGAGTTAGCCTGCCCCGGAGCAGTTTCAATCTGAAGGATTCGTTGGCATCGAAATTTACCTGGCTAAAAGGGGAGCCACTTCGTGGTACCGGTTATCCCGAGTTGACCAAAGTTACCTAGCTAACTCCTCAAACCAGCGTCGTAGCGTAGGGCTCAGTTCTATTCATTCTATCTCTATGCATTTAATCCTATCCCATAGCCCAAAATCCAGATGGATAACTTTAGAACAACTGGAGCCAGGTGATATAAAGACATTCTAATTACCTGGAG